>SJXQ01012334.1:0-136520 GCA_006408695.1 Aepyceros melampus
TGATGCTGGGAGGGATTGGGGGCAGGAGAAGGGGACGACAGAGATTGAGATGGCTGGATGGCATCACTGACTCGATGGACGCGAGTCTGAGTGAACTCGGAGTTGGCGATGGATAGGGAGGCCTGGCATGCTGCGATTCATGGGGTCGCAAAGAGTCGGACACAACTGAGTGACTCAACTGAACTGAACTGACTGGAGACTCCTTTATTAAATAATTGCTTAATAAAAATAAGAGAAATGTTGTCCTGGGCATTTTTAAGCCGATGACCTCCTTTTTACTTTTTGCCTTAACAAAGTAATTGCAAATTTTAGAAAGGGCCTTTAAACAGTAATACCTTTTGGTGAGCTGCTTAGAGAACAATACTTGATTGTTCAAATTTAATGAAAAGGAAAAGAAAAAGAGATTATAGAAAGCACATTGATGGTATCTTTCTCAGAGTCTCTGCTTGTTAAACAATTTTATTTCTTCTTTATTAAAATGTCCATCAATTCTTTTGTTCATTTACTGGAGGCTAAACTTCTTCTTCTATCCTGAATTTGTGTGAGCTATTTTAAATAATTTGACAACAATTTTATAAATTTACAGGAAACATTTCCCCTCAACTTATATTTTTAAAAAACATAGAACTTCAAATTTTAACACTTTCCCTAAATAGTATTTATTTTGGGGTACTGTATGAAATTAAGTATTATAAAACACTTTGTTATTTGTCAGCACTATAAATTCTAAAAACATTTGTAGTAAAATAAATTGAAACCTCTTTTTTAGAGATAGTTGGATTTAGTTATAAAATTTCAACATCTTAAAGGACATTTCAGTTTTACTTAAATGTGTTTTAAGATAAGTAACCTGGGTTAAATATAATGTTAAAATAATAAAACAGATTTAAATGGGCTCCTGTTTAACATCTTTCTCACTCCTAATCTTCTCTGATCCTTTTATAGTAATAAGGGTCAAACATGTATGTTTATAGAAACTGTAGTTATGTTTTGTTTCCTAAAGCTAGTTTCTTTCATGGGTATAATAACAGGATTTGCAAAGTTGATGATGAATCAATTATTTCCAGAAAATGAATCTTAAACTGGGCATCAAAAAGATGATGAAATGACATGAAACCATGTCTTTGTGATTATTTTTTTTAATGAATGAAACAAAGAGGAAATTGTCTACTGAAAATAAATTATATGGCTGTACTTTTCTAAAAAGGAGTTCATATGAGAGGGATATTAAGTAGATATAACTGATCAAAAGAGAAATGAGCATTTTTTTTGGCCCTTAAACAAGCTTATCTATCAGTGCATAACAAATTGCTGCCAAATCGACAGCTTCAAACATTTTATTATCTGTCAGTTTTGTAAATTAAGTTATTTCGGCTTGGTGACCCTCATTCTGGAGTCATGCTTTTGCTCAGATAGTATATGAGGCTGGAGTTATATGAAGGCTTGCCTTGGACATCCAAGATGGCTTCTTCATTTCACACTTCAACTGGACTGGCTCTTCAGGCATCTCTCTCTTCCATGAGGCCAGGTTGGGTTTCCTCACAGCACAGTGGTCTAAAGTAAATTTTAAGTGGCTACTTGTTTCCCCTGTAACATGAGCTCTGAGACCAAGGCAGAAGCTACAAGGCTTTTTGTGACTCAAGTCTTAGATGTCACAAATCATCACCACTGCTGCACTCTTATTTGTAAAATGTGCCAGCCCAGATTCATTGTGGAGGATACTGCACAAGGGTGGTAACTGCTGTAATTTGTTCTTCTGGCTAAATGCTCTTCTGCTACTTTGGAGAATTTAACTGTATATTCGGACTAATAGCACAGAATGAGAAAAGGGCAGAACAAACATCTGAAAGTGTTAGTTGCTCAGTCATGTCCTACTCTTTGTGACTCCGTGGACTATACCCTGCCAGGCTCCTCTGTCCAAGAGATTCTCCAGGCAAGAATACTACAGTGGGTTGCCATTTCCTCCTCCAGGGCATCTTCCCAAGCCAGGGATCGAAGCTGGGTCTCCTGAATTGCAAGCAGATTACCCACTAAGCCACCAGGGATCTCCCAACTGAATGATAACACATGAAACTTTGGCCCCTTGAAGGGCACATTTCTTTATTAAGTGCCAGATGTAATAACAATTTATCATACTATAACAGTGGGCATACTGAAAATGTCATAAAATTTTAGACCTTGAAGGGATTTGAAAGTCAATCTTTTTTTTCTGTTTTTTGGCTCCATTGCATGGCTTGCAGGATCTTAGTTCTCTAACCAGGGACTGAACCTGTGCCACGGCAGTGAACTCACCAAGTCCTAACCACTGCACAACCAGGGAATTCCCAAAAGCAAATCTCTATTTCAAAGACATTCCAACTAAGGCCAAGAGTGGTTGAACAACTTGCTAAAGGTTTATATAAATCATTGAAGACATTCTAACTCTTAGTTTACAAATTTCCATGCAACATGACTCCTTTTATCCACGAGTATTTGAACTAAAAGGCTTCCCTGGTATCTCAGACGATAAAGAATCCACCTGCAATGTGGGAAACCTGGGTTCAATCCCTGGGTTGGGAAGATCCCCTGGAGGAAGGCATGGTAACCCACTCCAGTATTCTCGCCTGGAGAATCCCCATGGACAGAAGAGACTTGGTGGGCTACAGTTCATGGGGTCGCAAAGAGTTGGACACGACTGAGCGAATAAGCATATTTGAACTAAAACTTTACTAACAAGACAACTGGACCTAAGTATGGTTTTCCTTATTAATTTTTTAGAGCTCAGAGAGTGACACCTGTGATGTATTAAAAAGTATATATAGAGAAAAAAAAGCCCAAGTTTATTCTAGGCTAATGATTCTCAAATTTGAGTCAAGTATGAACCCCTTTAAAAAAAAGAGAGAAAAACTCTCAATGGCCACATTATTGACTTAAATTTCTTTTTTAAAAAACCACATGATTATAGTTTTGTATCATATTTCAATTATATATTTGTATTATATTTCAAATACAAAACTTTGTGTAAAATTCTTAGGATTAGAACATGTACATAACTATGAAACCAAAGCAAATGTGCAAGTTTGTTAATAATATCTAACACATATACTAGTTAAAGGATAATAGCCACTTTATATATAGCAACTCATTTAATACCTACAATAATTCTATAAGGTTGGAGACTCATTTAATAGATGAGAAATCAAGATACATTTGGTCAGTGGGGACCTGGGTTTCACAATTAATTGAGTATGAAAAATATGTTGGACTGAAATTAAATTGCTGCTTGTAAATTGAGTGTGGTACTGACTGTACCTCTGTAGATCTTCTGGGTTTAACATCCTTAAAATGAGGACTTGAAACGATACAGGTACCCCAATGTTCATAGCAATATTATTTACAATTGCTAAGACATGGAAGCAACTTAAGTGTTCATCAATAGATGAATGGATAAAGAAGAAATGGCATATATACTGTATGTACACACACACAGAAAGAGAAATACGACTCCATCATAAAAAAAAATGAAATTTTGCCATTCACAACAACATGATAGACGTGGAGGGCATTATGCTAAGTAAAACAAGTCAAAGAAAGAAAGACAAATACTGTATGATATCACCTATATGTGGAATCTAAAACATACAAGAAACTAGTGAGTATAACAAAAAAGAAGCAGAGTCATGGATATAGAGAACAAACTAGTGATTACCAGTGGGGAGAGGGGCAACATAGGGGTAGGGCTTAAGAGGTACAAAGTATTAGGTATAAAATTAGCTACAAGGACATACTGTACAACACAGGGAACATAGCCAATATTTTATAATAACTATAAATGGAATATAACCTTTAAAAATTGTGAATCACTATATTACATACCTATAACTTACGCAAGATAAATTTTTAATTAAAATGAGTTGGAGAGTGACTAATTTCTCCCATCCCTTTTTTCTCTTCTGTCAGCTGTTAACCATACCTTGAAAAAACACAAATTAATGTTATTTGGTATTCACTTGAAGAGAATGTCTTCTTAGAAACTAAGTCCACAGATACATTCAAATCATTTGTCCATTTTATAAATCACTTGTCCATTTTATAACTGGATTATCTGTTTTTTACTGTTCAGCTCTAAGATCTCTCATTAGACTTTGATGTGGGTGATGTTGCTAGGCACCAATGCCATGATAAACGCAAAAAAACATGTGTTCTGAAATTGCATACTTGTCCTCGGTTACAAAGTGGTCATCTATGAGATCCAGAATCAAATCTGCTTTTACTGAAATTTTGTAGATTATAATTAAAAATATACATTTTAAATGTTTAATAAAAACTGATGTCAGAAATATTCCTTCCACTTACTATAGCAAAGAGCAAATTTTTCAGAGAGGTTAAGGCAGTGTTAGTTGCAACAGCAAAAGAATAAACAAATGTATTTTCCTAAAGCTCAGGGTAAAGAAAACAATTCTATACTAATATTATGGGCTAAGCAATTAAAAATCATAAGCACCTGGACTATACTGATGTATGCAAAGTCATTCATGAAACAATGTTAGCCACAAAATATGTCTTAAACAGATATACACTCATACATTCTAATAGATTTATAAATGTGTCTACATCATTTTGTCTTCAGACGAAATCTATGAAACATATTCTTATAAATCTACAAAAATTTATTAATATACTTATAAATGTATATAATTTTATCCTCAATCTATTTCAAATGTATTATATATAAATTTGTTAAAGTACATGAATATTCATTGACAAAAAATGTAAGGTAATGTTAACAGAATTTTATGTTTATTGGTTTCAGAGAGCAGTGTTTCACAAAAATGGTTCTATTTCATTAATATTCAGTCCTCAAAAAAGTTTGGGAATTTGTTGGGGAGAAACAAAGGAAATGTCTTTTAGGTAGAAATTCTCAGAGCCTTTAACCCACTAATTTGCATTGTGAATCTCTAAAATAAAGAAGTTCATCATATTATTTATCTGTTGTTATTTTCATCATGATTTAAATTTATTTCACTTGTGTAAACAAATTTGTGTAAATCTCATTTGTACTTGTTCACTAATTTATTGTCCCCAAACTATCAGTTCTAATGGGGCAGGTAAGTATGTCTGTTCTTCACCATTTCCAAGTGCCTTAGCCAGGGCACATAGCAGGAGCTCAATAAACACTTTTGTAGTGAATGTATTACTTAGAAGAGCATGGCAGAAAGTGAGGAGGAGCTAAAAAGCCTCTTGTTGAAAGTGAAAGAGGAGAGTGGAAAAGTTGGCTTAAAGCTCAACATTCAGAAAACGAAGATCATGGCATCTGGCCCCATCACTTCATGGGAAATAGATGGGGAAACAGTAGAAACAGTGTCAGACTTTGTTTTTTTTTTTGGGCTCCAAAATCACTGCAGATGGTGACTGCAGCCATGAAATTAAAAGGCGCTTACTCCTTGGAAGAAAAGTTATGACCAACCTAGATAGTATATTCAAAAGCAGAGACATTACTTTGCCGACTAAGGTCCGTCTAGTCAAGGCTATGGTTTTTCCTGTGGTCATGTATGGATGTGAGAGTTGGACTGTGAAGAAGGCTGAGCGCCGAAGAATTGATGCTTTTGAACTGTGGTGTTGGAGAAGACTCTTGAGAGTCCCTTGGACTGCAAGGAGATCCAACCAGTCCATTCTGAAGGAGATCAACCCTGGGATTTCTTTGGAAGGAATGATGCTAAAACTGAAGCTCCAGTACTTTGGGCACCTTATGCGAAGAGTTGACTCATTGGAAAAGACCCTGATGCTGGGAGGGATTGGGGGCAGGAGGAGAAAGGGACGACCGAGGATGAGATGGCTGGATGGCATCACAGACTCAATGGACGTGAGTCTGAGTGAACTCCGGGAGTTGGTGATGGACAGGGAGGCCTGGCGTACTGCGATTCATGGGGTCGCAGAGTCGGACACGACTGCGCGACTGAACTGAACTGAACTGAGAGCTTGAAGTTACATACTTTGGAAATGACCACTCTAAAGTTATTCAGTTGTATAATAACTTCAAAGAAAATACTGTGTGAACATCTCTAAGCCATTAGAAATCCATTTAATAACTTATTGCTGTACTTCAGTGGAACCCATTACTACTTCATGGAACTAAAAAGATTTCTCAGAGAGATGTCATGACCTGGAAAAATCTTGCGAAATCATTTTTATACTCTGCAACTCCAAATGACAACTGTAGTAAAAATGACAGTAACCATGGAAGAAGAAGTTGAAAGGAATCATGTTTGCATCAATACCAACAATTCTGGGAAACACATCTGGTGACATGAGATTTTCCATCGAGAACATCTTACTTTAATAGTTCAAGTAGACATGTCTTCTGGAAATTGCAAATTACTGACTCATTGGTTCTCTTTTAGGGTAAGCGATTTCACATATAACTTGATTTTTTTGAATAGTTCAAATCCATGTTAAGACAGCTATTTAAAATATTTAAAATATATGTCTTACCTGTTTGATAATTTATAGTTTAGGATACTTAAAATTCCTTTGTGTTTAATAACCCTTGTGGAAGTTATATAATGCTATTGTATATTTTAAGAACATGAGAAAGCTAAACACTTCATCAACTACTAAGTTTCATGAATTTCCTCTACCTGCCCTATAGAAGTGTTAAAAATACTAATTTCATTATTTCAGAGTAGTGTTGAAGCAAAATAATAAAAATTGATACAAAATTTAATTATATTTTTCCCAGTTACCAACGTGGAAAGAATTTTACCAGATGCCAGTGCCACCACATCATGACACATCACTAACAGGTAGCTCATGCCTAAACTTTTGAACTTAATATTTGGCTGTGGGGGAGGGGGCACATGTCAAGTCAAACAAAGAATGTATTTCCAAAGCAGCATTTGCAAAGGTTAATCTCAGTATAGACTGCAAAGGGGAAAGTGCAGTGTCCAGTAATCGATCCAAGACCTGCTTCAAGAGTTTTTCCCCCCTGGTTAATAAAACACCAGAAGAGATTATTTTTTAAACTTAAATTTGCTGAAATGGGGATTTACTGATGTATGAAAATGAATTCCCCAAATTTGAGAATCTTCAGTAAATCGATTTGACATTTGAAAATAAAGATCTCTTTCTTCTGCCTGCATCTTCAGCACAAAAGATGAAGGATACCTGGCTATTTGCAATCTGCAGGGTTGGGGGGGGAGGCGGGTATTTACATAATCCTCAAACCAAAGCTGGCCTTACAGCTCAGGAATCCTCTGAACACTCAAGGCCATTGTGGCCTAGGCAGCTAAGTGGCTTTCCCAGGAACCCAGGTATCCTACCTCACTTGCCGTTCCCGCCCCCCAACTCCCAACCTAACCCTCTTTTTCTCCTACACCAAGCTCAAGCACCACCAGCTAGAGTGAAGGTCGAAGCTAACAAACTACTGTGTGGTCCGCCAGCTCTGAGGGTTGTCTCCTATCTCAGGGAGTTGTTAAATGTTGTTCATGAAAAGGCATTTCTGAACATTTTATTCCAAGGACACCAAAAGATGTCAAGCCAAAAGATGATTTGGGTGGGTAGAGGTGAGGGAAAGAACACGTACAGGATAAAAAGCGCAATTTCTTGGAGACTTGTCAGGAACTGAGAGTGGGGAGAGCGGGGGTGTAATTAAAAGCAAAGTCTAGACTGGAAAAGGCGGCTGTACGGCACACAAGCAATGGAGGAGAAAAGTGGGCTCAACTGTTCTAAACCGCTTCAAAATGAATCCTGGCGGAGCCCTGCAGGGCGGCTCGGGCCACGGGTGGATGGATACTCAGCGGCTCCCAGGAGGTGCAGAGGTTGAGGGAAGCGCCAAGCTTGAACCGTACAGCCAGCACTCTCCGCCGCTTTGCTGGCACTTCTTGATGGTCCACGTACTCCCGGGCTCTCCCCAGATCTTCCCCTCACCCTCTCCGAGCTCTCCGACTCCTCCCCCGCCGCCTCTTCTCTCCCACCTAGCCCGCTAGGGGTCCCCGGTCCCGCTCCGCGCTGTGCCCGCTCCCTGCGCGCAGCCCCTAGTGGTGGGTCTTGCGAGGCCGGCCTCCGCGCGCCTTCCTCCCTCCTCCCTCCCTCCCTCCCTCCTCGCCGTGCTCCCCAGCCCTGCGCGATCCAGCTTGGGGAGGCGGGGAAGCTGCCCGAGCGCGACCGCAGCGGCAGCCACCCTGCGAGCCGCCTGCCGAGGCACGGTCCCTAGGCCCTAGAGCCCGGGGAGGCCCCCGGGGAATCGGCACGGCTGGAGAGAGCTGCGAGGCCCGCCCCTGCCCGGCGCGGAGGGCGCGGAGGGCGCGGAGGTGAGTCTGCTGGGGAGAGCGCCTGGCGCGGTGGCAGCTGCAGAGTTGGGGGTCACGATGCGGTCGGTGCCAAGCGCTGCATGCCTCTTTCCCAGGATTCTGCGGCGTCCGCTCTGAGCTTCTGGGGTTCCAGATCGCCTGGTACCTTGAGGCAGGGAGTGGGGAGGGAGTCTGTTCCACGGATTCCGACCCCTACTTCCCCGAGCTGCCAGAAAGTCCTGGGGTTGGTTGGGCCCAGGAGAAAGGAGGCCAGGAGAGACACTGTCCCAGGTAGGATGTGGCGCAAGGGAACGAAGGGAAAGGACAGACAGGTTACCTTAGCCTGCCTGATACTCTTTTATCCACTTTAGGTTCATGCAGCGTATTTCACTGAAGATCCGGCAGCGCTGCTTTGCGAACGTGTGTATCTTTCTAGTAGTCATTTTGTTTATTACCCAATGATGTGACCGTGGTGTGTTTAGGCCATTATGTGTTAGAAAGTAATTGGCCTCTTCTTTGAGTGTCCTATATTATCTAAGCCCTGTATTCAGCCACAGCCAAAACTTGTTGAAAATTATGGCCTAAAAATCTTGCTCTTAAAATAGAGCAGAGAGATAAAGAGAATTTTTGTCGAGAGATTTCCAATTATTATCTTCCTTACTGCCTTGGAGAAGGATTGGTGTCAGTTTTTGCTCCTCAGGCAGTGCATTTTTTAGATAGAAAAACTTATTCCAGGTCATGGTTAATTATCACTCATCACCTTGAAAGTGGGAGAAGTAGAATTTCAACTCCTGCCCCACCCCCACTCTCTTGACTCTGATTGGATTCTAGTCCTGCTAACAACCCCCGCACTGGGAACCTTTTTAGTTCTCTGCAAACCACATCCCCGCCACACCCACACACTTTTTTCACCTATATTATTTCTTCATCGGTTGATCTCCATTTATTTATTTTTTCTTTCTCTAAGTCTCTTATTTTTTAGTCTGCAGCTGTCTCTGTTTCTCTTCAGAAGAAAAATACTCATCCTAGAGATTTTGCAGGATATTTAGAAACATAATTTCAAAGGCTACAGTTTCTTTGTCTTAGCTAGTCAGACTTGGGGGAGGGGGCAGTGTGAGGGGGTAGGGGATGGAGAGGTGTTCAGGGAGTGAGACAATATCAGTAATGATGAACTGAGCAAATTGTGCAGAAAGGAAATGAAAGGCTATATTTTCAGGTCACTTTTTATTATCTAGTGACATGGAAAACAGACTTATAGTGAGTGAGCATAATTATATTTTCATACTGCAGTTTCAGTGAAGAACATATTCAGGGTATCAGGGAGATGCATTTATTCTGTGTTGAGCCAGTAACCATGACATTGACTTAACTATGACATTGATATATCACCCCCTTTGGGCCTGTGGGCTTGCTGTCTTCATCAGCAAAATGAGGGATCTTATCTGGAGACCTATTACATCTCTTTTGTCCATGACATTTTTGGGTGCATTTGACAAGGAAGAATATTTATCGTATTCTTATGTACTATGTGTCAGAAACTGTAGAGAGAGTGATGGACAAGACAAACATGGTTCTACCCTCAGGGAGCTGATTTTCCTGTCAGGAAAATAGTAATGAGTAAAGAATAATTACATAAGAAAGGAAACTTAACAGGGGCTCAAAACAAAACAAAATTGGAATGAATCATTTTACTGAAGAGACATGATAGCCTGTTCATAGGATGGGAAAGTGATTGGTCCTTTCTACGTCAAGAAAAGGATTCTGTGACTGGAACATAGGGAGAAACAGTCATACAGGATGATATTGAAGAGTTATACTGGGCTAGCTAGTCCATTCAGAGCCTTCAGGTCAGGTTCATGCAGGTCAGAAAGGTGTGTGAGTGAGGGCTGAGTTGTGTCCAACTCTTTGTGGCCTCATGGACTATAGCAGGCCGGGCTCCTCTGTCCATGGAATTTCCAGGCAAGAATAGTGGAGTGGATTGCCATTTTCTTCTCCAGGGGATCTTCCTGACCCAGGGATTGAACCCATGTCTCCTGAATTGGCAGGCGGATTCTTTACCACTACCACTGCCACCTGGGAAACCCGTAGGTCAGAAAGGTCACTGTAGTTCAAAATGCAACACGAGGCCGTTGATTTTTGAGGAGGTGAAAGATATCATCTGATCTGCATTTTAAGACAATCTTAGCTGCTACCTGGAGAATGGTTTGGAAAGAAGCGAAGAAATAAGTAGAGACACGCACTGGAAAATGTCTGCAGAGTTCAGGTGAAAGATGAGAGAGACTTGGATTAAGCTGGTGTCATTGGAGAGAGATTTTTAAGAAATATTTTGGGAAACAGAAGTTGGTGTTGGGTTTTACCTTAAGGGTGAGGGAAAGCAAGGACTTGAAGTTCACGTCTAGATTTCTGGCTTGACCAAATGATGGGTATGTGTGTTTAGTTGCTCAGTTTTGTCTGACTCTTTGCAACCCCATGGACTGTAACCTGTCAGGCTCCTCTGTCTATGGGGTTTTCCAGGCAAGAATACTAGAGTGGGTAGCCATTCCCTTCTCTTGGGGATTTTCCTGACCCAGGGATCGAACTCATGCATCCTGCTTTGCAGGAAGATTCTTTACCACCTCAGCTACCAGGGAAGCCCAAATGGTGGGTAATGATATCATTTACTGAGAGGAGAAAATTTGGATGAATCTGAATAGATCTGAGAAGAAAAAGCTGTTTCATTTTGAACCTGTTAAGTATGAGATGTCTCTGAGGAGATCATAACAAAAGCTGCTTGGAACGAGAAAAGGGATGGTGTCCAGGCCAGAAATGGACAGACTGTCCTTTGATAGGTGAGATTGATAATGGTGAATTTAAGGTGAGCTGAGTTTTCAGATTTTTCTTTAGCAGCTTTCACCAACTTGAGTACAGATAACAGTGAAAATGGATAGCTGGGTTCTTCCACAACTAGAGATTTGCCAAGTGGATGTGATGGAAAGAACTAAAACAGAATACCACTGCCTGGGTAGCTTAAACCACAGACATTTATTTCTCACAGTTCTGGAGGCTGGCAAGTCCCAGATCAAGACACCGGAAGATTCAATCTGGTAGGGGCCCACTTCCTGGTTCATAGACTTCTCTCTGAGACCTCATGGCAGATGGGAAAAGAGAGCTCTCTGGGCTCTATTTTATCCAGTTGATAAGGGTTCCACCCTTGTGACCTAATCCCCTCCCAAAGGCTGGGCATACTAACACCATTACATTGGGAGTTAGGATTTCAACATATAGTTTGGGTAGGGTAATAAACGTTTAGTGTGTAACAAAGAGTCCATCTTTTTAAGTGAGTAATGATAAATACACACTGTGAAATCTAGGATGGATAAAGAAACCAGTAGAGTGAGAATATAGTAAACAGATCAGATTTCTCCTGCTATCTGGAATTATCAGTGTGAGTATTTGACTAAATTATTAGAAGGCCAAGAGATAGTGCTTGGAGATATCTGAGGTGAGGTGGAGGCAAAATTCGTTGCCTTAGATGAAGGAAATGAGGCCATGAGATTGAATGGTTCATCCATTTGAATGATGAAGTGGTCAGCATGACAACTGCTGGGGCAGAAAGGAAGACTGTGTTAGAATTGGGGGCCAAAGTCACTAGTAATAATGAATAAGCCAGAAATCAGTAGATGATAGCAGTGAGCATAGGGAGAGGATGTTTAACTTTGCCTTGAGCTTTAAAGGAGCTTGGGGTTTGCAGGACAGAAGAAGAAAGCTTCAGTATGGCCTGCAAAGTAAAAAATACACCAACCTCATTGCCTGGCGCCAGAGGATTACCTTTTCTTGGTAACACATCCAAATCAGCAGGCTTTGAAAGTCATCAAGATCTCTGAGAACAACAGTCCTTTCAGAGTTATTATCATCCAACAATTAATGTTCTAGATGTTTGTGAAACAAATGTAGTTCTGTTTTATAAAATTAATATAGCACAATAGCTGCCATTCAGCCAGAGGAGTGTCAAGGAAACTCACTAAATTGAAAATCTTAGGAGGTGATGTATCTGAGTGTAATAGAATTCTCTTAGCTTGATAATATACTTCAGGTGGAAGCAGTGACAAATTTCTTCTTCTTGGGCTGTAAAATCACTGGATGGTGACTGCAGCCAGAAATTAGAAGACAGTTGCTTCTTGGAAGGAAAGCTATGACAAACCTAGACAGTGTACTAAAAAGCAAAGACATCATCTTGCTAACAAAGGTCTGTATAGTCAAAGATATGGTTTTTCCAGTAGTCATGTATTGATGTGAGAGTTGGACCATAAAGAAGGCTGAGCACTGAAGAATTAATGCTCTTGAACTGTGGTGCTGGAGAAGACTCTTGAGAGTCCCTTGGACAGCAAGGAGATCAAACCAGTCAATCCTAAAGGAAATCAACCCTGAATACTCATTGTAATGACTGATGCTGAAGCTCCAATACTTTGGCTACCTGATGTGAACAGCTGACTCCCTGGAAAAGAGCCTGATGCTGGGAAAGACTGAAGGCAGAAGGAGAAAAGGACGACAGAGGATGAGATGGTTGGATGGTATCACCGATTCAATGGACATGAATTTGGGCAACCTCTAGGAGGTGGTGAGGGACAGGGAAGCCTGGTGTGCTGCAGTCCATGGGGTCCCAAAGAGTCGGACATGACTTGGCAACTAAACAACAACAACAACATACTTCAGAAATTAAATGCATACATCAATAGGTCCACCCAGGAAAACTATGACCTTGAAATTTCAAGGAACCTGTGTACTACTTACATCATACTGTTAAATAAAGCTCACAAATTTGAAGTGTCATAGTGTTAAATATAAGCTAGCAATTCCCATTATTATATAGCTATTAGTCTTAGAAACTAAGAGTTTTGCCAAGAGAATGCACTGATCATAGCAAACACCCTCTTCCAACAGGACATCACCAAATGGTCAACACCAAAATCAGATTGATTATATTCTTTGCAGCCAAAGATGGAGAAGCTCTATACAGTCAGCAAAAATTTTTTAGTCGCAAGAGTTGGACACGACTGAGCGACTGAACTGAACTGAGTCTTAGGAACAAAAGAATTTTAGGTTGAAAAGGACTGTAGAGTCAAGTACAACTTTTTTAACAAAGGAAACTGAAATTCATAATAAGATGATTTCAGAAGCCTAGGCCTATTCTTTCTCCTTGATACCACATAAACAAAACTTTCTATAAATGTCATAGTCTTCTCATTTATTTAGTCTGTATCACCTGTTAATAAGATCAAAAGAAAAGGTGGAGAAACTCGAGGGCCGTGCTAGTCCAAGTCTGGCCCATGAACTAGGGCCATGTGTATCACCTGGGGGCTTGGGAGAAAGGCAGGCTCTCAAGCCTCCTCCAGACCTAGAGAATCAGAATGTGGATTGTAGCAAGATCCTCAGGTGATCCTAACCACATTAAAGCTTGATAATTGGTCCAGCTGGAAACCCTTGTCTGCTCAGGTCAGTGGAACCTATGATGCCTGAAGAATTGAGGAAAGAAGCCCCTAGTCAGAAGAGACACTCTTACTGGAACACTCTGAAATTTGAATGTTATGAAATAACAGGAACAAAGTATGCTGTGCGGTGGGATGACACATTTTAAGGAATGGCACTGTCCTTTCCAAAAAATGAAGAGAGGAAATTGCAAAATAGTGAGTGGACCTTCTGAGACAGCTCAGAGCCTGCAAGGGGAAAGGGCTGCATTCTCCAGCTTCCAGCATCCAGGGGCCACTGTTAGTCTCTTGCTAGGGTTACTTTTCATTATTACAAACAGCAATGTGAAAAGAAATGTAACTGAGCATCAAAAAGCCGTATCTGTTATCTCCAAATACCCAAATGAGTATGTGGTTGAATCCTGCCTCTTTTAGTATAGTTGTTGTCAATCTTGGCTGCGAATTAAAGCACTCTAAAATTCTGATGAAAAAATCTCTTAAAAAATTCAGGCTGAACCTTAGACTAATTAAATAAAAATCTGGGGTTCAGGGGCGGTGGTGACTGGGTATCACTATGTGGTAAAGCTCCTCAGGTCATGGAGGGTGAAGCTGGAGTTGAGAACCACAGCTTTAGAAGGTTGTTCTCTATTGTGGAAAGAGGCAGCTCTGAGACTGAGATTCTGCCTCTCCACTTAAGCCAAGTAATAGATGCTTCTATTATACCCATAGTACCGAGCAGAATTCGCAAAAGATAGGCCACAATCTGCTGTGTGAAAGCCAGTGGGATGTTTAGGACATTGCAGGAAGAAGGATTTTCTTTTAAAGACGCATATACTAGTTTAAAAGAGGCATATGCTCTCAGCAAGTGTTTATTAAAATTTGAGTAATAACAGTTATTGCTGGTGGGAATGTTCTAAAACTGGATTGTGGTGATGGTTCAGTTCAGTTCACTGTTACATAACTAAATACACTGAAAATTATTAATTTATACATTTTAAATGGGTAGATTTCATGATATGTAAATTACACCTCCGTAAAGCATTTTTTAGTTGCTATATATGCTTCAATATTTATAATTTCATCCTATTGTTTAGAAGACCAAGAAGCCAGTACTTGTTTCGTGTCACTGAAGTGTTAATACCTAGCTGAATGCCTGGTGGGTCAGGCTCAATAAGACACTGGATGGGGGACTGGTTGGGGATGGATGGTATCCTTATGACCTTTGGCTGTGGACAGATTTCTAAATTGATGTCAAAAATAAATAAATAAATTGATGTCAATCATCAGAGATCCCTACAGTTCACAGCACCCAGTGGGCACTGGTGCCTTTTCTAACCTGTTTATGCTATGGCATTGAAGGGGGAAATGGGTTTGTGTAGAGGCTAGGCCTTTCATAGAAGATTATTTATTTGTAAGTTGCTACAACACAGGAAAGCTTGTATTTGCTAGCCAGTAAACATAGGTGTGGGCTTCTCTGGTGGCTCAGTCGGTAAATAATCTGCCTGTAATTCAGGAGACCCAGGTTCAATCTCTGAGTTGGAAAGATCCCCTGGAGAAGGAAGTGGCAACCTACTCCACTATTCTTGCCTGGAAAATCCCATGAACAGAGGAGCTTGGCAGCTACAGTCCATGGGGTCACAAGAGTTGGAAACAACTTAGTGACTAAACCACCACCACCCAACATAGGTGTCCTTATCTCAAAGTATAATCTGCAACACATTATAAAATGGGGAGATTATATCAGCCATGATATAGCCTGCTATTCCCAGCTTCATTTGGGAATATGACATACCCCCTTGTCATTCAGTTTGCATTGCTATGAGAGTACAGGTATGCACAAGACCCCTGACTGTGCTTGATGTAACAGGCTTTCTTATAAGGTGGAGGGAAGGATGTGTATAGCATCTTCTGTGGCCTAAACATAGAGGAAAATTGGGTGGGTGGGGAGGTCTTAGAAGGATGTTGTTACTTTAATTTATTGAAGAAGATCCTAAAATATTTTTATCAACTGAAGTTGTCAGGCAACACATTTTTAAAATTGTAGACTAACCTAAATTTAACCAGAAAGCTTTTTTGCTTAAAATCTTCCTACCATGAATTAGATTGCTTTCTTTCCCTAGTAATTTCAACATAATAAACATATAAAGTTTTGTTTTGGTGATTTAGGACCTAGAAATATCATAAAATCATACCCATATAAAGGTATCTATTGAATACATACTGAGCCTAGGAAATATTTTGGGAGTTACTTGTAATTTTGCATATCTCATTAAAATTCAGGTTATTTGAAAAGTCTGGAAGGCTTAGAGTTAGCATTATTTTGCTATAATGCTATTATATTTATTTTCTGAAAATTCTTCAGTTGGTTCTAGAAAATATGAACACAAAAAGACACTCAGATCCAAGTATGAAATATTAATGAATCATTTGTAATTACCATAGTTTATAAACAATTTCAAAGAATAAATCTGCATAGTTTTAATAAAATTACTGTTTCATAATTTTGAGAGAATGATTTTTAAATGAGGATGCATATAAATTATCCAAGAGTTTCAGCTGAAAGAATTTAATAATCTGACTTAAGTGGATTTAAATATTCAAATGGTGAATAGTGGTTGGACTGCATTATATTAGGGCAGTTTTCTCAAACTTCAATGTGCATCAGAACCACCTGAGGACTTTTTATAACAGATTGCTGGGCTCCACCCCCAGGGTTTCTGATTTAGGAGATCTGAGATAGTGTCTAAAAATTCACATTTCTAACCAGTTCACAGTACTGCTGATACTGCTGGTTCAGGGACCATACTTGGACAACTGCTGTGTTAAGAAATCACATTCTGATTTTTCAAGCAGAATTGCAGCTTTGCTTCTGGGCTTGTCTAAAGGACTTACAAATTTCTTCTAAAAAAAGAAAGACCCCACCTCTTCCCTCAAAGAAATTCTTTATTGTTATAAACAGGTGAAAGTGAAAGTGAAAATCACTCAGTCGTGTCCGACTCTTCGCGACCCCATGGACTATACAGTCCATGGAATTCTCCAGGCCAGAATACTGGAGTGGGTAACCTTTCCCTCCTCCAGGTGATCTTCCCAACCCAGGGATCAAAGCCAGGTCTCTCACATTGTGGGTGGATTTTTTACCAGCTGAACCACAAGGGAAGCCCATAAACAGTTGGGTTTTATGTTTATTTAAATACTGAGAGACTTTAGAGGTTATCTTTTTGCAACCCAAAGATCATGATAGTAAAATCTCTAGTTACATAAAATTAGATGGGGATATTTGATATATCATCTGAGGATTAAGCAGACATCTCCAGCAGCAGGGAACTTGTCCAGGGTGCTTTCCCCCCTTTCCCCAGAAAGGTTTTCTCTCCAAAAGGCTTAAGGAGCACTTTATATAAGAGTTTCCAGTAAAATAAAAAGGAAAGGAGAGGATCTATATAGGACTGCCAACTCAAACAACTTTTATCACTATCCTTTTATGAAAAACAGACATTTTGACCCCTAAAGTTAGTTCAGATATACTCTGAGAGGAAAGGACAATTAGGCAAATTGAATAATTTTATGAAAAACTCCCTACTGTATCCATATACTTTTTAATTGCTATTGACCAGTGATAGCTTCATATTTGGGAGCCAGTGCCCTAGTAC
The DNA here is from genome assembly GCA_006408695.1 of Aepyceros melampus. Lineage (NCBI taxonomy): Eukaryota > Metazoa > Chordata > Mammalia > Artiodactyla > Bovidae > Aepyceros > Aepyceros melampus. Next base: position 17,359 of record SJXQ01012334.1, read on the forward strand.
TTTGAAAGAAAGGTCAAGAAAGCCAAATTTAATTTTGGGTCCTTGAGGTTTTAAGCTAGAATGAACCTGTAGTGTACCTCCCTTGAAACATTCTGTGTAATTTTGAGATTATTTTGCAAGTACAATTCATATATATAGAATGATTTGATGTAAGGAGACACCATATGATACTTTTCTCTCCCTGATTTTCTAGAATAACTATGCTCTGATCATACTATCTAATTCTTAATTATATGCTGATATGAATTTGTTTTTCTTTCTCTTGCTTTTTAATTCAAGTATATCTTTTCTTAAATGGAATGTAAACTTAAGTGTAAGCACTGTGCTTCTCTTCTTTATATCTTCTGTGCAAAGTACAGTGGCCTGAATAAATTCATGCCGGACCACGGAAAAACAGATCTCCCTTTAGATTATGGTTGCATCACTCCTTATCAGTGGAAATGTACAATGTAAGGTACTTATGACTCTTACTTTGTAAATAGGTAAACCTTTTTCAGCTGTTGACATTATTCACTTCTTATAACCCCATTTAAAAAATATTTATTTATTTCACTGCATAGGATCTTAGTTGTGGCATGTGGGATCTAGTTCCCTGACCAGGGATTGAACCCAGGGCCTCTGCAATGGAAGCTGAGTCTGAGCCACTGAACCAAGGAAAGTCCCTTATAACCATATTTTTTATGGACATCACAATTGTAAACTTCAGCTCAGCTGTTAACTAAGTGATCCAAAATGATGACGTACAGAACTGAAAGGAGATTCATGAGATTTTTACTCCAGTGTCAGTACCCATAGTTTGTGGAGAGGAAGTGCTTTTTAGGTCTATGTACAGGTGAGTTCCACAGGACCCACACATATTTCTTGGCTCTATTTTCCTCCCCTCTAGAAGCAGTATATACCTTCATGGTATTTGCAGTGCCCCCACAGAAAATGGGTTGCTACCTGGGGGTTCTTCAAGAATTAACCACTAATCAATCATGGGTTTTTTTTTCATAGTATTAATAAAGTTATGCCTTTGGTTGGTTTTGATCTAAAATTGGATTTACTGATGATTGATTAATAGCTATAAATCCACACTATATAGCTTTGTCATTGTTGTTCAGTTAGTTCTAAGTCATGTCCAACTCTTTGCAACCCCATGGACTACAGCACACCAGGTCTCCCTGTCCCTCACTGTCTCCCAGAGTTTGCCCACTTTATAGCTTTGGGTTTACCTAAAACTATTTGAGCTATGATTCATACTTTATTTAGAGTTAGTATTTCTTTTGGAGAATAAAACTAATGGGTGACTTTTGGTGATCTTGATAGTTTTAAGATATCCCATACAATATTTGCACTGCAGTGTTAGAATTAGCAGAGGTCAAAAGACTTATATGTGAAGCTGGGTTGTGTTAACTACAGAGTGCACTGTCTTTGATAAATTGCTAAAGTTCTCTAAGCCTCTGTTTCCTTATCTTTAAGATGGGCATAGTATGTACTTCACAGCCCCCTGAGAATTAAATAAGGTAGTATATGTGAAAATATTGCAAACTACAAAATAGTATGTGCCATTATCATATGCTTTCAGCAGCATACAAATAATCCATCTCTCAAATCCATTAAAAGTTGTTTTTTTCCTCATGAATGCTTTTACATTACTTAAAACTTTGATGAGAAGAGTCTCATTTATTAGACCAACTTCTATTTATAGGCACAGTCATACTATTAAAGGGTTCAGTTAAAACTTGCCATTAGAAATACAATATGAATAAGGCCCAGACATGTTAGAACAGAGTGATCTATTAATATGTATAAGATACATGGTATTGTGAGGTACCCAGAGATGACATTATGAGGCCCTATTGTGTTTTCACTTGTTCACATTCTGATTTACAGAAGGGGTTTGAACTTACTTTGTAAAATAAGCAGATCGGTGATCCTGTTTTTATTTTTGCTTTCATTTGAAAAGGTCTTGATCATCATGATTCTTGGATTTAAAGATTTTGCAATTTTTACATTTTGGGAGCTGCTATGATCTCTACTCAGAAGAACTTGAGACTGGGATATAGGAAAGTTGGTTTCTGTGTGAGAATCTAGTAACTCTCTTTATCCTTAGATAATATATATGACTAGGGGTAGGTCAGTCAGTTCACCTTGAACTGTTTAATGAAATGAGCATTGGTTTAATTACTTCTGGTTTCTTTAACTGCTCCTGATTCTCTAAATGCCAGGAATATCTCTCGGAGAATGCTGACAGTTTTGTACCAACTTAGTGCCTCTGATACCCCCTCCACCCCTGCTTTTCAGGGTGTGTGGGATCACCCCGAGGGAAAGCAAATAATTATTACCCCTTATAACTTGAAAAGTGTGAAATGAAACATGTAATAGACTAAAAAATAGTGAGTTTTCCCCTTTCCCAGGACCCAAATTAGACATTGAGATGACTAGGTAATGCTAAGGAGCAATAGCTGAAGAAGAAGAATATACTAATATGAACACAACCATCTCTCTTCTACCTTGCCACTACCCCCATATCTTTCTTTAATTCCTTACAGGCACCCAAATGATACATACCTTGCTAGATTGCCTGGGTTCTAATCCTGGTTTCTCTAGTTCCTCTTTTGTGACCTTTCACAAGTTATTTTCTGCATGTATCTGTTTCTTCATCTGAAAAATTGGCATGACAATATTAGTACCTATCTCATAGGGTAGTTGTGAGGATGCAGTCAGTTAATCTGTAAAGCACAGAGCTGGCACACAGTGTATGCTATATGAGTATCAGGTAATATTATTATCTTTCTAAAGATTAATTTACTGATATACTTGGAGTCATTGAACATGTTCCATTTCTAGGGTAAAAAGTTGAATTTTCCTGGCTCCAGGAATTTCCAATTCCAGTTACTAAAAACCAGAAAAACATGTTTTTTAAAAACATTCCACCTGTTCCTGTAAAATCCATTAAGTTCTCTGAAGAGATCCACATCTGCTGTTACTATAAAAGAAATTGAACATTGCAGATAAAATGGAAGAGTGTTTTTCATTCAGACCTAACAGTTACACTGATTCATGGCCATCTGAATAGTATTCTTGAGCAGTTCAGTTCGTTCAGTTCAGTCGCGCAGTCGTGTCCGACTCTTTGCGACCCCATGAATCGCAGTACTCCAGGCCTCCCTGTCCATCACCAAATATGAACTTTGCAGGTGTTAGTCACTAAGAAAAGAATTTGACAGATTTTTTTCCAGAAAAAGTAACTGCATTATATTCAAGGCAACCAATGCAAAAAAAAGGGAAGAAAAAGATTTCATAAGTATTGTGTAATTTAAGACCATAAATACATTACTACTGCTGCTGCTGCTGCTAAGTTGCTTCAGTCGTGTCCGACTCTGTGCGACCCCATAGATGGCAGCCAACTAGGCTCCTCTGTCCCTGGGATTCTCCAAGCAAGAACACTGGAGTGGGTTGCCATTTCCTTCTCCAATGCATGAAAGTGAAAAGTGAAAGTGAAGTTGCTCAGTCGTGTTCGACCCTTAGCAACCCCATGGACTGCACCCCCTTTATACGGGAAAACTTTCTCGATGATAAGTTAATGAGACATGAGGTGGATGATAGAAGCCTATAGTGTTTAATTAATTCTTTATTATATTCTGATGGCTACTTTTCTGAAAACAGTAAACTCCAGATTTCTTTTTTTTTAGTAGCTGATTTAGCTTATTCTTATTTAATAATAAAGCTCTTACTAGCTACTTACTAGCTACTGAGGTAGTCCCAAATGACTCTAGACAGTTTGGGGTTATAAATGGTTCTGTGGGTTTTACTATTGTTTGTCTGTCTTCTCTCGTCTCATGAGCTATGATGAATCGTCATAGTCCTTCTTTACCTCTAGTGGCATTTTTGAGTTTGCTGCCTCTGGTCTGCTGAGAAACTGAATTTTCACACTGGTTGCAGCTGTATTTTTTTAAAGTTCTCCCTTGCTGAAAACTTCACTCTCTTTCCTTTTGTGCTCTAGAGCCTTGCTGTTCAAAGAGGGGCCCCACAGACCAGCAACATCGGCATCACCTTATTAGAAACGCAGAATCTTGGGCCTCACTCCAGACTTACTGAATCAGAATCTGCGTTTTACCAAGATCTCAGATGATTCAAATGCACATTAAAATTGGAGAAGCTCCAATTTAGTACATCAACTTTGTGACAGTTCATTTTTCTATTTTGAGATCCATTTCTGGCTTACAAATTGTGTCTTGTGGTGTTTGATGTTATATAGCTTGCCAGATTGTTTTACCTCTAGAAACAGGGATGTTGTTATAACATCTAAAAGCATGCTCATGTTTGGTAATAAGTAATTGATGAGTGCTTTATTTTCTCTCCCCTAGGATATCCCTGGTGATCTTGGAAGAGTCCATATCATGGAATCGATCTCCATGATGGGAAGCCCCAAGAGTCTTAGTGAAACTTTTTTGCCTAATGGGATAAATGGTATCAAAGATGCAAGGAAGGTCACTGTGGGTGTAATCGGAAGTGGGGATTTTGCCAAATCCCTGACCATTCGACTTATTAGATGTGGCTATCACGTGGTAATAGGAAGCAGAAATCCTAAATTTGCTTCTGAATTTTTTCCTCATGTAGTAGATGTCACTCACCATGAAGATGCTCTAATAAAAACAAATATAATATTTGTTGCTATACATAGAGAACATTATACCTCCCTGTGGGACCTGAGACATCTGCTTGTGGGTAAAATCCTGATTGATGTGAGCAATAATATGAGGGTAAACCAATACCCAGAATCCAATGCAGAATATTTGGCTTCATTATTCCCAGACTCCTTGATTGTGAAAGGATTTAACGTTATCTCAGCTTGGGCACTTCAGTTAGGACCTAAGGATGCCAGCCGGCAGGTATGTATTTTTACATTTTATTCTTATTTAGCTGGTATTTTATACTTAAATAGGTAGACAAATACATACCTAAGAAACAAATTCTGATGCTCTCCCATGATTATCATTTTGAAAACTATGTATGAGCTCCTGAAGATTCATGTCCTGACCTTGTAAGGACATATTTCTATCCTCAAAATGGTGTAAAAATCTGAGAAAATAACTTGAACTTTCTTATCATAATCAGCTAATTGAAGAAAAAGACAAGATTCAAGACGAATAATGGGCCATCTCCTTACTTCCTCAAAAATTAAAACAATCTCAAACTTGTCTTTTTTCTTTGCCTCTCTTCCTCCAACCCTTTCTTCCTTCCTCCTCCTTTCTTTGCAAACAAAAAGACGTAAACAATGTTTGCCTATTTGGTAAACAGTGTTCCATCTCTGCTTTTATAAGTAAACACATACAGTGGTGCACCTTAAAAATCTTTCAAAAGTGTAGTTATGCATTATATTGGAGCAAGATGATAAAATGCTTTTATTATTTTTGCCCATAAAGGCAGTTGATTAGATGTCTTAGAAAATAAATTCAAGTATTTACAGCGCTGTATGCTGCATATCATGCTTCCCTGGTGGCTCAGCAGTAAAGAATCTGCCTGAAATGCAGGAGACACCAAAGACATGGTTTCGATCCCTGGGTGGGGAAGATCCCCTGGAGGACAGCATGGCAACCCACTCCAGTATTCTTGTGTGGAGAATCCCCACGGACAGAGGAGCCTGGCAGGCTACAGTCCACGGGGCCACAAAGAGTCAGCCATGACTGAGTAACTAAAGCACAGCACAGCATGCTGCATATGAGAGTCATGATTAACTATTCATTTTCAGGTGTTTAATTTGGAAGACCTAGTAAAAGAATATATACTTTCCTAGAGACTGTTCTGAAGCCTTTTTTTCTTTTGCATATCCACCAAGGTTTAATGATAGATCAAATCAAGTAAATGAGACATAAACCTGAATTTAATCCTTTGCCCATATTAGTGATAATTTTAATATTCAACAAAATAAATTATGGAACAAGAGATTGTTCAATGTGAAATACAGAAAGAGTTTCATTTGTATCTTGTGCCTTTATATATGTTTGATTTGTTCTTTTAGGTAAATTATGAAGTTTTATAATTTTTAGTGTTTTTCCCCAATGAATTAAATAAAAAAAGTTTAATTGACCATTGTCACACCTGTGATAAACTGAGAATGCCTTTCCTTATTTCTTTCATATATATTTCTCTACCTTCACTGTTCATTTTAGAAGTTCTAACAGTATAGACTTTTTCATTTATATGGCTAGTGTTAGATAAAATTAGTAATCAGAAGACATCTACATTATTTCCATTATATAACTAGGTTTAGCAGGCAAGAATTTCAGTGTGGTCTGTTCCAGAGCATGTATATAAACATCTTCAGGGATATATTTAGGAATTTGTTTTCCCTGAACATCACTCAGAGATTTTATAGCAAACTTTTTCTAACACTAATCCAGGTTCTAACACTACTCCAGCATGAACTTGGTGTTCAACAAATATTTGTTGACTTCTCAACCATATTACAATATATGAGTATTTGGTAGCTTGAAAGCCCACCCCCACTCCTACTTATCTCAATCACATCAAATGGCAGTTAGTTTTACTATTTAAATTAACTAAGCCTAATAATCGGAGAAAGCAGTGGCACCCCACTCCAGTACTCATGCCTGGAAAATCCCATGGACAGAGGAGCCTGGTAGGCTGCAGTCCATGGGGTCGCTAAGAGTTGGACACGACTGAGCGACTTCACTTTCACTTTTCACTTTCCTGCATTGGAGAAGGAAATGGCAACCCACTCTAGTGTTCTTGCCTAGAGAAAGCAGTGGCACCCCACTCCAGTACTCATGCCTGGAAAATCCCATGGACAGAGGAGCCTGGTAGGCTGCAGTCCATGGGGTCGCTAAGAGTTGGACACGACTGAGCGACTTCACTTTCACTTTTCACTTTCCTGCATTGGAGAAGGAAATGGCAACCCACTCTAGTGTTCTTGCCTGGAGAATCCCAGGGATTGGGGAGCTTGGTGGGCTGCCGTCTCTGGGGTCGCACAGAGTCGGACACGACTGAAGCGACTTAGCAGCAGCAGCAGCAAGCCTAATAATGCCATTTCCCCCCACCAAATATATTATCCTCATTTAAAGATGAAAAAATTTCATAATTCTGACCAGTGAAGTAATATACCTGAGATTATCCATGGTTTTGATGAATTGGTTTCTAAGCCAGAAGGTAAATTTTATAAATAGTATAGCATCATGACATAATTTAGAAGTTTTCATTGCAAATTCAACCATCTCATGCTCATTCACCATACTCATCTTTTCCCTTGCTGAATAGCCATGAAGTGTATTGCTTGCAATCACTCTGGCAGAATCACTGCAGTCCTAGAGCTAAGCTGTCCACCAAAGCCTGAAGAACCACCCCAGCCCATGTCCTGCAGGAGAGGAGTGTGGGAGCTGGATTTGGGAGGGGCATGGCCAGCAGCTTGAATTCCACCTAGACTACTGAAAAGAAGACCTTACTTACCTTATCTTTTCAGTAGCACATGGTTTAGAAATTTTTCCTCCTGCCTCCCTTCCCCTGAGGACTTGGTCCCAGGTTCACGCTAGATTTTTCTGCATTTTCATTTCATGTCATCGAAGCTAGCAAGGACTTTGTTGTTTTTTTACAATACTATCTTAACCTATAAAGAAACAGATTAATAAATTAACAAATGCTTTATCACCTTAGTTTTTTTGTATCACTCAAGGTCATCATACGTGATGCTCCATGGATTAAATGGAGCATATGATTGTTACCATTTTATAAGCAACAATGGTAATGATGAGTCTTCTGGTTTTTTCCCACAGGTTTATATATGCAGCAATAATATTCAAGCTCGACAACAGGTTATTGAACTTGCCCGTCAATTGAATTTCATTCCAGTTGACTTGGGATCATTATCATCAGCCAGGGAGATTGAAAATTTACCCCTGCGACTGTTTACTCTCTGGAGAGGGCCAGTGGTGGTAGCCATAAGCCTGGCCACATTTTTCTTTCTTTATTCTTTTGTCAGAGATGTGATTCATCCCTATGCTAGAAACCAGCAAAGTGACTTTTACAAGATTCCTATTGAGATTGTGAATAAGACCTTGCCCATTGTTGCCATTACTTTGCTGTCCCTGGTCTACCTGGCAGGTCTCCTGGCAGCTGCTTATCAGCTTTATTATGGCACCAAGTATAGGAGATTTCCACCGTGGTTGGAGACTTGGTTACAGTGTAGAAAACAGCTTGGATTATTAAGCTTTTTCTTCGCTTCGGTCCATGTTGCCTACAGCCTCTGCTTACCAATGAGAAGATCAGAGAGATACTTGTTTCTCAACATGGCTTATCAGCAGGTATGGAGCATGTTTGATATTTATCTGATGCTAGTAAAATACTCGATTAGTATAACTTTAAAAAGTAAGGTTTAAAATAGTGTAAAACTTTACATACTTTATAATAGAAATGTTGATATATTTAGGGAAGGAAAAGAATTATTCTTTAAACAAGGTTTTTCATAGAATTAAATGGCTAATTCAGAATAATTTATAGTTAAAGATTCTGTCATCCCTTTCTCTGCAGAATAAAAGCAGAGAAGTGAAGAGTTGGGTTTTATTTTCCTTTTTTGTTACAACTGCAGTGATTACTTTCAGCATCAGTTAATTATTTTATAATTGGCCATGTTCCGTGAAATAATAAGACAGCTTTTAGTAAACACATACAATAAAATTAAACCTAGTGAAAATATAAAAAAGAATAGCAAGTCAGGATTGCTGGTTTTTTATTATCAAAAAGCAAGAAAGGTACTGGTTCCTTAAGTGAAGCTTTTCTGGCATTTAACTCTTAAAGAAAATCTCAGGGAGAGCCTTGTGGAATTGGCTTGATGATGGCATAGACTATGATTTTCCTCAACAATTTCCATTCAGTAAATATCAGGGGTTTCATTGAAGCTCTTTGATGTAGCATTTTTCAGTGAAAGTTGAGCACAGAATACCAAACACATGTGTAAGAGCTTTTGCATTTTATAAGGAAACAAAGCATTATGGTCCAAGTGTGTAGCATCCAGTAATTACACTTGTTTCAACAATAAAACCTAAAATAATTTGAAAAAAAAAATTACTAGATTGATGTTCTTTAAGCCATTTTCTCTAAAAACCACTTCACTTAAATGAATGGTAAGGCTTTGATATCTACTCTACCAGCTTCCTCACCTCCTTCAAGTCTTCAATTTGTTGACAAAAATAATAAATGACCAATAATCAGATTAGAAGACAGTTTTATCCACACCAAGCTAAAGACTATAACCTGGGAAACCACCTCTCAGTAACTGAGGGGACTGCTCTGAAGAGGCAAGGAAGGAGCCAGAATGTATATGAATTTTTTAGCTAGGAAATAAGTGTGGTCAAACATACATCCTTGATAAAGGATTACTGCTAATCACAAAGAACAGATATTTCAAGTTAATAATTTCAATGTTTTTCCCTGTATTGGAAGATGCAGGAATCTGGGGTCATTGAAATTCCCGCATCTTAACTATCAGGGGCCAATATTTCATAGCCCAGAAAGCCTCATCCTTCTGTTTTCCTCCTGAATTCTCCTCATGGCCCATTGTGAACTGACAGTGGATTGTGATTAAACCCTTTGTAAAACTTGATGGTGGGCAGCATTCTTTTTTTTAAAGGTCAAAAGCTGATGTACAATGTATGTTTGTACATAAGACAGGCTATTCTTGTCATAAGGTTCAGACCAAATCATATATGAGCCAGAATGACTTTCCCATACCTCAGAATGTGAAAATTTTTTTCATCAAATCCTTATCTCCTCAGCGAGGCCCTCATTGGACACTGTTTTGCATTCTGCCACCTGCTTCTGACTCAGCCCTGGTACTCCCAGCCTCTCCTACTTCCCCTGCTGTACCTTCTCTTTGTTCAATAGTATTTTCCACCTTCTAACACACTGTGTTCTTTATTTACTGTTCTCTGCCTTCTCTCATCAGAATGTAAGTTCACAAGAGGAGGAGTCTTTGTCCATTTTGCTCACTGATATATGCCTAATGCCTGGAACTGTGTCTGACGCATTGTAGACACTCAAAAAACATATTCATGGAAGGAAGGGGTGAATTGGGAGGGCAGGTATTAATAGAGAGATACGGTGGTAGGCTCCAGGTCTGCTGGGGTATGCTGTTATTCTGTATTGTTGTATAGACGCCAGATGAGATAGTAAGAGCCTTTTCTCCACAGAAGAGCTCTGTGGCTTCTTTCAGAATGTTGGTATTGACTGCTTCAGTGAACTAGTGGCTAAGAAATAGCTTTTCTCTCTTTTTTTTAAACTTCAGGTATGGTAACCTGAACTAAACTTCAGTTTGGTTACCTGGAAGTGGACAAAAAGAAAAGCTGGTATTAAGTTAGAACCTGTTTTCCTTGAATAGATCAAAGCTTCAACCCAAGGAATCCAAACCTTGATTTATACTCTAATTATATTTGCATGTAAACAGACAATTCTAAAAGTAGTTCCTATGCAGAATCTGACATATTCAGAGTTAAAGTCTGGTTTGATTATAGTGCATTATCAATGTAAGGGGAAGACATTTGGAAAAGTACTGAATGAGGCAACTAGTTGAAAAGTATATTAATGAGGTCATTCAAGTAGATAAATATTTGTGCTCCATAGGGCTTTATCCTCAGGGCAATTCAACTTCCTGGGGACATGAAGGTAAGAAGAAAGAGGTAAATCAACATTTAAATATTCTGTGAGAAAGGAAGGAACAAAGTTGAGAAATTCCCTGTTTGGATTCTAAGTTGAACTAAGGCCAGAATATTCAACCAAGTTGAAACCAACTTTTAAAAGTACCGGAAAACTAACTGCCACTACTTCTTTAAAGTCTCCCTCTGGAACCAACCACTCAGTATTTCAGTGTTGGGACTCCAGAGTCCATGTCAGCACAATGTATTACAAATGTGTCGACTACCCTTATCACATATGGGTGAGGAAGGAGAGGACCTTAGTCCTCTTTCTGTTTAACGCTTTCTTCTCTTTCCCACACACCTGGAACAAATACCATCCAGTAATAGCTTCTCCATAACAGTTCATTAAATTGAATTACTGCAACCTAAATATGTCTGTATATGACACATTCTTAGGCCAAGAGTGAACTCTGTGCTGAATCAGTTAATGTTCTACCAAACAAAGGAAATTCACATTTGCTTTCTTGTTAGGTTCATGCAAATATTGAAAACTCTTGGAACGAGGAAGAAGTCTGGAGAATTGAAATGTATATTTCTTTTGGCATAATGAGCCTTGGCTTACTTTCCCTCCTGGCAGTCACCTCTATCCCTTCAGTGAGCAACGCTTTAAACTGGAGGGAATTCAGTTTCATACAGGTACGTGGTGTTTGGTGAGGGGATGGGTGGTACAGAATTTTAACTACAATTAAGTACAATTAAATTTTAAATATATTCCTTATGAAAGAATGCCTCTGGGACTGCTGTTTATGCAAGTAGCTCGTGGAATATATGCTGCTAGAGGCCAGGTTAGGACCATTCTGGTTTAGTTAGTAAAAGACCAGTACAGGACCTTACTGGAGGTTTTGATAGCACTACCTACTAGTTATAGATACAAGTTATATTAAAAAGGAGTAGAAAGTGGGAGGTGAGTCAGCTTAGATCAAATTTAATACCAAAGTCAATGTATTATTGGCCAACTCAATGGAGACTTATTTTATATTCTGAGTCATCTTAATCTGTCTAGAAAAGTTTCATTAGTTGTAATTCAAGTGGAGAGAAGCTCAGTCTGAATATTTTAAAGGAAATATGTATTTACACACAAACACAAGCAGTAACAAAACTAGATTAATGGATTATGACAAGCAACCAGCCTTATGAATCTTGTTAGTATATGTATTTGGTACATCAGTTGTATACATATGTGTATGAGGGATTTCAAAATAACATTTGTTGTATGATAAGTTAAACATTCACTTTCTCTAGTAATAGCTATTTAATGAATTTGCATATTTTTAAAATACATAATTCAAATTTAGACCCTACCTAAATTATCATAAACCAATATTGGTTGTATCCAAATGGTTTATAGCACAATATGCAGATGAGTGGCATCTGGTGATACACTAGCTTCTGGTTGTTTTGGGGTTTTGTTCTTTGCTTGTTTGCTAGTGCGTGTTTTTTTAAGTGGTCTAAAAACCTCATTCAGAATAAGGGCCTATCCCTCATCTAAATTAATTTTTCCTTTTTGAGGGAAATAAAATGTGAATATTTTCCCAACTGCTAGTTTAATCCCACCTGAAAAGAAATAGAAGGCACTCTGATAAAAGGTGCTAGACAGGTGCAAAGTATCATGATAAATTTAGATGAGTAATTGCAAGCAGAACAATTTTCTGCTAGAGAGTTAATCCTTCTCCAGTGAAGTTAGACATTACATTATTATGCTGATAGAGTGCTACATTTTGTGTAACATAGACCATTTCTCAAATAAGCAGTTAAATATAATAAAGGGAACCCAAAATGCTGAACTCGATTTTTAAACTGTAAACTTTTTAACAAAATACTCTTATAATCTCATTCAATATGGTCAGTAAAATAATTTGAATGGTTTTTATGTTACACATTAATACTATAAGATTTTTCATATTTATCTTCAACTATATGTGTGTATACCTATGAGAATGCTCTTTAGCATTTAATTATATGCATGTGTATATATGTATACATGTATTACATATATAATATATTTACTATTATATATAGTATATATATATACACACTCACATACATTTTAAAAAATATATACAACTGGTAGAAATGTGGAGAACCTTTAAAAGAAGTTTTCCAGTTTTTATCAGTATCCTTAAGGAAAAGCCAGATGTTTTGACCAGTAATACCACTATTAGAAATCAATTCTAAGGAACTAAACCAAAATATAAAAAAGGGCTTAAAGTGACATTATGTAATAGTTGAAGAAGGTAAAAAAACAGTAAATGATCAACAGAAAGGAATGGTTAGGTAAATTATAGCACATCCATTCAGTAGAATACCTTTTAAATTAAACTCATGTTTTCATGTTTAATGACATGAGGAAAAGTTCTAGATGTGATAAATAATCAGAATATTAGAATATATGCAATTTGGCCTTATTTTTGTGAAACAAAGTATGCATATAAATGTGTAAGAAATATATGAAAATGTTCAGTTCAGTTCAGTTGCTCAGTTGTGTCCAACTCTTTGCGACCCCATGAATCGCAGCACGCCAGGCCTTCCTGTCCATCACTAACTCCCGGAATTCACTCAGACTCACGTCCATTGAGTCCGTGATGTCATCCAGCCATCTCATCCTTGGTCGTCCCCTTATCCTGCTGCCCCCAGTCTCTCCCAGCATCAGGGTCTTTTCCAACGAAAATGTTAAAATTGTTTAATTCAGTAGATAACAAAGAATAACTCAATAATTTAAGATAAAGTTGTATTTTCAAAATATAGTATATCTGGATGGATTAATTTATGAGTTTGAATAATTTTGCTTCTTATTCTGTCTCTCTTTCTTCTTCCCCTGTCCCAAGTCTACCCTTGGATATGTCGCTCTGCTCATAAGTACTTTCCATGTTTTGATTTATGGAGGAAACGAGCTTTTGAAGAAGAGTACTACAGGTTTTATACACCACCAAACTTTGTTCTTGCTCTTGTTTTGCCCTCAATTGTAATTCTGGGTAAGATTGTTTTACTCCTTCCATGTATAAGCCAAAAGCTGAAGAGAATTAAAAAGGGCTGGGAAAAGAGCCAATTTATAGAAGAAGGTATTGGAGGAGCAGTTCCTCATCTCTCACCAGAGAGAGTTACAGTAATGTGATGATAAATGGTGCTCCCTGCTGCTATATGAAGTTCTCCTCATGCCATTATTTTTATAACTTCCTTTATCTTCACTTGCAAGTGCACTGTCAACTGCTGTGGGCTGAAACCTGTTCAATGGGATCTCAACTGAATTAATGGTAGAATTTTCTTCAAATTTGTTTTCCCTAATGTCACATTTTGCCAATATGAATTTTTGTAGTCAATTTATGTTGAGGTATAGGTATGTTTTGTTTTGTACAATTGTAATGCTATTGTTATTTTAATAAACTTCATTCCATAATCAGGCAGAAATATTTGTAGTTAATAGTATAGATACAACATAATGTTAAAAAAAAAACTGTGCAAACCAGCAGAACTTCAAGTTTAAATAAAATGTGATGGATATTTTTTCCTGGAGCTTAAGTAAGATTCTCATTATTATTCAGCTTAAGAAATAGAAATGTATAACATACATTATTTTTAAGAAAGGACACATTAGGTTAGCATCTAGGTAAGGGTATATATTAACATCCCTATATTTCTTTCATAAGATAGGGTTTGAACCAATGTGATTTGTGAGCAAACACAAAGAGACAAACTGAACTTGAAATTATATTTAAAACGCATTGTAGACATGAAATATATACTGATAATGTGTACCTCATGAAAAGTTTTAATCTTTATCTTGTTGCAGAGCAGTTTTATTTGCATATTAATATACTGACCAGGGAGAAGACAGTAATATATGGCCTCCAAAACTGACTTTTCTAATATAATACCAATCCTGGGAATCTTATAATTATTTCTAGTTGAGGGAAAGCGTTCAGTTTACATACAGGTAGTTGTTTATCAGCTGATTTTTGCTGTTGCACCTTAGCCAGTCGTATTCTGAACGATACAGGATTTTACTGACATTCATTAAGGGATTATAACATGCCAGGCACTGTTCTAAGCACTTTACTTATATTTTCCCATACAGTACTTACAACAACCCCTTGACAGAGGTGGTTATTATCCTCATTTTTACATATAAGGATACTGGATGGAGGATAGAAAAGTTAAGTAATTTGCTCAAGGTCATTCCAGAGCTGGTATTCAAGTCCAGGCAGTCATATTTCAGAGGCCACGGTTTTAGCCACTAGGCTGTATGGCCCCTGCCCCATCCCCATGCATTCCAATCTAGATGCTTCCTCTTTGGTATTCTTTACAGTGTGTTGTGGGTGTCAAAAGATATGTGAAGATATAATTGTAAATTTATCCTTGCTTGGGGATATAATTCACACTTACCCTAGGAAAGAATCTTGCCTGGGACAGGACCCTAGAGATCAATGGCAGTCCGTACACCTCTTTTTGCAGTAAGGGACTCCAGTAGAGATAGGACTGTCGTAGTAGTTAACAGTGGAGGTCCTACAGAGTCTTAAAAAGTCCTTGTAGATTTGGTCATCTCTTTCTCTCTCCTTGAGACGTCCTCCTGCCTACTCAGCCATTCATTAGGGAGCAGTTTGCAACTATGTAGGATATTTAGATGAGTGGGTTAATTATGAATCTACTCTAGAGACATAGAATCATACAAATTATTAATGAAATTTTTCAGTACTGACATTGCACATTAAAATTGCATTTTGTTCATACTTTGGTTAGAAAGTCCTACATTTTGCCCCCCGTTTCTCTTTCTTTCTTAAAAAAGAAAGTTGCAGACAAGATACAATGATATGTATTCCTCTTCCTGAAATTTTAACATTTTAAAACTTAACCAGTAAGGTTCTACTGAAACCAGCTGCCAAAAAGAAAAGGACTTTTACTCAGTAGAAGCTACCTTTCCCACCAATGGCTGCTCCCTACCACGATATCATGTCAGTTTGGTAAACTGCTCATGATTCTCTGATGTTCTCTCCTTGGTGAATTTTAGTAACTTGTACTTTTTAATTGAGCTTTTCATTTTAATTGTAGCCTTTCTGTCTTGGTAATCATTTACTTGTTAGTTCTTAGCAGGAATTCAGTTGGGTGATAACTTCAAGGTAATACCTATAAACTATATAGTGGACTTGTGAAATTAACTACATATTTGTAATAATTTCTTGTCCCTTCAGTTTCACTCCATTTAAGCCCACGCTTTCACCAGTTAATGTGAAATAGTTTTAAAACTTAGCTTACTATTGAAATATATTCATACTGTTGCATGTATATATTAATTAGCTAATAAGATAAAATTATCACTATTACAGATAAATGGGGCCTTTAAAAATATGAAAAAGCGAAGTTTATGAAGTGTATGTAAGATGTAACAGTTGTTTGAAATGGTAATATCTTCTTTTGAGTACTACAAAGCTGACATAATTTTGAAGTTTTAGAATAAATATAATATGTGCGTGCTCAGTCACTAAGCCATGTCCGACTCTTTGCAACTCCGTGGACTGTAGCCTAACAGGCTCCTCTGTTCATGAGATTTCCCAGGCAAGAATACTGGAGTGGGTTACCATTTTCTTCTCCAGGGGATCTTTCCAACCCATGGATCCCAACATTGGCAGGTGGATTCTTTACCACTGATCCACCAGGGAAGCCCAAGTGTAATATGTTCATTATAATTCTAAATGTTTAAAAGCTTTTCTAAAAGTGGAAAAATACTGACCTTTAATTGCTTTACTTAAATAACTTTTAACTGCTTTATTTTACTACTTCCTACCTGATTACTTTTCTTAATCATCATTTCCCATAATCATTCTTTAGAAATCATTACTCTGACCTCAGAAGTATGACTGAATTTTGCTCTTGGTAGATGTGAGAAAGTAGTGGGAACTTTAAAGTTTAAACTTTAAAGGCTTGTTTTTCCTAAACTATATTTTGAGAAGTGTCCCGAGAAAATTATAAGAATGTAGAAAATATATCTAGTTCTGAAAGTGAAAGTCGCTCAGTTGTTTCCGACTCTTTGCGACCCCATGAACTATGGAGACCATGGATTTCTCCAGACCAGTTCACGGGAGTGGGTAGCTTTCCCTTCTCCAGGGGATCTTCCCCACCCAGGTATCGAACCCAGGTCTCCCACACTGCAGGAGGATTCTTTACCAGCTGAGCCAAATGGGAAGCCCTAGTTTTAATCCTATGCAAAATAATTAATTTTTTTCCTAAGAGGGAGTTAATTATTGGACTGAATCATGCTACCTAGCTTTTATGTGCTGATTTCATATGTCTCCTCTATTAAAGATATTTAAAATCATGTTTAAATAGGAGTATATTCATGTTAGCATATATTTTTCAAAGCATATATGGAAATTAGCCTAGATTGTCTACAGGTAGAGATTTTTATTTAAACTTTGAAGTATTTTAAAGTATGAATAAATTATATTTATAGGTATTTATCAGAGATAATTATTTTGTGCTACATATGGGATTGGTTAATGAGCTCCAATGTTAAACTACCTGATTAATTTCTTATAAATTAGCATAATTTTGAGTTAAGGGATTTTACTTTGAAAATTAATTTGCTAATAGTAGCCTAACATATATTCATCCTTACAGTGAAATTATGAAAATTATTTATGTAAAAGGGCTTTTGAGAATATATCATATCCAATTTTTTATTGTTTATCTCTTATTAATGTGATAGAATCTTAATTATTTTTAATTGCCTTTTTAATATAAATTTATTTATTTTAATTGGAGGCTAATTACTTTACAATATTGTATTGGTTTTGCCATACATTAACATGAATCTGCCACGGGTGTACATTGCCATTAAACTATTTCATAAAAAAATTCTGTACATAGAGGTTCCCCCTGCCAAAAAGTTTTTATTTATGAAATTTAAAATTTCTTATGTGATGTTTTAAACAAAGTGCCATCAGTGTAATTCATAAATATTTCTTTAGGAATACTATGACACTGAACCTGTGTCAGTCTGTAAAATCTCTGTTTTGAAATAAGTATTTAAACAGCCTAAAATGTTGCATTGAAATTATTTTGTAAGTTCATGACTTAAAGTAGTGTAACATGTAATATAATAACCTGAGCCTGGTGTTAAGGTTTATATTTTTGTAATGTGTTATCATGAAAATGAGCTGCTCCACCCTCAGTTGTTCATAAGCCACTAAAGCAAATTCTGATACATATTCATTATATGTAATTGCTCTAAATAAAACTATAATAATTTTAGTGGAAACAATTTGTTCATACTTTTGAATGAACAGTGCACTTTATAGGACAAATAGGTTCTTTAATTTTGTTTTAAACAAACGTCTAAAGTGCTAATATTCAGAGATTCTGTCTGCTGCTGCTGCTGCTAAGTCACTTCAGTCGTGTCCGACTCTGTGTGACCCCATAGACGGCAGCCCACCAGGCTCCCCGTCCCTGGGATTCTCCAGGCAAGAACACTGGAGTGGGTTGCCATTTCCTTCTCCAATGCATGAAAGTGAAAACTGAAAGGGAAGTTGCTCAGTCGTGTCCGACTCTTCGAGACCCCATGGACTGCAGCCTACCAGGCTCCTCCATCCATGGGATTTTCCAGGCAAAAGTACTGGAGTGGGGTGCCATCGCCTTCTCCAGAGATTCTGTCTATATGTTACCAAAAAAAATTTAGCTGAATACATGTACACACCATAGTCGCCCCCTACCATGGTTTCATTTTCTGTAATTTCAGTTATTCACAATCAACTGTAGTTTGAAAAATATTACATGGAAAATTCTGAAAATAAACAGTTCATAACTTTTAAATTGTGTGCCATTCTGAGTAGCATAGTGAGATCTTGGGTGTTCCCAAGATCAGCTGGGAACAGGTGATGTTCCCACTCCAGCTGGCCTAGGACGTGAATCAGCCCTCTGTTCAGTATGTCCTTCCCTTAGTTACTTGGTAGCTGTCTTGGTTATCAGATTGGCTGTTGTGGTATTGTAGTGTATGTAATTCTTTTTTACTTAATAGTGGCCTCAGAGTACAAGGGTAGTGACACTAGGAATTCAGATATGTCCAAGGGAAGTTGTAAAGTGTCCCCTCTAAGTGAAATGGGGAAAGTTTTTGACTTAATAAGGAAAGAAAAAAAAATTGTATCCTGAGGTTGCTAGGATATATGGTAAGAATGAATCTCCAATCTATGAAATTGTGAAGAAGGAAAAAGAAATTCATGCTAGGTTTACATTGCACTTCATACTACGAAAGTTATACAGTGTGTGATAAGTGCTTAGTTAAGATGGAAAAGACATTACATACAATAAGAGATTGTGAGAGAGACAGACTACATTCACATAAGTTTTGCTACAGTACTTTGTTATAATCTTTCTATTTTATTATTTGTATTTTGTTGTAATCTCTTACTGTGCCTAATTTATAAATTAAACTGTCACAGGTATGTGTGTATAGGGGGAAAAAACATAGTATATATAGAGTTTGGTACTATTAGTGGCTTCAGGCATCCACTGGGGGGTCTTGAAACATCCCTTGTGGATAAGGGGAGGACTACTGAACAGATTTTTTTTTTTAACTTTCCAAATCATTGGATTAACATCATGCAGTCATCCAAAATTAGGGCGAACTATTTGGATTCTCCCAGTGGCTAGATGGGCTAATATAAATAACCAAAGTAGGTGTTTTTTTAATGATTTCCAAATTGCCAGCTCCAAGGATGATTCTCTTATTTTCTTTAAAAGTCTTTCATAGTTTTGCAGATACTGAGTCTGAAGGGGGACTGGAAATTGTCTCCCTGTGTCTAGTTACCCTCCTTTGAAAGCTGCTGCCCATCACATTCCTCAACAGCCCTCACAGTTAAGTCTTCATTTGTGACTGAGTGTGGACCAGTGAGATGTAGAGGTGCAAATAAGTGAATTATTAGAAGTCTCTTCAAAGAAAAGCAGCATGTGTTCCTTTTATCTTATTCCTCTGTCTTGCTGCCAGAACTGTCATATAATAGGAACTCTTGCAAATATCCAAGAAGACCAGGCCAAACCCTAAGGAGGGCATGTTAGAAATTAAAAAGGTCTTGACTGCTTCACTACTTCGACTGCCTTTTCCTAGATTTAAGCCATTGTAAATTTGGGTTTCTTTACATGAAATCAAAATTAATCCATCCTGGCCTTCAGTTCTTTATTACAATACCATGTAACACTGTTTGAATAAACTAGATTGCAATAATTCTTATGTTTAAAAGTTTTTAAAGGATAGTATACAGTTCACATTAGAACTGATTTTCCATTGTTAATTAATTATACTCATTTTCCTGCCTTTATCTTTCATTGAGGATTTTGTATCTGCTTAGAAAATACTGTCTTCTTTATAACTGTATAATAGATATTTGATAAAACTCCATAATCTCCAAAATACTGTTATCAAATTATATGCCATGTTTTTATATCATTCTCATAGATTTGCCTTATAAACATCTAAATAAAAACATACTATTTAATGTGATTTAATTTCTTTTTTGAAATGTTATATACAAACGGAGTTTTCTTTCTTACTGAATAATCATTCCAGTATTTGATGGAAGCCATCTATACTTTGCTGGCTGTTTCTTTTTAGAAGCATCCAGAAAGCATTCATGTCATTGTTTTGGGTTTGGGAGGAGTTTTGTTTGCTTTTATCAAAGCAGACATTTAGAAAAACATCCATCTAATGAGATGGTATTCCTAATAGTATTTCACTTCACCAGGAGAAGGCTTTGGCTTCCCACTCCAGTACTCTTGCCTGGCAAATCTGATGGGCGGAGGAGCCTGGTAGGCTGCAGTCCATGGAGTCGCTAAGAGTCAGACACAGCTGAGCGACTTCACTTTCACTTTTCGCTTTCATGCATTGGAGAGGGAAATGGCAACCCACTCCAGTGTTCTTGCCTGGAGAATCCCAGGGACGGGAGAGCCTGGTGGGCTGCCATCTATGGGGTTGCACAGAGTCCGACACGACTGAAGCGACTTAGCAGCAGCAGCAGCAGCAGCATTTATTAAGTGTATTCAAGCTATACTCTGTAGTTCCTGATAGCAGGAACTCTGTCTTACTACTATATTCCTTTGTTGTTGTTCAGTCGCTCAGTCGTGTCCTACTCTTTGTGATCCCGTGGACTGCAGCACATCAAGCTTCCTGTCCTTCACCATCCCCTGGAGTTTGCTCAAACTCATGTCTGTCGAGTCAGTGATGCCATCCAACCATCTCATCCTCTGGCATCCCCTTCTCCTGCTTCAGTCTTTCCCAGCATCAGGGTCTTTTTTAATGACCTTAATGGCCAAAGTACTGGAGCTTCAGCTTCAGCATCAGTCCTTCCAATGAATATTCAGGGTTGATTTCCTTAAGAATTGACTGGTTTGATTTCCTTGCAGTCCGAGTGACTCTCAAGAGTCTTCTCAGTTTGAAAGCATCAATTCTTGGTGCTCAGCCTTCTTTATGGTCCAACTCTCACATCCATACATGACTACTGGAAAAACCATAGCTTTGACTATATGGACCTCTGTTGGCAACTGTATTTCTAGTGTCTAGTAAAATAAGGTCCTGCAGAAACCAATGAGATGGTATGACTTGCCTCATTTTTACAGAAAATTATGTTATTTATCAGCCGATTTCTGCGTAGCCTGCATCCTCCTGCCCACACCCTCCCCATCACCATCTCAGCTTCCTATTTTGCCTCTTAGCCAGTGGTTAGAGCTGCCCTACAGGCCCAGAGAGGGCACTGCCACTGCCACTGCCACCATCAGCCCCACCACACTGTTGTACTGATCTTTGCACCTGTGCACAGAATCTGTGGAGGCTCTGGCTCCCCCTGCAGCTGCCTGGAAATGTGTGGGTATTAATATCCTGAGAGTGGGGTTCAGATAAAATACAGGACACTCAATCAAATTTGAATTGCAGAGAAACAACAAATAAGTGTAATTCTGTTACAAATACTGCATGGGTTTTCACCTTTAAATCTGGCAACCCTACTTCAAGGGTGAACTTTGATCAGAGTTGAAGCATAAGAGGGTGCTAGTAGGTAAGTTCTCCATTCATTTCCCCAGATGACTGTTCCAAAGTTCAATAATTCACAAGGCCTCCATGAAAATATCCTAAAGACCAAGCACTTATAACTCCATTGTCCCAAAGCTATGGCAGCTCAGTAACACCTATATTTGTACATCCTCCTCCACTGCCTGCCTCACTTCCATCTTTCCCTCCCTTCTGCTTAGCAGAGACAGTGCCCGTCCCCAACCAACTGGCAGAAGGGGAATGTTTCTTTTTGTTTGTGGAAGACTCTAGGGAACCTAGGCTAGCATAGTAATTTTGGTAGTAGATTCTTCAAATGGAAAATAAAACATGAAA
The DNA here is from genome assembly GCA_006408695.1 of Aepyceros melampus. NCBI lineage: Eukaryota > Metazoa > Chordata > Mammalia > Artiodactyla > Bovidae > Aepyceros > Aepyceros melampus. The sequence goes on from SJXQ01012334.1 coordinate 39,403, forward strand.
TGATGATTTTCACAAAGTCAGGCATAGGGCTCTGCAGACTCAAAATCCAGATTGGCTGAGAACCTTGAGTGACTACATCTCCCAGGGATGGATTCACACTGATAAATGTACAGTGATAGATTGTTAAGTCAGAAATATCTGAGAAATATCTGGACTTCCCTGGTGGCTCAGGTGGTAAAGATTCTGCCTGCAATGCAAGAGACGTGGGTTTGATCCCTGTGTTGGGAAGATCCCCTGGAGAAGGGAATGTCTACACACTCCAGTATTCTTGTCTGGAGAATTCCATAGACAGAGGAGCCATTGAGAAAGATCAATGTCCTAAAGGCAAAGAAACAGGTATTGCCTCAACTAAGCACATTCTACTCTTCAACTGTTCTTTACAAGAATTCTAATTATAGTCCAAAGGATGTCGGGATCAATTACAGGCTAAATTATGTCCCCCTAAAATTCACATTGAAGTCCTAACCCCTAGTACCTCAGAATGACTACATTTGGAGAAAAGGTCTTTAAAGAAGTAGTTAAGGTAAAATGAGGTCATAGTGGTGGGCCCTAATCCAACATGATTGGTGTCCTTATAAGAACAGTAAGAAGAGTCAATAAAGATACAGAGGGAAGACCGTGTGATGACAAAGGGAGAAGCCAAGGAGAAAGGCCTCAGAATGAAACCAATCTTGGATACCCTGATGCTGGACTTCTAGCTTCCAGACTGTGAGGAAATAAAATTCTGTTGCGTAAGCCACTCAGTTTGCGGTATTGGTTCCCACAGCCTTCAAAGGCTAAAACATGGTTCATAGAATCAGAACAAGTCAAGTTAGTTACAGAACTTGGGTAATGAATGTCACTAGAATAAGCTTGTCTGATTAGTCCTACTCCACAATAAAGACAGTTCTCTCCTGGGGTTACTATAACCTCCCACCATGTAAACACAATAAATGGCTTTTAGTTCTAAAAGTTCAAGAACATTTTCAGTTCATGGAACTATGAGCTGGAACTACATCATGGAGCTGAAGCTTTGATCAGATAAAAGTCACTCTTTATAAGTTAATACCATTTATTTCATTGCTCCCCTAAACATGAATAGCTCTTGCGGCTTCCTATTTAAAAATCACTTGCAATTTGGATTATTAGTACACTTCATTAGAATGGTTGACAACCAAACAATGGTTGACTTTGTTTTTATGTTCCATGTACTTATTACTTAGTATCAAATTTAATGATTCTGTTAGAAGGAGGTAATTACTTTTGTTTCTTTTTTATGCTTTGTTTCTACAGCATTCAACTTGAAAGATCTTTTAAAACACTACAATAGATTAAATCTCAGCTTTTATGTATTTTTTTTTACTGTTACATAATTCCCCTACAGGGGACTATAATCACACTTCCCATGTGCTATAAAATTTTTCTGTTTAAAATAAATTACTCTCAGAAAGAAATAATACTTGTGTGAACATTTAGAACATTTGGCACTAGGTTATTGACTACCAGATTCATATATAATCTAAAATCTTAATTAGAAACAAACATTCTTAATTCATGCTATTGAATAATTACAATTTTACTAAATATTGTTAATTAGGGTACAAACAAGTATCAATAAAAAATCAGAAGAATATTTCCTAATATTCCATTTAAGTTAAAAATATATTTAGCTTTCAATGTTACTTTTAAAAATGGTGCATAGTTCAATAAATTATTAAAACTTGTAGTTAATCTTTAAGTCTACAGCAGCTTTTAAGAAATTGTAATCAACAGAAATGTTAAATTCTACTGAATTGTTACCAGATTGAAGTATTTTTATTCTCTATGTATGTCATCTCTCATATATTTCTCTACTATTAATTTATCTTTTTGTGAAATAATTTACCATTTCAGTAGTTAGCCATTTAACCCCACATCCTTCTGGATTCTGCTGTCATAAAAATGTCTTTTGTGTTCTTACCAGTTTTTAAAAATCGATACTAAAGAAGGATCAATGGGACTTCCCTGGAAGTACAGTGGTTAAGACTCTGCGCTTCCAGTGCAGTGGTTAAGGATGCTGAGGGTGGTTAGGGTACAGTGTGGGGTTAGAGACATCGACCCTGACTTGGGTGAAAACCCAGGGGTAACATTACAGTTAACCCTCTGTATCCAAGGTTCCGTATCCATGGATTAAATCCACCAGATTGTGTGGGACTATACTCTGTATTTATTGAAAAAAATCTGCATGTGAGTGGAACCTGCAGTTCAAACCTGTGTTCTTCAAGGGTCAACTGTACATGCAAACCCTTGAACCCTACCCGACTTACTAAAGCAGACCCTGGATATGGGACTCAGAAGTCTTTTAATTAGCTCTCTGGATGATTCCCATGCACATTAAGTTTTGAGAACTACTCTAGACACTATGCTGAGGGCTTGGGGTATAAAAACCTGGGTAAGTAACTCTCCTTGTTTTAAAAAATCTCAGTCTATCAGGGAGTCTGCTGAGCCAGTAAATACCATTAAATGTGTGGAGAGTACAAAAACAATGACAGACAAAGCAGCACCTAAAATAGCAGAGTATATAGAGAAGGTTTCCTAGAAAAGCTCACATAATCTGAGTTACATAAGGAGTTAGACATTGGAGGACAGTCACAGGTACAAAAGATGCAAAGGTAATGCACGAGGAAGCTTGGCACCTGTGCAAAAGCGAAGTAATTCAGTCAATATGGCTTGAGCGTGGGGTGACTGAGGATTCTATTCTGGTTGCTTCTCACCTGTCAAAAGATAAAAACCATTAAAGCAAAAAAAAATACAGTTAGATCTATTAACTTCCCAGTAATGAACTCACTGATGGAGAAAAGTCAAAAGTTTTTAAGTGCTAGAAAGGGGGAGTTCATGGGATTGGTGCTAATTAAGGATGGGAAACTGATACTCTGGATATGAGACAGAATGAATATATAGGTTGATACACAACTGGTTAAAATAAACAAAAATCCTATTGTTCATTTGTTAGAAAAAATGTCTTCAGTTAAGTCTAGTTAGAAGAGTTTGATTTCCCAGGGCTATTGAGGTTTATGGACTCTTATCACCTTCAGTCTATTGTGCTAAATCACAAAAGTCAGTTGATATCTCCTAGGTAAGCTCTACTTTAAGTGGAAAATTTTCCTTGACAATCCTTTCTCTTCATCCTTCCTCATCTTGAGTTGCCAGAATGAGCACACAGAGGATCGCAAGTCACTGGATTACCAGCTTTCCAACCACCATTTTAGGCTTTGGTGCCATTCTCGCAGGATTCTACTCTGTTTATCCAAGTGGTTTCAGTCTCCTCTTGATGTAGTATACTTACACAGTAATTAAGGTTACGTTAACAATACAGTTGGCACACCCTTTGCACTTTCTTGGGTTAATAGCAACCTTAGACCTACTGAATCACCTCTGGGTGTAAGGCCTGAGAGGAGCTCTAAAAGCACCAATGAGTAGCTGTAAAGATTAAAAAAAAAAAAAAAAGAATGCTGAAAATGGAGCCAGGGAGTTTCAAGAAAGGGTGAGTGGTCAACAGTGTAAAATACTATAGACAAGTATACACCAAGATGCTGCTGCTAAGTCGCTTCAGTCGTGTTAGACTCTGTGCGACCCCATAGACGGCAGCACACCAGGCTCCCCCATCCCTGGGACTCTCCAGGCAAGAACACTGGAGTGGGTTGCCATTTCCTTCTCCCATGCATGAAAGTGAAAAGTGAAAGTAAAGTCGCTCAGTCGTATCTGACTCTTAGCGACCCCATGGACTGCAGCTTACCAGGCTCCTCCGTCCATGGGATTTTCTAGGCAAGAGACTGGAGTGTGGTGTCACTGCCTTCTCCAACACCCACATGAGGACATGAAAATGTACACAGTCTTTGACCACAAGTGGTGGTAACCTCAGTAAGGGCAGTTTCCAAGGACTGGGGTTAAACAGAATTGAGGAAACAGGGACTGGAAGCGTGCAGTACTCTTTCAAAGAAACTTACGTTTCTTTGGCTGTGACTCACATCAAGAGCTGCCAAGACCAATCTAGGTTTTCCATTTCTATTTGTAGAGCCAGAAATGTCATATAGATCATCTTGCTTATTATGTGCCAAGCACCACTTTACAAAACCATCATCTCATTCAGTCCTCTCACAGCAATCCTATTGATGAGAAAAGTGAAAAAGTTATGAGAAAAGAGGAGTTTCCAGGGGTTAACTTGCTCTAAATTCAAGGATTTAACTAGAAAGCCTTCCAGCATTGTGTACAATGCTTTGGTGCTCACTAAAGTACAGAGGAAGTAAGGGGAATGTACAGAAAAGGCTGGGGAATGTAGGTAATACTGGTCTCTTCTTAGGGATGAGATAAACTGCTCAGCTTCCAATGTTAGCATTCTATCATTCATCATTCCTGCATCCCACATCCACCACCGGCCCATTCTTGTTTTAAGAAAAAGTGAAAGTGAAGTCGCTCGGTCATCTCCGACTCTTTGTGACCCCATAGACTGTAGCCTACTAGGCTCCTCCGTCCATGGGATTTCCTAGGCAAGGGTACTGGAGTGGGTTGCCATTTCCTTCTCCAGAGGATCCTCCCTCTCCAGGGATCGAACCCAGGTCTCCCCCATTGTAGGCAAACGCTTTACCGTCTCAGCCACCAGGGAAGCCTGTCTTAAGAAGGCCCAGAGCAAGCTACAAACATTGAGTCACACAAGCCGCCAAGGTAACACTCCACCGTTACCTACCGAGGTCTTCGCCCCTCTTCCCTCCGGAACCCATGCAAACCTAGCCACTTCAGAGTTTAGGATGTAGATAAGGGTTTGGGGTAGTTTGGATCCTCCGGCTTCCGTAGGAGCCTTTTGTCAGCCTCTGGCTGCTCCCCTAGCAACGCTTTAGCTTGTTAGCAACCTGCTTCCTGAAAGCGGCAAGGTGTGCTGGTGGGCTGCCCGGGCGGGATGCGAGTGGCGTCGCTGCAGCCGAGGCCACGGCCGGACCCTCTGGACCTTTCGCGACTCTAGCCGCTCTTAGGCGGCTTTCACTTTTCGGTAGCGGAGCCTCTTTCTATCTCGCGGCTGCGGGCACAGTGTAGGAAGGAAGGAGACGCCCCCCTCCCTCGCTCCGCAGCCACGGCCATGTCCACAGCGGAGGCCGCGGAGACGGCCGAGGCCCGGGAGCCCAGCAGCAGGATCAAGTTCAGCAGCCCTCGCCAAATCCCTATAGTCGGAGTGGTGACGGAGGATGAGGAAATGCAGGTATGGCCAGGTGTCTGTGCTTCGGAGGGTGTCAAGGAGTGGGCGGGGGTTGAAGTCTGGGGGCGGGGACGATGCCTAGGGGCAGCGAGAGCGGAAGTGGGGGCCCGAATGGAAACCAGGGCAGCCCACGGGACGAAGGCTCCAAGCGCAAAGCTAGTCCTTGGAACTGCGCTGCCTGCGAGGGGAGTTGGTTGTCGTCAATCAACCTGTCTGGGGACTTGTGTCTCGAGGTCCTCCTGGGTCCTCCCGGAGCCTTCCCAGTAAATTGAGTAGCTGAGGTTTGGAGACTTGGCTTCGAAAAATGTGAGGCGACGAAAGGCCTGAGAGGGAGGGAAACTTTCTTAGCGAAAATTTGATTTGCATTGGGCTTTTATATGTAGAACCCTGTTATTCTGTGCTGTTCTTGATACAGGGTTAAATCCTTACGTGTTTGAATTTGCTGCTACCAAAACCTGCACCTGGAGGGGAGGAAAATACTATTAAAATTAGAAATTAAACAACATTTTTATATGAAATTGGAATCTGGTTTGGGAGGGCATTGGAGAGAATTGGAATTGAATAGAATTGATTTTATTGTGCTCGTATGTTTTGGTTTTTAGTTACTTTTTGTCATACAAAACTAATTTAATTTCTGTTGAGAAATTTCACTTCAGAACCCCGTGGATCTGTAGCAGGGGTCTTTAGAAGCTCCAAGTTGTTTGTTTCATACTAGGGTTCCATTGCTCCTCTCCAGAGAGCCATGATCAAGTCCTGTATTAATGTGAATTCTACAGAGGAATCCTGCACTACCTCCTCACACTGATGGTGTGGGGCCACTCTGGGAATTCCTGTTGAGGCCTCACAAGGCTCAGGCTGCGTCAGGAACCCTGTCTCCTGCGTCCACATCCTGGAGAGTTCCTTAGGAGCGGTTGGTTGACTGGGGACCTCTCCTATGATGGGAATAGGGTTGCACCCTCTGAAGATGGACAGACATTTAACTCATGGAGCAGCAACACTTTTGCATAAAGAGAGGCAGGTGTTGAGGGAATTTACCTAATCGATTTTGTGGAAGTAGTGCAGTCCAGGCAGGGAGAAGAATTTTGAGGAGCAACAGATGTCCCTTCACTCCCAAGGCTGCAAGGGGGCTCAACACTACCACTGCTCTCCCAGGCACCTGGCAAAACTGAGAAGTAGGTGAATTTGGTATTTGATGGCTCTCGTTCCTCCTTTACTTGTTATTACAAAAGGGGGTGGAGTGCAAAGTTATAAGAGGCAGGCAACCGTGGGTTAAGAAGGAGAAAAAGGGGGAAATACTTTTAACAGACTATTGCCAACATAGTCCACAATATATCAAGTAATGCAGAACAAGCATACCTGTGTATATATGGGTATATTTTCTCCCTTCCCCTTCCCTTTCTTTTTTTCCCATTTCTTTCATTACGATCTCTTCTTACAGAGCCTAGGACTCTTCTCCAGGTAGAAATCAGTTTGTATTGATTAAAGTTCCTACCCTGTTAACTGCTTCAGAAAGGCAGTTTAGGTGGGTACTGTGGATTTTCTCAATCATAATCCCCAGTGTGGACCCTGGGACTAACAACCTCCCTCAAATGATTTTTGGCCTCGAAACCTCTGAACTAGATGTATGTAAGGTCTCTGCCATCCTCAGTGGTCAGGTCTATTTCTCTGTCCTGTCTGCAAGGTTTCCTAATGCATAACCTGTACTTTATCTCTACCATGCAGTCTGCTTAGTGCTACCTCTGTGAGGGCAGAAACCTTCTCTGTTGTTTTTTCTGTAGTGTCCCCTATTATCTCCCAGTAGCAACCAGCACAACACCTGGTCCACAGGAGGGGATATTAACTATGTGTGGACTGAATGCCCTCCCCTGTTTTTGGAATTTAAATCTTACCCTACCTTCAGGTCCTACCTCTCCACCATAAAGTATCCCCAACAGGAAGCACTTCCCATTCATTTTCACACTTATAGACCTTCTTCTCATAAATGGGTATAGTCCCCAGCCTGAACCACACAGTTTCTTACCTAATGATTCTTGTTTTATATTTGTTATTATTTCATTTGTCTTGTTTTGTCTCTCACATTAGCGTATGGGCTCAAGTGTAGGACATATATCTTAATACGTACATGTCCTTCCCTACTCAACTCTAAACTCAGAGTATGTATTTAATTCTTCTTAGTTCAGTTCAGTTCAGTTCAGTCGCGCAGTCGTGTCCGACTCTTTGCGACCCCATGAATCGCAGTACGCCAGGCCTCCCTGTCCATCACCAACTCCCGGAGTTCACTCAGACTCACGTCCATTGAGTCTGTGATGCCATCCAGCCATCTCATCCTCTGTTGTCCCTTTCTCCTCCTGCCCCCAATCCCTCCCAGCATCAGGGTCTTTTCCAATGAGTCAACTCTTCGCATAAGGTGCCCAAAGTACTGGAGCTTCAGTTTTAGCATCATTCCTTCCAAAGAAATCCCAGGGTTGATCTCCTTCAGAATGGACTGGTTGGATCTCCTTGCAGTCCAAGGGACTCTCAAGAGTCTTCTCCAACACCACAGTTCAAAAGCATCAATTCTTCGGCGCTCAGCCTTCTTCACAGTCCAACTCTCACATCCATACATGACCACAGGAAAAACCATAGCCTTGACTAGACGGACCTTAGTCGGCAAAGTAATGTCTCTGCTTTTGAATATACTATCTAGGTTGGTCATAACTTTCCTTCCAAGGAATAAGCGTCTTTTAATTTCATGGCTGCAATCACCATCTGCAGTGATTTTGGATCCCCAAAAAATAAAGTCTGACACTGTTTCTACTGTTTCCCCGTCTATCTGCCATGAAGTGATGGGACCAGATGCCATGATCTTAGTTTTCTGAATGTTGAGCTTTAAGCCAACTTTTTCACTCTCTACTTTTACTTTCATCAAGAAGGTTTTTAGTTCCTCTTCACTTTCTGCCATAAGGGTGGTGTCATCTGCATATCTGAGGTTACTGACATTTCTCCCAGCAATCTTGATTCCAGTTTGTGCTCCTTCCAGCCCAGCATTTCTCATGATGTACTCTGCATATAAGTTAAATAAGCAGAGTGACAGTATACAGTCTTGATGTACTCCTTTTCCTATTTGGAACCAGTCTGTTGTTCCATGTCCAGTTCTTACTGTTGCTTCCTAACCTGCATATAGGTTTCTCAAGAGGCAGGTCAGGTGGCCTGGTATCCCCATCTCTTTCAGAATTTTCCACAGTTTCTTGTGATCCACACAGTCAAAGTCTTTGGCTTAGTCAATAAAGCAGAAATAGATGTTTTTCTGGAACTCTCTTGCTTTTTCCACGATCCAGCGGATGTTGGCCATTTGATCTCTGGTTCCTCTGCCTTTTCTAAAACCAGCTTGAACATCTGGAATTTCACAGTTCATGTACTGCTGAAGCCTTGCTTACAGAATTTTGAGCATTACTTTACTAGCTTGTGAGATGAGTGCAATTGGCATTGCCTTTCTTTGGAATTGGAATGAAAACTGACCTTTTCCAGTCCTGTGGCCACTGCTGAGTTTTTCAAATTTGCTGGCATATTGAGTGCAGCACTTTCACAGCATCATCTTTCAAGATTTGAAATAGCTCAACTGGAATTCCATCACCTCCACTAGCTTTGTTCGTAGTGATGCTTTCTAAGGCCCACTTGACTTCACATTCCAGGATGTCTGGCTCTTGGTGAGCGACCACATCATCGTGATTATCTGGGTCGTGAAGCTCTTTTTTGTACAGTTCTTCTGTGTATTCTTGCCACCTCTTCTTAATATCTTCACAGCAGAGGCATACAATAATATTTGTAGGTTAAATATATTATTGTAAACAGTTGTCTTGAGTGGGTGTCATGGCTGAGCTTCCTTGCCCAAATTTGTTTTCCTTCTGAGAGCCTCTGAGAACTTACACAATTTGTTGGTTGATGTCATATCCTGGCACTATCTATAATTCTGCCATGTACTATGTACTTAAAGTGGCCTATCCCTGTTGTGGAGTAATTCTAGAAGTAATCTCTGGGTCAACTGAAGTGTCAGGCAGAGAACTAAGGTGCAAAGAACCAGTGTTTCTGCATCAAACAGCCCTGATAGCCCATACAGTCACTATGTGACCTTAATAAGTTACATCTCAGTTTCAACAACAGGGATAATGATTCTACCTTTATATTGTAGATTTGATATATGTTAATTAAAATATAAAGTACCAGACACATAAATGGACCATAATAAATGTCAGTTCTTTCCCTATAACTAGGTATCAAATGAGCAGAATTTTTTCCCCTTTGAAATGTTCATTGGTAAAGTGGGAAAATAAGTTCATCCTACGACTTGAAGTAAGTGGAGGTATAATTTTCTTCAAAGCAGTTAATTAAATGAGCTTTTGATCTTAAAAGATTTTGTTAAATGTTTTTATAATTTCTCCATAAAATCTTATGATGATAATAACAACAATTATTTTTATATTTACATTTGTAAATTCTCTCTTGCTACATTCTGCTCGTGTGATCTTGTTTACCTAATCTCTCCCAATTATTACTTTAAGCCTGTGATTTAGAAATCTTTGCCCCAAATTTAACTCATCTCAAGCCTCAACACAAGCCTCTTCCTCCAGCATCCCTGTTTCACCAAATGGTGCTATCACTTACGTCATTCCTCAAGCCAGTAAGTCATCCTTACCTTTTCCTTCTCTTTCCTGCCAAACCAAATCACTTATTAGGACCCGATTCTGCCTCCTGGATGCTTTTCATTCCACTCATTGTTGTGTATCCTGGCGTCCACTGTTTTGCCTGAAGTCACAGACTAGTCTCCCACTTCCAGTCTAGATCTTTCCAGATCAGTCTGTACTCAGCAGACAGAACTATCTCTTTATTGTTGCATTCCTCTGGTTAAAACCTGTGTAAATCAACAAAGATCACCCTAATGAGAATGAACACCGACTGTTTATGCAGTTTGCTGTAGAAAGAGAGTCAGCCAGCATTACTTATGTTTGGTAGAGGCTCCAAGGGAAGCTTCACTGTGAATAAAAGAGGCTTCTGTTTCGCTCTTGTTTTTTGACTGAATGATTGATTTGGGAAGCATACTTGGCTGTTTCTGGTTGGCCCTGAGTGGCAGATGGGATCAAAAAATAGGGAATGTGATGATCATTGACCAAATACTGACTTTTCTGAGCCAACAGCTGCAGAGGTTGTGGTTTGACTCCCTAGGTTGCTTGCTGCAGAGGTTGGAGGACAGAGTTCTGTTACCAAGTAAAATCTGGCCATTGCCTGTTTTAATATCCAGTCTCTCAAACCATTCAATATCTTCTGATGAGCCTTATCATAGTATATACAAGGCCACCTGTAAAATGGTGTTAATAGTATCTACCTCCCAGAATTCAGTTAGTAAATATTTAAAGAGCTTACAACTGTACCATCTTTGTTATTATCACTAAGATTAGTATTCATGATTTGACCTCTGCTTACCTTATCAGCAGCATCTGTAGCTTCTATGCTTGCACTATCCTCTCCTACCTTATGACTCACCAATCCTCTAAATGCCATGTTTTTCTTGTCTCCAGGCCTTATCACATGCTACTCCTTTTGCTCCATCTCTCAAACCTTCAGTTTATCTCACAAATCCTATTCAATCTCACTCTGCCTGCAGATTGCTTCTTTCAGAAGCTGTCCCAGATTCCCATCCCTCCTCCCCATGCCATTCTGTCCCTCTCTGTATAGTTCTGGAACACACCTTTCAACATTCATGAACCATTTTGTAGCATGTTATCTATATTACCTATATCTCATGCCAGATTGATAGATGCTTGAAGTCAGGGCAAATGTATTCCCCACACCTACCATTTCTGAAATGTAGAAGCTACTTATAAATATTTATAAAAGGAAGGAAAGGCTAAGGGAAGGAGGGAGAAATCTTAAAAATATAATATTTGCCATGCAAATAAAACACCGAGTAACATGAAGTGATAATATAAGATAAATTTAAGATAATATAAGTTAAATCTGTGCCTTAATCTTTACCACTCTTCTTTCTTATAAAAGTTATATCTGGCCATTAGGGGGAAAAATTCTGATAATAATACAGATTTTAAAAAGAAAATTCTGCACTGACATTTCATTTCAATATCTTTTCCAACCCACAAAACCAATATTGCAGAAAATCAAAAAATAAAAATTCACTGTACATTTTTATTTCTCTGAGAACACAGGGAGAAAAAAGAACTGAGGTGGTGGCAAATGGCACTGTTAAAACTCCAAATTTTAAAAGGCAAAATTCTATTTATCAAAAAATTTTAACAGTTAATTTAAGCAATTTAATAGTAAGATGTAACACTGTTAATGATAATCATAATACCTAGGGTAAATAAGTACATAGTAAATCCTTTTTGATAATTTTTAAAGTGAAAATCATATTGAGTAAACTCAGGGACTTATTCTGCAGACAAAGTTAGAACACTTAACTGAAAATTGTATTTGAATGACATTTCTTAAGATCAGAATATATTAGTTTGTAATTGTGAAAGGAAAGGAAATTCTAAACCTAGGAGGCAATGAAACAATGACTATGTAGAAATATGGAAATGTATGTATTATAGACTTAAAAATCAGAATATAAAATGGTGTTAACAGTAAGTGAAATTATGTTAAGTATTTATATGTGGAAACAAAAACAGAAAATAAAATATAAGTAAATATATAAAACAGAAAATAGTATATAAAAATAACAAGATATATTTTGATGATAAGAATGGAGGCGACACATGAACTGTGTCTCAAAGGACCTCTGAGGGTTAACCAAGGAGACGGATCGAAACAACAGTGAAAACAGAGGAGGGAGGTGGAGTCACCGAATGATTTAGACGTGTTGTGTGCAGATTTGAGTTTTATTGTTCTGACCAGAGGGTAGAGGACAGTGTTGAAGGGTGCGAGACTAGAGGTAGGGAGAACAGATATCAGGAAAGCTTCACAACTGAGTGAGAAATAAGAACTGAATAAATCATTAAGCTGGAGTGGGCCAGCTACCATAAAACTCTTAGAGGAAAACATAGGCAGAACACTCTTTGACATACATCACGAAAGATCTTTTTCGATCCACCACCTAAAGTAATGAAAATAAAAATAAACAAACTTAAAAGCTTTTGCACAGCAAAAGAAGCCATAAACAAAACAAAAAGACAACCCTTAGAATGGGAGAAAATGTTTGCAAACAAAGCAACTGACAAGGAATTAATCTCCAAAATATACAAACAGCTCATGCAGCTCAATATCAAAAAACAACCCAATCAAAACATGGGTGGAAGATCTAAATAGACATTTCCAAAAGATGGCCAAAAAAAAAACACATGCAAAGATGCTCAGCATCAATAATTATTATAGAAATGCAAATCAAAAACTACAATGAGGTATCATCTCATACCAGTTATAATGCTGCTGCTGCTGCTGCTAAGTCGCTTCAGTCGTGTCCGACTCTGTGCAGTCCCATAGATGGCAGCCCACCAGGCTCCTCCGTCCCTGGGATTCTCCAGGCAAGAACACTGGAGTGGGTTGCCATTTCATTAAAAAATCGATAAACAATAAATGCTGGAGAAAAGAGAAACCCTCTTACACTATTGGTGGGAATGTCAATTGGTACAGCCACTGTGGAGAACAGTATGGAGGTTTCCTAAAAAACTAAAAATAGAGCTACCATATAAGCCAGAAATCCTACTCCTAGGCACATATCCCGAGAAACCCATAATTTGAAAGGATGCAGCACCCTGATTATGGCAGCACTCTTCACAACAGCCAGGACACGGAAGCAACCTAAATGTCCATTGACAGATGAATGGATAAAGAAAATGTAGTGCATATATACAGTGGAATATTACTCAGCCGTAAAAGGAACCAAACAATGCCATCATTGTAAAGCAACTCTATTCCAATAAAAATTGTTTTTTAAATGATGGAGTGGGCTCAATAAATCTTTAAGATGTAACATCTGTAGAACTTGGCAGTTCCTGTTTTCTAATATGGGTGATATAAGACTGCTGGGAGAAGGGATACCTAGTTCAGGAAGATGGTCTCCTACCTGTAGTTTAGAAGCTAGTCTTAGGTATATCGCATAGGCAAACTCAATGTATATGATGTGTATGCATGAGATTTATAATATGTATGAAATCATTTTATTTCTCAAGGCATGGAAGTGCTATTAGTCCAGATGCTCTCTTGGGCCTTTTGGAACTATTGAAATTTAAAGACATTGAGACTGTAAGATAATACCAAAATTCAAGAGGGTTGTTTTTTTTTTTAACTCCAAAATTTATTTATTCCTATAAGTCTCAGCTACTTTTCATTCTCCCCTCACTCTCTTTTTGTCATAAGGTATTTTTAAGTTGCTAAGAGATAATACCATATAAAAATAATGTGTTTGATGTGATTTCTTGATTCTCATGATATAGAATACTGTGAATTGTGTGTTTTTAGGGTGCCTTCAAGTCTATGGACCTAAATCGTGTCATCAAACTCTTCGAAGAGACTGGTAAAGTAAGCTTTGGGAGAAAATTTCTCCATTTCACTTAGAAACTGATTTCCCTGAAAGGCAATATGTACTCCCCTAAATATAAGTCCCATTTCTCCTTTCGTTGACAACATTTCAAACAGTATATGTCTTCTGTTTAGATTTAGTATGAATATATTTAACCTGGTAGGTACCTATATACAAGTATAATGTATACATATATTATACGTGTGAATATAAACAGAAATCATGAGAGTAGATTTGACTCATCCAGCCTTTGTTTATGCTTATTACCAAGTAGGATGTGGGCGCAAGGGTAGGAAACATGTATCATGATATAGTACTTAAAATTTTTCTGATATGAAATTAGGATATGTAGATACATACACCATCATAAGTAATTTATTTTGAGAGAACTCACATACAGAATGTAATGGAAATAAAGATACAAGACTCAAATGAGTTTACGCTTTGGCAGAAAGGATAATAAACGCATATGCATACATGTTTATAGGACACTCTGCTGATGTTACTCAAGAATTGACTGAATGCCTAAAAAGTCAGTATACACTAGAAAATTACCACAGGATGAAGACTGCACGCTTTCAGTATGTGGGAAGTGGGTGACCATGATATCAAAACAATGTCCTGTGATTAACAGGTGCAAAAATTTAGTCATTGTCTTAACATTTTTTAGTTTCTACACTTTTACATAGAAAAAAAAAACACAATAAAAATAATGCCTTTTATAAGGATAATTTCTTTTGTTGGCTCTGATTGTTGTGAAAGTTATTTTTAATTAATATCTACAGTTTTTAAAAAAGGAAACCCAACTACATAGAGCTCGTAATAGCTTGTTAATTAAGGGTAGCCAAAATATGTGTGTGTGTGTGTGTATGTTTTGTTTAAATTGACTGAAGGTGTTTAGTTTGAGCCATTATATTGGGCATATTTTAGGTTAAAAATACAACTTCTGGAGTCAAATCTGACTTCATACATCACCAGTCATCAGCTATATGATTTGGAATAATTAGTGTTTCAGCTGAGTTTCCTGTTCTGAAAAAGAAGGGTAATAAAAATACCCTCCTAATAAGGTTATTTTGAATATTAATGAAATGATATCTATATATATTGCCTAAATGGTATTTGGCATATAAAAATGCTCAACATACTTCAAGTATTATTAATATTTCTGGAAACCGTTACTGCTTTTATATTAATCTAGTTTTGATTTGCAATTTCCTATTCGAATATATAGTTTATTTTTACCTTCACTATTTTAGGGAGCATTTTATAATGCTTACATTATAATAAAGTAATTTAAGAATTACTTGATAATGTGTCTACTTTCTTCTTACATTAAGGGAAACTTTTAAAAATCTCAACAGAATAACACAAAACAACTAAAATAGATCATTTGTTTCAGGATGATTTGGAAGAAAGACAACTTAAATCTGTCAAGAAATTGGTGCAGTGTTATCAAAATGGATTTGTATCCTTTACTTAGATGTGTATGTTTGTTTCCTCTTTCCTAAAATGGGAGAATTTTTATTAGGAAACGTGTTAGTTTCCCATTGCTTCTATAACAAATCACCACAGACTCAGTGCCTTAAAACCACATAAATTTTTTGTTTTATAGTCTGGAATCTCACTGGGCTCAAGGAGAGGTGTTGGCAGGGCTGGCTCCTTCTGAAGGCCCTAGGGGAGACGCTATTCCTTGCCTTTGCCAGCTTCTAGAAACAGCCAGCCTTCCTTGGCTTCCTGGGCCCTTCCCAAGAGGCAGCGCAGGGCCACCCCTCTCACCTCTACTTTTGTCATCACTTCTCCTTCTCTGACCCTCTCCTGCCTCTCCTTTCCTTATAAGGACCCTGTGATTGTATTTGGCCTACCTGGATAATCGTGGATAGATAACTTTCCCATCTCAAGGCTTTTAATCACATCAGAAAATTTCCTTTGCCATATAGTAAGAAAGGTAACATTCACAAGTTCTAGGGATTAGGATGTAGATATCATTGTTGCTGCTGCTGCTAAGTTACTTCAGTCGTGTCTGACTCTGTGCGACCCCATAGACGGCAGCCCACCAGGCTCCACTGTCCCTGGGGTTCTCCAGGCAAGAACACGGGAGTGGGTTGCTATTTCCTTCTCCCTTGCAGGAAAGTGGAAAGTGAAAGTGAAGATGGTCAGTCATGTTCGACTCTTAGCAGCCCCATGGGCTGCAGCCTACCAGGCTCCTCCATCCATGGGATTTTCCAGGCAAGAGTACTGGAGTGGGTTGCCATTGCCTTCTCTGAGATACCATTGAACAGGCCATTATTCTGTTTACCACAGTAAATATCTAACATTTTATGTCTTTTACAAAATTATATTTTTACCAGAGAATATAAAGCAGAAGAAACAGTATAATGCAATATTAACTGTGTAGTGTCAGTTTCTATAGACGCAGAGAGACAGTGGATGTAGTTAGGAGGGCCAAGTCAAAGTCTTTTTTCTACCAATTTACTTGAGTATTTGCACTGTTGATAAACTTTTTAATTTTTTCACCTTTATGAAATAGGGATAATAGCTCCTCATGAGGTCACAAGGAAGACTAGATAACACACCAGCATTGCTTGATAATCTTCAAAACATTCTATAAATGTGTTATTCCCAATGAATATACCCCCATGATAGAATATGTAGAGACTAGTGTGTTTCAAAACTATGTGTGATTAAGAACCAGTTTGCTGTGGGGGGGTTGTTTTCTTTTTTAACCTTTGCATATACATGCTATTGTAAAATGCAATAGAATTGTCACAGGAAGCTCACTTTCTGTAGGTGTTTTTCCATAGACTGGTAACATGCAGTTCCAGAACTGGCATGGTCCACAACCGCAATTACAGTAGTATTGATCTAAATAAACTTTAATAGTTGTCCAACCAGGTTTAAAGAAAATACCAGTCTCTAATTTAGCTTGTTTAATATTTCAAAACATCTTAAGCCTCTCATTTAGAGAAATGTGCCTTATAATTTTATCTAACTCTTTTCTCACCTTCTTTTAGCCTTGTTTTATATAGATTTGTTTGGTCAGTCAGTTACTGAGGGCTTGTGGATATCAAGCATTGTTTACCGGTAGCCAAGAAAGTCTACTAGCAAATGATTTCTTTTCCTATCTTAACCTGATAACTCAACACCTCCATTGTTTTTTCTTCTTCAGGCCAGAGAGTTGGTGGGAAATGGCTCTGTTTCTGAATGTCTTTAATAGTCTGACTTTAGACTATTAAATAAAGCAAAGATAGATTAGAGAGGTATTTTATTCATTTCCCTAGGAAGTTAATGGAAGTTTGTATTTCTAATACATCCAGCTCTCCTGTCTTTTACAGAGAAGCTCCTAGAAAGAGACTAGAAGTGATCAGATTCAGTTAAGAAGTACAAGTCACAGTTACCACGTTCCCTTAACTATTTAAAAAAAAAAAAAAAAAGTGAAATTTGTTTAGGTACCAATTGGGTTTTTTAAATAGATAAAATAAAAGTTGCTTTTACCTGAAGATCTAGAGAGGGTACGTTTTGCTTTCATAAACTAGTCTTAAATAAAATTTCAACCAATATAAACCTTAAAAACAAGAAAAGGCAACTGAGTAATGTTAATAAAATAATGTAGGAAAGTAAGGTAGGTTTGGTTTGCTTATTCCTGAGCAATGTATATTTTGTATTGGGTGGAGATAAAGGATATAATTGAGCCATTGTTATTTTTTTTCAAAGTGTTGTTACTTATTGCCAATAACAAGTTATTGCTCAACTGAGTATGTGATGTAGTACTTGGTAATCAGATTCTAACGATGTGGTGAGAAGAGAAAAAATATTTTGAATATGAGGTTACTGAGACAAAAATTAAGTAATATTCCTTAAAAAAAATGGTTGTTTTTCTCTTTACACTTCAAAATTAGTGTAATTAAAATAGAGTCAACCATGTTTAATGAAATAGATGGAGTTCTATAGATTTTCTTGATAGAAATACTGTAAAGAATATGTTAATAAAAATCTTAATTTTATTTCTTAACTAAAAATATTAAAGCCCTTAAGGGATTTAGCACAGATATTTAAAATTCTGAATCTATGTGCAGAAAAAATTAAAACACAGCCCCATTTTATAGAACCTGCATATAATATCATAAAATTATGTGGGTAAGTTTTTAAACTTTATTTTATATTAGCACACATGCAGTATTTTATGTTTTATCTTACAAAGACATTATGCTTTATGGTGTAGCAAAGCAATATAGAACTCAGGAAGCTTCACTTGATCATTTGATTCCAGCAGCTGATATCTCAAAGGTAGTCCATTTTACTGTAATCTGAGATTGCTGGCCACAAGAACTTAAACCACAAGTATATTAAAATGTTTTCTCATAATAAGTTACCCCAAGTGAATGAAAAATGTGAGATGTAAATAAGAAGTTATAGTATTTTTAGAGAATCCTTGAGAAAATTTATGGATAATACTAATTTCTATCTAGTTTTTTTCTATCTCTTTAAAATATTTGACTCTCAAAGATATGAGAGTCAAAATGTTTTATTTGATCTTCCAAATTTGAATAAAGAAGGATTTATCACCAAGTTATTTGGGGGATTATTTTTCAAAATGTAAATTAGAGATCAGAATTATAAAATTTATGGATTCTATTCTGTGTGCTATTGCTTCAGCAACCATTTGGGGGAACAGCCATATAGTTGCTATCAAGATGTGTACTAAAATACATATTCTCAGTTTTCAATATAATACAGTAGAGGAAATTTCTTTAAAAAGAGATAAACTTTTTGACAGTTGAACCTTCTAAACCTTTCTACCAATTTAACTTTAAAAAATGAGTTTCTTTTAGTTATAAATAATAGTATTTATACATAGTAAGTATATCTCTCACTTTTAGATTTAGTAGCACTAATATTTACAATTTTGTTACTAAGTTCATTTAAGTTTTTTGATAACTGAACAAATGATTGAAAATAATTTATTGAATGTCCTTACCATGCCGTTTTAATAGAGACCATGGAAAATAAAGAAATAAATTATTGCTCTGATGTTCTCAAGGAACTGTAATATACTAATTGGAAATTATTTTTATATTGATGTGACATGTAAAATAGTTTCAGATTCTGAGGCCATGAAATCTTAGAATACCATGTTCACAAGCATTACTTTCAGTATCAGTGTTCCTAGAGCACTCCACCAAGAATTGGTTCTCTAGGAGAGCTGTAACTGAATGTTTCATTGCATAATATGAGAAATCTTTAGAAATGCACTCTTCACTTACTTTCATAGTTCATAATTGTCCACATTCTTTTTTAAAAATTTCCTGATTTCTCCTTTTATCGTGCACTTTTCCATACCATACCCTCACTTGATTCCCTTTTACGGTCATTTTGGGGATATAAAAACATTGAAAATTTAAAAAGTAAAATCAAGCCCTTCTGTTTTGGCCTCTAAGTAATTCAGTTTCTCAGTGCATCAGAAGCATAATGCTTACTTTTTTTCATAACCTTTTTGGTGGGAACTCTTCTGAAGCTTTATCCTTTAGGTTGTTTTCTTTGGTAATAAAAGGAAAAAAATATGATAAGAATTTATTTTAGAGTTTTTCACTTTAGAGATTCAACAATGAGCTGGGTGTCAAGTAATTAATTACTTCAAATGAAAAATTCTAGAAATGACACCTAGAAATACTAGAAATGAACCTTAAAGACGTATATAAAATTTTCCTTTTCATAGCTTAACCCTGAAATATCTTTTAATTCTAATTGGCCTGTATTTCAAGGTTAAGCTATGAAATAGGCCAATATATATCCATATGTGATAGTTCCCAGTGCTGTTTTTCAACCACTTGGTTAATTTTTCTTGAAAAATATGACTTAAAAGTACTATATATAAGATATATTAAATATCTTTAAATAGCATACAAATTTCAAATTTTGAACTCCTGAAGTGCTGAAATAGTTGATATTTTTTGTTTAAGAAGTGACTTTTATCTCTCCTCTGACAGACTAATGACGTAGGTTCAAGTGCATCTTTCCTGATTTGTGAATAAATAAATTATTTTCAAATAACTTTGGTTATATTAGTTGTGAAATAGGATCTAATATAATTAATATTTGTTAAATTGAATTCTTTAGTGTCTCAAAAAGTATACTTGTTATTTTGTGGATGGTAACTAATCCAATTAATAAGGAAAACGACACTAACCCTTAAGAAGAAATAGACCATTGATATATTAACCGGAGTTTCAAAATTTCAGGAAAAAAATCCCCAAACAGCCTTTAAGCTATAGGTAAAACTAGACCTGTGATTTGTTATCAGCTTTTCTAGTGTACTCCTAATTTTGATAGTACTATCTTACACTTAGAGAGGAAAGAGGATTCTTAAGTTTTGTATTTATGTAGTATTGCGATGGCTTTCTTAACTCTTGCCTTTTGTGTCCATCTCTCTTCGTTTTTGTAAACCAATTTTATTTTGTTTTATTTTATTTTGGTCAGCTGGTTAGAAAAACAATTTTTTTTGGTAGTTAATTCTCCAGGAATAAAGAAATAGGATGTTTATCCTCATTTTAATCTTTAGGGGAGAAATTTTGCTCTATTTTGCAAATGATGTGTCAGTGAAGGACTTCATTAAACATAACTCATATATTCTTCATTCTTATTGAAGCTTGCCATTTTTGAAAAAGAAAGCATCAGATGAAATAACATATGCTGAAGATACTGCTAATTCAATTGGACTTTTGGGTAAGTTAAGATGATTGGACCACTGACAAGAAGGAAATATCTCTTTCACTAAGTTTCACTAAGAATACTCTTTCTCTTTTCTTGTTTTCTGGTTGGAGATTAATCATAGTGTGCTTGGTGATATTTTTTGTATTATCTTCCACTCAGGTGTTTCATGATACCAACAGGATTATTTGTTCCTTTATTATAAGGACTGGCAGATACTTCCTTGTGCTTATATGTCTTGATGTTCTGTATTTAGTTTGTTGAAATGTTTAACATTTTTTTTGTGTGCAAATCAGAAGTACATGTTCCTCTCAGTAATCACAGAAATGTTTCCATCTTTGAACTCTAAAAACTGCTTGAGTCTAATTGATTGAGGAAATGATTGAGGGACAATATTTATTAAATAATTTAAAATCATAAAATGCTAGAATATTGAGAACTTTAATATACATAAAGATGCCTGTGTTTTGTATATAAAAATATTAAAAAATCACAGGCAGGTGTTTATATTTGGCTTATAGCTCAATTTTCTAGAGAAAGAAAATAATAGAAATGAGATCAAACAGTTCAGTTCAGTTCAGTTGCTCAGTCATGTCTGATTCTTTGCGACCCCATGAATTGCAGCACGCCAGGCCTCCCTGTCCAGCACCAACTCCCAGAGTTCACTCAGACTCGCGCCCGTCAAGTCAGTGATGCCATCTAGCCGTCTCATCCTCTGTCGTTCCCTTCTCCTCCTATGCCCAATCCCTCCCAGCATCAGAGTTTTTTCCAATGAGTCAACTCTTCACATGAGGTGACCAAAGTACTGGAGTTTCAGCTTCAGCATCATTCCTTCCAAAGAAATCCCAGGGCTGATCTCCTTCAGAATGGACAGGTTGGATCTCCTTGCAGTCCAAGGNTCCTCCTGCCCCCAATCCCTCCCAGCATCAGGGTCTTTTCCAATGAGTCAACTCTTCACATGAGGTGGCCAAAGTACTGGAGCTTCAGCTTTAGCATCATTCCTTCCAAAGAAATCCCAGGGCTGATCTCCTTCAGAATGGACTGGTTGGATCTCCTTGCAGTCCAAGGGACTCTCAAGAGTCTTCTCCAACACCACAGTTCAAAAGCATCAATTCTTCAGTGCTCAGCTTTCTTCACAGTCCAACTCTCACATCCATATATGACCAGTGGAAAAGGAATAAGCAAATTAATTTCTCATTGGCAAAAATGTGTTGATTGTAATGATTCCTATTTTGATTAATAGTGAGGGACAGGGAAGCCTGGTATGCTACAGTTCATGGGATGCAAAGAGTTGGACAGGACTTTGTGACTAAGCAACAACATAATGATTTAAAATTCAGTTTGAAACCGCAATTACTTTTTCACCAAACTAATAGGTCAATTCATGTCTTTAGAGGCTCAAAGTCCTTTCCCAAGATTTCTGCAAATGTCCAAAGGGCCTACATTCTGAAAACAATCTCCATCTCTGAGCTCTTGCATTCATGAAATACATCTCTGATCTGTAATATGGCTACCCAAACATGAAACCCAGATCCATCTCAATTCCAAAACATTACCCATTCAGCCCCAGCTTGTGTTAAATGTCGTAAATGTTGCTGAAGAAAAGGAAAAACAAAAGAAGGAGAAATTTAGATATATCTATTCAAACTTCCTGGAGAAGGAAATAGCAAACCACTCCAGTATTAAGTAAATAAAGTCACTCAGTCGTGTCCGACTCTTTGTGACCCCATGGACTGCAGCCCACCAGGCTCCTCAGTCCATGAGATTCTCCAAGCAAGAATACTGGAGTGGGTTGCCATTTCCTTCTCCAAGGGATCTTCCTGACCCAGGGATCGAACCCAGGTCTCCCGCATTAGAGTCAGACGCTTTAACCTCTGAGCCACCAGGGAAGTCCAGTATTGCTTATTGCTGCCTGGAAAATCCCATGGACAGAGGAGCCTAGCAGGCTACAATCCATGGGATCGCAAGAGTCGGACACGACTTGGAGACTAAACCACACCACATCAAACTTCAACTCGAACATTAGGCAACTGAGTTCCAAAGGTGTTCTTCTGTCCCTCCACTGGGAAATTTACAATGGCCCCCTCTCTTTACCTGCTCCTTAGACTCACACCAAGTCTTATGATAATTAATAGGTTACCCTCCTTAGGAAAGAAATGCAAGCATTTCTTACCTATTTTTTTTACATAAGTAAAAAGAAATTTATGTTCAGATACACAGTTTCACAAGAATACTGTATTGTTGACACACAGGAGAGTAAGGATGGCCTCTAGAGAGCAAAACCATATAATTTCTTTATACTTTCAAAAAATCACCAATATAAAAATGCTTGGCTCATTAGGTGAGAAGTTATTTCTTATATAAATTGTAGATTTAATGTACAAACAGCTCAGGAGAGAGGCCTATCCAGAACAGGAAGAGAAAAAAATTGCCTTTGTTTTTGATTAGGCCATTTATAGCACCAAACAAAATTGGATATAGTCTTATTTTGTAATCTAGAAATTGCTTGCCAAAAGCCATAATCTGTGGCATAGGAGATTTGTATAGCTAAATTTAAAATTCACTATATTAGAAATGAAGGCAACATCCTGCCTTCACTTTCTATAGCAATAAAAATAGGTGATCTCAGATGAATTATTCCAGGTCAGGTTTGACTTATTTCTAAAATTGTGATGTTTGAAATATCTCCCCCTCAGCCTCCTTGGATCTTTGGCCAGTTTTTCCTGGCTCTGATTACCAGCAGGAGTAGACAGGAGATTACTCAGAAGAACAAAGGGATACGATGAGAGGCTTTCCTCTAATTAAGAAAGGGCTTCACAGTGTACAAAGAAATAATATAGTACAGAACGATAACAGAGACCAGGTCATATTAGCTCATTATCTTGGGAAGGGTGTCATATACAGACAGTATAGTTCTTTCATGTCATAAGAGAAAGTGTTTGTTCTATAGGCTAAATTTGACTTGACATACTGGATTTAAATAAAGATTTCTGAGCCACTAGGACAAGAGTCAGGGAGAAGGCAAGGCGACCCACTCCAGTACTCTTGCCTGGAAAATCCCATGGACAGAGGAGCCTGGTGGGCTGCAGTTCATGGGGTCGCTGAGAGTCAGGACTGAATGACTTCACTTTCACTTTTCACTTTCCTGCATTGGAGAAGGCAATGGCAACCCACTCCAATGTTCTTGCCTGGAGAATCTCAAGGACAGAGGAGCCTGGTGGGCTGCCACACAGAGTTGGACACAACTGAAGCAACTTAGCAGCAGCAGCAGTAGGACAAGAGTCAAATGGCAACAGATTAAGGCTTAAACCTTCTGTGGTTTCTTCCTCTCTCTGGGAAAGCTGTGAAGGATTCTTAGGAGGAAAATGGCTAGGTGTATCAAGAAAAGTGTTACAAACAGTAACTCCCAAAGGACAAGTATAATTTATATATTCATATGAAAAGAGAGAGAGAAAAGGAACCAGATAAAATGTGTTTCATGCCACAGAATGTTGATCAGCTAAGCTTTCTAGTTCCTTGAAAAAGTCATGTTCTCCTTGCTTGAGAGTCAGTTCCCTCCTTCTTTCCATCGCTTGCTGCAAGAGCTAGTCTCCACAAGTGTCTTTGCCTCCTTTTGCTCACAACCTTGTGTATCTCTTTCCCTTGGATCTGAGTTTTCCCTATGATTCATTTGGAAACAGCAGAATGCTGAAGAAAGGGTGCTGTATGATGTCTGAACTTTGATCAGAGAATGTCCTACTGTTTTTATCTTAGCATCTTGGAGCACTTTCTGTGAGCCTTAAGCAACTATGAAAATAATAATGCTCCAGTTGATAGGACTTGAAACATAGCACATGGAACACAAGAGTCTCCCAGTCAAACCCTTAAAGTTATAATATAATATAGCAAGTAATGAGATGGTTGCTTTACAATACTAAGCTCTGGGGCTGGTTTCTACATGGCAGTAGATAGCAAGAAAACTTTGTTTCCATCTATTCACTTTCCAGATCTCAATATAGATTTCATACATTTTGGAAAGCCTCATAATCTGAATTAGGCATCCTCTTCAGATGCTGTCCCATAATTCAATTTTCTTATGTGTTATAATTATCTTCTTATTCTTGTGTGAGATTAGGGAAAGTAAAAATCATGTCTAAATTGATTATCACACCTTCAGAACACCAACAGTGCATGATAAATATATAAGGCAATAAATAAGCATGACCAACTAAATCAATAAATGCATTTATTATGCAGCTAGATACTAACCTTTTGCTAGACTGAGAAGAAGCCCATTGCTTGTTACATTATTTGATAATCAGCTTCCATAAAGGTAGTCACGTAAATATATCTCAGCAAAGTTTAAAGACAACATGCATTGCACAAGTTACTTAGGCACCTAAATTATTAAAATACATGAGGGATTTAGAAATAAATCTGGGCAGTGAGAATTTCTTTTCTAAATATTCACTGATCTCTACTGTTCTGGATTTTGACCAATCCAACTTGATTAATCTTGAATTATATTATTCTCATAGTTTTTTTCTGGATAAGGAGTTAAGACTGTGAAGGTTCATAATCTGTGTATTCTAAATGAATAAAAATGCCCCCTTGTATCCAATAAATATGACATCTGTGAACTGGCAAATGCTAGCACAAACAAGTCCATTTGGTGACAGTAAAACTGTCACAAACATGTTTAAACTGAAAATATACAGCTAGGAAAATTTTACAAGATGCAGATGTCATGTAAGGCAGTGAATTGAGGCCAAATGACCCAAAAGATGTAATGGGAAGGGATTTTTATGAAATGAGTAAGAAATTGGAGAAGGTGAAACACACATACACACACAATAGGATGATCCTTCCCATTACATCACTTGGCAAGTACCTAGAGCCATCTGAAAAGTGAAACATGTTTCCCCAAGCATCTGACCTTGACTGAAGAGTCACTAAGAAAAAGGCCAAAGGTAGTCCCAAGTGCTTGACCCTGGTGATCTCAGACAGGAGCTCTGAAAATTCCTCTCAACCCTTTGGCAGTGGTTTATAATTTCCTACAAGGTC
Organism: Aepyceros melampus; assembly: GCA_006408695.1. NCBI lineage: Eukaryota > Metazoa > Chordata > Mammalia > Artiodactyla > Bovidae > Aepyceros > Aepyceros melampus. The sequence goes on from SJXQ01012334.1 coordinate 64,869, forward strand.
CTCAAAGACCTCCCTCAGTGCTCTTCATCATTTTGAGTTTGAGGAGGTACTCAGGGATGAATGTTACAGCTTCGCCACACAGGGCAGCCCCCCTCACCGCTTTCTCTGAGGCATTCTTTAGGAAATGAAATTCCAGTTCACTGACATCCCACTTAGAGCTCATTTTTTCTACCATAGATTCCTTACTGAGCATTTCCTATTAAAGAACAGTATAAGTACAGTATAAGAATCGGACCAATGTAACAATCGTTTTTTTCTGATATACTGTAAAATGTAATGTATGTTTTTCTGTATCATGGTGTCCTTTTATATGTGCCTTTAAGGTATTGATTGGCATTTGCAAGTTTTATTATTTAAACTTTAGAGTACATACTGGAGGGAAAATCCCTCTGAAGCCAATACTAGTATTCCAGGTTTTCCCAAGATAAAAAATTGAGATACACTTGAGTGGTTACATGTCACAAATTAGAAAAGAATGCATTACAAAAGCACAACATAATAAATCAAAGCCCTTTTCGTCTATAATTCTATCTCTCTAATGTACATCAGAATTATGTACATTACAACTCAGCATGACTTTACACGTATAATCAAAACTCTTTGTTTTAAAAGCAAGGCCTAGAAAGTTTTAAAAGCAAGGCCTAGAAAGTTCAACTAAATTGCTATAGCAGAGAAGGAATTACCTGCTAGTTTCATCCATGTTCACTTGACATTTAACTTGTTTCTCACTAAGACCCAGATTCTCAAACTTCTGAACTCATAGAAAGTAAAATTCCCTTGAAGAGCAGGCAGAATGCTTTATAAATTCTGTGTCCCAAATAACTGAGTACAATAAATGGAGATAAACTACTTCCCAGAATATTTGATTTGTTTTCTAAGTGACACAGAATTAAATAAGATGTATTCCCAAATAAAAATAGCCAAGAATGGACAGAATTTTTCCAATTTGTATCTCTCTTGATCAAATACAGTATTCTGACTTCCTACAAGAGAAAAAATTTCCGTTGAAACAAAATGATTCTAGAGAACTGATTTAGGAGAGAGATGTCAATTTCTTCTTTCAGTAAAAATAAAATGAGAATGACAAAGCAATATTTTAGATAGCCAGATAAATATAGAAGAAAAAGCCAAGTGAGAAAAGACAATGAAAAGCAAAGGAAGAGAGCTCTTTAAGAGAATAAGATGAACAATTATTTGAGAAAGGTCATACCAAAGAAAAACTGGCTCAACTTCACTCAGCCTATCTCTCTGCTCTTGGTTTTACTCTACTGATCATGCCTCCTCCATCTGGTCAAGTTTTGGCCATTAGGGAGTTTTTTTAATAGTGCCAACAGATAACTTGCATAAAGCATAATATTGATTTTTAAAATAAAGTTTTAATTGGTTTCTCATGCCAAATATTAACAGCAGTCCATTCCTAAGGTTGTGTTTTTATTATGTTCACTCTATATAACATTTTTAACAGCTCTCTGAACTCAAATATCAAATAAACAAATGGTAGCCAGCAGGCCCTACACAAAAGAGTAAGTATGCATCTTTGGACAAACCAAATATTCCATGTGCTTGAGAACAAGATTGGTTTTCCTCAGCCCCATTGTCAAGCCACTAAAGATATTCTTATTGAGCTCAGAGAAGCTGATCAAAAAACATATCTTCAGGGGAAAAAGGTGATCACATTAAGCTTGTTTCTTCCTCAGATGTGAACTAAGAAAAGAGGGAAAGACTCATATGCTTCTGTAATCTTGGTTTAGGGCTTTTAATGGTGCTAAAATGCTAAAATCTGCTTTAAAATTCATGACAGTGAACCTCTGGTATTCCATAGAAATGATAACTCTGTTGAAAGCTCTTCCCAGGACCAAACCTGAATATGGAACTGAAAATATCAAGGTTCAGAGGCTCTAAAAGATGAAAAATATCTCCATACATAGAAATAGAGCACAAATCTTACAAATCAAGGATTAATTCATTTAGGTTGACTGTTAAAAATCCAAACCAATTCATCCCTGCCTTGTTGACATCAGAGTATGACTCTAGGATCCTATTAGGATAGTTAACATAATATTTACACTTCTGCAATTCTTTTCCACTCTCCAAAATAATCAGAAACTTCACAAAATCTTGGGTAACTACGTTACCGATTTGGCCTTCATATTTAAGAAATCCAGCAAATTACTTTTGGGTGAGCATCTCTAATGCATAACTGGAAATAGTTACATTGTAGGGATAAGTTTAGAAAGGGTTGCAAATATTAATGTATAAGTTAAATACATGTAAATAATTTTGTAAATTATCTTTTTAGAATTTGGATAAAATCAGCTGATTTCTCAAAATTAGGATGAAAACAAGCAGACAGTTTATAAAAAGCATAAAGAAAGCCTCAGATTTTATCTTATTAATGATTTTTTTTTGTCGGTTGGGCTTTTTTTCCCATTAGTACTGTCCCATGTGTGTTTCTTGATATAACTGGGGGATTTCCTTGGATGATGGTAAGTAAAAGTGGAATGAGGAACAAGATGTATTGAAGACACCTTTCTCCATGTGAAGACAAGACAAGCATTGTATCTGGTGCTTCATGTTCTTTTATCTTATTTGATCTTCACAACATCCTCATGACATGTATTTTACTACTCTTAATTTATGGATCGAGAATTTGAGACTTATAAAATGTTTTTTTTTTTAAAGAATTTTAAGGGAGAAATAGATTTTTAAAAATTTTCCTCCAGCAGAAATTTCTACTGAGTCACTCACAAATCTGTTCATAAAATCTCTTCTCCCCATGCAATAATTATACCATCTCTTATTTCACTAATGTGTCCAACAAATATTTATGGATTACATATTTTATGCCAAGTATTATTCAGAATATCACAGAGAATACAGAAGTAAAGTAAGCATAGAGTACAATTTTAATAAAGGGAGACAGACAGTAAAGATAAGTGCAATATACACTGTATCTACAATGCTATTGTAGATAGCATTAAATGCTAGGTAGTAAAAAAGCAGGAAAGGGGAATATGGAGTGTCAGAGTGCAAGAGCACCACAAAAGATTTGTTAGGGAAGGCCTCATTAAGATGACAAATTTTTTTTTTTAAGATGACTTCAGAGAAGTCACCAGCATTGCCGTTATGTGAGGGAAGAAAATTTCAGAGAGAACAGCTAGAATAAATGCTCTCATGCAGGGGAATGCTTGGTTTGTTTGAGGAACAGCAAATAAATGCAGGCATTTGAACTGTGGGAAGGATGGAGAGAGCTTAAGAGAGGTGATGAGGGTCACATGTACAGGACCTTGTAAGCTTTGGTGAAGTTTTGGTTTTTGAATGGAATTATCACCATCTAGTTTTCCAACGTTCTTTCTGGGTGCTAATACATTGAGATTAGTTCATGGAGGAACATAGGTGGAAGCTGATTGAGAGTCAGACTAAAAGATCTTTCTGCTTGGAAGCTGAGATTGGTTCATAGGGGACCAATTTGAAAACAGCCAACATGGCTAGATAAGTGATTTCACATTCTCAAACAGGATCCATGGAAACTCCTAGTAGTTCATGTAGCCAGTTCTCATGGTTGGACGTAGGAGGTTTTTATTTGAAAACTTACTTATGTGCTGTTATTCATGGAAAAGTATTCTCCACAAGCTTTGATATTTCTGTGACTGTAATCTGTCAAAATCACTTTACCATTCGCATTCAGCCATTTGACTATGATGTGTTTAGTTTGGTTTCCCAATATATTAATTTTGCTTGGAATTTAAGAAACTTGAATCTGTTAAGCACCACAAATCTTCAGACATTGATCAATTCTTGGTTTGTTATTTCCTTTCTTTTCTTTTTTCTTTATACTTCTTATGGATAAATTTTATTGATCAGTCTTTAAATTCAAGTAACTAATCCTTTTTCAGCAGTGTCCAGTCTGCTACCAAGCCCACAAATAAATGTATTTCTATATACAAATGTAGAAATATTTGTATTTCTGTATTTCTTGCATTTTTAGTTCTATAATTCTCATTTATTTCCCTCTTGTCTGATAATTCCAATTATTATTCCAAAGAGTACATCAAGGCTGTATATTGTCATCCTGCTTATTTAACTTATATGCAGAGTACATCATGAGAAACACGGACTGGAAGAAACACAAGCTGGAATCAAGATTGCCAGGAGAAATATCAGTAACCTCAGATATGCAGATGACACCATTCTTATGGCAGAAAGTGAAGAGGAACTAAAGAGCCTCTTGATGAAAGTGAAAGAGAGTGAAAAAGTTGGCTTAAAACTCAACATTCAGAAAACTAAGATCATGGCATCCTGTCCCATCACTTCGTGGCAAATAGATGGGGAAACAGTGGAAACAGTGGCTGACTTTATTTTTCTGGGCTCCAAAATCACTGCAAATGGTGATTGCAGCCATGAAATTAAAAGATGTTTACTCCTTGGAAGGAAAGTTATGATAAACCTAGACAGCATATTAAGAAGCAGACATTACTTTGTCAACAAAGGTCTGTCTAGGCAAGGCTATGGTTTTTCCAGTAGTCATGTATGGATGTGAGAGTTGGACTGTGAAGAAGGCTGAGACAGAAAGTGAAGAGGAACTAAAGAGCCTCTTGATGAAAGTGAAAGAGAGTGAAAAAGTTGGCTTAAAACTCAACATTCAGAAAACTAAGATCATGGCATCCTGTCCCATCACTTCGTGGCAAATAGATGGGGAAACAGTGGAAACAGTGGCTGACTTTATTTTTCTGGGCTCCAAAATCACTGCAAATGGTGATTGCAGCCATGAAATTAAAAGATGTTTACTCCTTGGAAGGAAAGTTATGATAAACCTAGACAGCATATTAAGAAGCAGACATTACTTTGTCAACAAAGGTCTGTCTAGGCAAGGCTATGGTTTTTCCAGTAGTCATGTATGGATGTGAGAGTTGGACTGTGAAGAAGGCTGAGCGCTGAAGAATTGATGCTTTTGAACTGTGGTATTGGAGAAGATCTTGAGAGTCCCTTGGACTGCAAGGAGATCCAACCAATCCATCCTAAAGGAACTGATATTGAAGCTGAAACTCCAATACTTTGGCCACCTGATGTGGAAAGATGACTCATTTGAAAAGACCCTGATACTGGGAAAGATTGAGAGCAGGAGGAGAAGGGGACGACAGAGGATGGATGGCATCACTGACACAATGGACATGGGTTTGGGTGGACTCCGGGAGTTGGTGATGGACAGGGAGGCCTAGCGTGCTGCAGTTCATGGGGTCGCAAAGAGTCGGACACGACTGAGCAACTGAACTGAACTGTCTGATAATTCCAATACTTATGATAACTGTGAGTCTTCTTTTACTGACTAATTCTTCTGTTGATTTTGTATTACATTCCTTCCAGTTCCTTTGCATGTCTCCTGATTTTTTTGTTTGCTACACATGCTGTGTTTCTGTCTCTTTTATATTTTCACTTCTACAGGTTTAATTTATTTTTTCATTGCCAACACCTTTTTGCTTTTTGTGTTTTCCTTCATTTCATTGTCTTTTCTTGCATTTTTATTATATCAATCTTTTTTGTTAATACCTCTTGGAAGTAGTGAGTATTGTGAGATAACAAAAGCCTAGTCATAGGATACTTGCAATCTGTTCAAGTCTTAAGCAATTACTTTGATTCCTCTATTTGGGAGAATTCTGGCTGATAGCATAAAAGACTGAGGAAAGGTATCATGAATGATGAGGACTTGAAGAGTGGGTTGGATATTGACCAACAAAGAGAAAAGGGGAAGAAGCATATTTGACAGAGAGAACAAAAAACACAGGGATAAAGAAAGATAAAAAGGATATTTGCAGGTTGGTAAGAAGATGAATATGATGAGAGAGAAGTTATATGAGTTTAACCTGATAAACTCATATAACTTTAATACTGAAGTTTAAACCTGATAAAAGAAATTTTTTAATTCTCCTTTCTCTCCTTGCCATTTTCCCCTTAGGATTAAATGATATGAGTAATATCCTTTATACTATCTTCTAAACATAGAGCTGTCAATGATATTTCCTGCCCTAAAGTCTTTATATTTTAGCCTCTATGTTTAATAACCTAGTAAAAATGCAGTTAGGCTTCCCTGGTGGCTCAGAGGTTAAAGCGTCTGCCTCCAATGCAGGAGACCCGGGTTCAATCCCTGGGTCGGGAAGATCCTCTGGAGAAGGAAATGGCAATCCACTCCAGTATTCTTGCCTGGAGAATCCCACGGACTGAGAAGCCTAGTAGGTTACAGTCCACGGGGTCGCAAAGAGTCGGACACGACTGAGCGATTTCACCACCACCAAAAATGCAGTTAGGTTGTTTTCCATTTAGGCTTGACTTTTACTCACCACTGTAGGTTAATTCTTATCTCTAAATATCAAGACAAATGATAGAAAAGTGGTAAAAGAATTTCAACCAAATGACTGTTTGTTTTTGAGGGATTAAACCACCAGCATGAATAATTTTTCACTGAATTAATTCTTTTTTTTTAATCACATTTGCCAATCAGTAGAGTTGAAATAATCAAAGTATCTGTGTAAACAGCATTGATTCATGAGACCCAAACTCATCATTTTTATTGTTTCAACTGCCAAACTAGAATTTGTTTTCTCTTCTGTATAAACTTCACATTCTCTTCTGTAACCTTTACATTCTCAGCTTGGTTGGACTTCACACATCAAGACCTCCATCACTATTTTACAAAGCACAAAAAGTAATCACACACAAAAAAGTATCTGCTCTGTGGTAAAAGAAATTCCTGACAGATTCCTCCCTAAATAAAAATAAATGAAATGACTCCCATAAAATTTATGTGGTCCACACAGAAATAGTTGAACTACATCAAGACCTCAAAAATGTCTGGTTAAAAACATCAGAACCACATTGGGATAAACTTCCTATTGATGCAATCTCTCAGATCATGGAATCCCATAAAGAAAAGCTTATCACTGTCACCTTTGAGAAACACACTGGAACAAACACCAAACACTAAAAATAGCAATCATACATTATTACACGAAGGAAGAGCAAACCTCCTTCTTACCTCTAAATACTAAAATTCTCAGATTCATGTAATACTTGCATTTTTGTTGGTTATTTAAAGGCATTTCTTCAATTATAAATTATGTAGGCATACTTGGCCCATGTGTTTTTGGTTCAGTATTTCTGCCTTATTCGATTGTTGATAACAAAATGAAATGGTTTTTATTTAGAACCCTCTGTCTCCATATCCTAGGATTTCAATAGTGTGCTCTCATTGGTGAAGGAACTCTATCTTGACTCTCTATCTAATCTGCAGTGGGGTGAAATGAAAAATGAATTGGTTAGTTGCTCAGTCATGTCTGACTCTTTGTGACCCGATGGATTGTAGCTCATCAAGCTCTTCTGTCCATGGCATTCTCCAAGTGAGAATACTGGAGTGGGTTGCCATGCCTTTCTTCAAGGGATCTTCCCAATTCAGGGATCAAATCCACATCTCCTGAGTCTCCTGCATTGGTAGGTGTGTTCTTTATCACTAGAGCCACCGTTCTTCATTCTTTGTGGTCTTCTTTATGGTTCATAAAGGATAAAAGCCATAAAGAAGGCTGAGCACTGAAGAATTGGTGCTTTCAAACTGTGGTGTTGGAGAAGACTTTTGAGAGTCCATGGACTGCAAGGAAATCAAGCCAGTTGATCCTAGAGGAAATCAATCCTGAACATTCAATGGAAGAACTGATGGTGAGGATGAAGCTCCAATACTTTGGCCACCTGATGTGAAAAGCCAACTCATTGGGAAAGACTGATCCTGGGAAAGATTGAAGGGATGAGGAGAAGAAAATGACAGAGGACGAGATGGTTGGATGGCATCACTGACTCAATGGAAGTGAGTTTGAGCAAACTCCAGGAGATGGTGAAGGACAGGGAAGCCTGGTGTGTTGCAGTCCATGGAGTCACAAAGAGTCGGACAAGACTGAGTGACTGAACAACAAAGTCTTCAAACTACATTTTATTTCTGCATTGCAATATGGAATTAATTACCTTTTAAGAAACTAGTATAAGTATTAATACTACTATTTAAGACATGTGTGTGGTACTGAAATTTGAATAATTGTTATTGCAAAGTTTAGTCATAAAATCACCATATTTTGTGCAAGTAAAAATATGACTGTAAGGATACAGACATAATGTCCAATAACTATGCTGTATTTGAATAGTGATCCCACACTTCAAAATAGCAGATAATATTTTATACTCTTGGAATTATTTAACCCAGAAATTTCTACTTTGTTTGTATGCTTCTTTTAACTAGGCTATAGAGACATCCATAAGAAATACATGAGTTAGGCATACCCATAAATAAGCACCTTTAAATGTTACTTGTGTCATTTTTTAATCTGTCTTCCCCTCTAAATTGTGGAGAAAGGTCATTTCTTTTCACATTTGCATCCCAGATTCCAACTCTGCCCTATTGAATCTTTTAATAAGCATTGATACATACCATGTTTTAGCAGCTGAGATTTCAATACCTGGTGTATTTGCTTCTTTTTGCTGTATATGAAAATAATGCATAAAAATGGAGCAGAAGTAAATGAGAGGGTAACAGGCAGGAAGGCCAGGGGTCTCCAAACGGAGGAAACAGCCTGCAAGTGTCAGACATTTTATCTCTCTTAAGCGGCAGGAGGAAACAAATAGCGATACTTTTTCCTTCTCTATACAAATTTAAAAGGAGGTTTCTCTTAAAATTCTGTGTTGCCATAATGACATCTGATTTCACTTGAAGTTAACCAATGCCTTTTTCTTATGGAAATGTTTGTCTTAAGCTATGCTAATGTATTATGCATCCACCCCAAACTCTATCTTCAAGTTGGTTCCGCCTTTTGGGCTCAGAACCTACTTGATAAACCAGTATGTTATACTCCTATATTGTTCCTCTAATCTATGTAAATGAAACTTTTTGTATGGTGACCTGCCCTTCTTCAAGATTCAAGTTAATCATTTTATGGCCCAAGATAAACCATTTGGAGCCAAGGTTATCCCAAAATACATCTTATGGGTGAGGGGCCTGGTGCCATTCTAAGTTAACAGGCTGCTGGTGACTATATAACATCCAGCTGAAGGCTAGCAGGCGGGTACTCTTTCTACCCCCTTCTGATGCCTATGTCAGAAGCTTTCTCTATCTCCTTTATACTTTAATAAAACTTTATTACACAAAAGCTCTGAGCGATCAAGCCTCATCTCTGGCCCCGGATTGAATTCTTCTCCTCCAGAGGCCAAGAATCCCAGCATCGTAATTCAACAACAACCTTTCATAAACAGAATGAAAGAAATATATTATTGTACAAATACACTAATAAGTTGGTTCTTCCATTTCGAACTGGTGAAGGCTGCTAAGTACCTTAACCAAGCCATTAACAGTTTAGAGACCACAGTTCTCATAATCTCTACACATATAAGTCATGTAAAATATTTCTGTAAAAGAGTATGGTGCATCTAATTTTATTGATCACAGGCTATTATGGCTTCATTTCTACAAATGCAGTGATTGGGAGAATTTTACCTCTTATCAGTTGCCAAATACAGCCTACCTTCTGTAGTTCTGGTATTTTTATGTTTTTATATTTTAAGTAACTGGTGTGTGATTCTCTCAACAGCCTGTGATGCCATAGTTATGGATCATGGATGTGGCTTTTCTGTGGCTTACATGATATTTTGCAACTTGGATGAGATTCAAGGTATCACTGATGGGGTCTGCATAAGTCTTAAAGAATTTTTGTTTTCATTTGTTGTTCGTTTTTTTTTTTCTTTAAGGAGGGACCCATTTGGAATGCCTCACTCTGCAGGGTTTAGGGTTGCCATGTTAAAGAGAACAACCTTGTCATATTAGGAGAAGAGGAATTCCTGTCTTTGATGGAAGGTTGACAAAGGTACTTTGTCCCTGGAGTCATTTTTATTACATGACTACTGTGTTCTGCCAGGAGGACTGAGACCACCTACCTGCACATTGAAAAACACAGCTGAGATCTGTCTTTGTGACCCAGACACATGCCCTCTCAACTTTTCTCTGTCCTGAAGGAAAACATCACAGCCCAAGCCAGATGAAAACAAGCACATTTCCCCCCGCTTTTTCTGTGGGAAAGATGAGCTGAAACCAAAGTTAATATATTTGAAAAATCTGGGAAAAAAACAGAACAGATTTTTTAAAAGTCATTCCTTTAGCCCCATTGGTATGCTACTTGCAGGAGTCTTACAAAGAAAACTTCTGTTGAAGTGAAAAACACTGGAAGAAACCCATGTTATGTGAGACTTTAATTCCCTGGAGCTGGGAAAGGTGAAAGAATCAGGTCCCTATACTCTTGGATTGTTTACATTAGTTACCAAGAATGTTTATGCAATTGATTTTAACCATTTCATCAGAAATCCCCACTTGGTATAGTTAACACAAATGAGTTGAAGCTAATTTTAAGAAGCTATACTATTATATTATATAAAATTCATTCATGAGGAAAGATGCAGAAGAGGAGGAAGAATTGACTTCATTTTTAAAAATTCTCTAGCTATATAACAGCACCATTATTTCAACAAAACAACTTTGCTACAACTTCACTGAATCTGTGATTTACATCTTAATACTTTTTTCTTGGACAGGATATATTTGGCATAAAATACCCAATTTTGCACAATGAAATTGTAGACCCTGAGCCAATCTTGTGAAACCATTGGCTTATGGAAAGTAAGTCACAAAATATAATTTCTATACACAACCTCTTACATTTTTTTAATCACTCTATTCCTGGCAAATATAATTCAATAACACCAAAATGAAAATGGCTGGGCTACTTGATATTTTGCATGTTGGACTTCCCCTACTTTCCTCCAACAACAGAGGTTCATTTTTATCAGACAAAGCAAATTAAATTAACAGAATGGGCTTTAGATCAGTGTTTTTCTAACTTTTTGGATTTCAACTCACATTAAGAAGTACATCTCACCCCAGGACCCACATGTAACCTAACCCAAATTTTCATGAAAGAATACTCATTCTTATTTAAATTTCTTTTTTATTTTGTCATATTCAATGTTTCCCTCTTTTTATTGTGCTAAGAATATTTAATTTGAGATTTACCCTTTTAACACATTTTTAAAGTCTACAATTTGGCTTAAGTATGGCTACCATGTTGTACAGTATTCTTATTTTATATGGTGCTCTTCAATATAACCTGTTTATTCTACTTTATTCATGTGAATTATTTGTTTGTTTTCACTACCCATGTATGTGTCATGAGCAATAATCTGTAATACATATCTTTAAATAAATTATCTAATGAAAGTCTGGTACAGAATAAAATTGCACCTAAAACCATTAGTAACAGTCAACTCTCTTACTGACAACTGAACTAAACGCTTCCTTCATTTATTCATTATCTTGAAAAATCTCCATCATGAGCATATAGACATTTCATAGATGAAGAGCATAGAGGGGCAAATTTCTTGCCAAATTTTACAAAACTAGCTAGTGACAGAGCTTTGATATGAATCCAGGGCTACCCAGGTTCTTAGCTACTAAATTAACACCTAAACAGAAGGCTGAGTCATAGGTCATGTCCTAGACCTGGAAATATTTGGTTGATCCCAGACTCTTCAAAGTAGTGAGGACTTTTGAGAGTACTTACATGGTTCTAGGAGGATCTTCATAGCTCTAGAATACTTACAGCCTTTGCAACCAGTCTCCATATTATAAATGTCCTTCAAAAGGCGACAAACAACTAGACCTTTGTCTACCTGATAGATACTGCATATCAGGAAAAAGAAGTTTGAAATTTTTACCTAGATTGGCATTGGCATAAAAGTTAGTTTTTCTAGGGCTTGAGAGAATACATGTCCTGGATGACTTATTCTAAGAAATCAAAAAAGGAACATCAGACTGTAATACAAGCATATGATCAACTCTGGGAATGTGGAGTGGGTGATATCATAGCTTGGAATGCTTTCTTTTTGGCAGCTGGAGTGATAGGCATAGTTTCATGGTTCATAGGCATAGTTCATTTCTATTGAGGGGCTTCATTTTGTGTGAACACTGGCCTCTAACAAGTCTGGGACTGCTAATTGTCAACCAGCTCTGCAACCACAGTCTTTCACTCCTGTTAACAGATGGGACAGCAGTCAATAACTGAAATTTGGTGAAGACTAACCTTATTGTCGAAAAAGCAAGAGAATTCCAGAAAAACATCTATTTCTGCTTTATTGACTATGCCAAAGCCTTTGACTGTGTGGACTAGAGAAGGGGACGACAGAGGATGAGATGGCTGGATGGCATCATGGACTCGATGGGCGTGAGTCTGAGTGAACTCCGGGAGCTGGTGATGGACAGGGAGGCCTGGCGTGCTGCGACTCATGGGGTCGCAAAGAGGCAGACACGACTGAGCAACTGAACTGAACTGAACCTTAACATGACGCCTCACAGTTCAATTACATAAGTTACTCATAGACTACCAGATTTTTGAGTTCTGATCAAGGCAAACTAATTGATGAGCAAGAGAGTAATTGGCTCACAGAGTAGTCAAAGTAATTGGATAATTTCAGAAATCACCAATAAATTGTTTGAAAATTTAACGTAATTCTGGGTTAAGTCAATTGGAACAATTAATTTCAATGAAGACTATAGATAATGATAATAGGGCTAATAAGAGCAAAGGCAGACCCCACTGTGGGGCCAAAGGAGAAGAGGTGGATCTCTTCTAGGCAGGAAGTTACTATAATTTCTTTTATTAATTTCTTTTTTTTAATGGGAAAAAAAAAAACCTTTGGCCTTAAGTGTCCTTGACTAGGGTCTCTGGAATGGCTGGAAAAATTCTAAACAATCTAAAATCATGCTTATTCTATGTTTCTTTATCTTTGGGGAAAATAAAGAAGTATAGGGCTTCATTACAGGACCATGGTTTTCGTGATATAAATATGCCCATACATAATAAATGTTCTTGCTTTTCCCTCTTAGAATGGAAATGCCACAAATGGCAGGTTTTTGTCTGTCTTTGCTTATTGCACTAAATTTCCCAGGAATATTCTTCAGCTACTTATATTTTACATGACTAATATTTTTAAATAAGATATTTAAAATTAGTGTAAAGTTTTCATGAGTCATTTGAGTATTCCTTTAAAATTCACAATTCTCAATTCTTTGCTGAAAAAAACTGAGTTAATATCTGTAATATGAGCTGAATACTGACTCTGCATAGCATTCTTTCAAATATTTATAAAGTTCAAATCATCAAGACCTCAATAAGATGCTGCAATATTCTTTTAATTTTTAAAAATCAGAGATCTGTTTTTGAGAAAGCATCTCATAATAAGTTTGCATTTGTTGGCTAGTAAGCAAAAATTATTGTTGATAATAATTTTTGCATAATAATTTTTGCAGTGGTGGTAAATCATTTTTAAAATAGTTAATGATGAATAATATGAGGTACAAGAACCAGGTGACTAAACTATTCCCTGAAGGAGAAATGTTCATCTATGAGAGAGATTTTTCCAAAATTGGACCTGGGTAACAGTGCTGGTCTCCCAGACAGGTTTTTTAATTACTCAACTCACTGATCAAGTGGAAACAAGTCTATAAACTCTTTATGGAGATGTAATGTTTATGATCTATCCAGGAAAACAACACCTTATACCAAAATTCTTCTCAGAGATACTAAATGTTTATGGCATTTGCTTATGTATGAAGTTGTAGAGCAGCTCTCTAGAAAAATCAAAAGTTTCCTTATGCTAACTACAGAGATAATTATAATGAAAGACCCTTATGAGAGCTAGAAAACACTTTTGCTTGCTTCTCCTAATTGATATATATTTGCATATCTTACATAGACTTGGCCTGTAGGTCATAAAGAATCTAACAGATGCACATACACGTTAAGATCCTGTCCAACTCATTTACAAAATAAAGTAGGTTTTTTTTTACCTCAACCATTATTTACTTATGAAAACATATTTGCTCTCATAGGAAATGCTATAGCAAAAAGTCTTTCCTGTGTTTAGATCAATGCTTACATTTCAGGAAAAAGTATGCGTATATGTATGTACACTATATATAAAGATGCTGTTATACATGCATGTTCATATATGTGTGTATATTATAAATGGATAAATGTAAACATATATATATATATATATATATATATATATATATAAGTAACCTCGGCTTCAGTAAACGTATCTTTTCATTTAATAAACTCAAACCCAGCAGGTTTTACTCAATATCTTTAGGATAAAAGCAAAATTCAAGTAACCCATCTGGCTTCTGTTTTGGCTAGTATTTGCCTTCTATTATCCTTTCTTTCACTGTCAGATCATAGATGAATTTGTCTTACTCGATATTGTTGTTTTCAGCAGGAAGTTGGCCAGGAAATCTAGTCCATCATACTGCTATAATCAACAATTGTGTTTCGTGGATTTTAAGAAAATAAAAACACTAAATATGACATCACAAAAAAGTATAATTAGTTCACTACTCTATGTTTATATATAAATATATCTCATCTCCAAAATATATTCCCTTTGCAAGGGGCAAGTTAATTAACCTTTGTCTTATTTAAAGTGGAGATAAACATAGTGCCTGTCCTGTACGTTCGTAGTCCAGCATAAATGAGTTAGTGTACATGAAATGGTATGATAGTCAGTGTGCTGATAAAAAGCCTAGGTATTATGATTTTTACATCCATACCCTTGCAGGGGGGAAAAACACTTTTTTGTATGACTAGTATAGCTCTCTGTAAACGGGAACATCTCTGCTCAAAGACACACAATCACTAATTTGAAACTAATGGGAGTATGAAAAGAGTTTGAAAGAGAGTTCTCTTTAACAAAAGGTCAGAAATTTTCATCAACCATTTAATTTAAACAGTGAATACACAGGTGATATAGGAGGTGGGAGGGGGTTCAGAATTGGGAACTTATATATACCCATGGCGGATTCATGTCAATGTATGGCAAAACCAATACAGTATTGTAAAGTAAAAGAAAGTAAAAATAAAAATTAAAAAAATCAAGTAGTAATAGTTACATAAAAAACTATGTATGCTATGAAAAAAAGAAATAAAGAGGGTCGAACAATATAAAGGATTGTTGACATATTATTACAAGATAGACGTTTCTGATTTTAAGGTATGGTGCTCATGGTTCATAGGCAGCTGTACATTCAGTATGAAAGACTTTTACACATTTTTTAGTATAGAAGCCCTTAACATCTTTGCTTCATGTGCCTTCTGTATATAAGCTAGCGTGATACCTCATATTCTGAGAATTTGGAGTTTGAAAGGTTGATTTGTGAAGAATCCTAAACTATGAGTGTATGTTAACAAAGCATAATAAAACTTATTTTTAGATAGAGAACCAATTTTGAGATTCAAAATAATTAGTTTATGACAGTGAAAGGCAGTGATAAATTGATATTCTAAGGATTGCAAAGACTGTAATGAGGAGACATAAGTTCCCTGGATATTTAGTTGCCATTTGCTGTCTCTGCTCTTCTGGATGTTGACGATAATGATGAAAAAAGTCTTTATCTCCTGGATAACCTTCATCATAGGGATAAAAAGAAATCTCTTCAAATTTTCTTTTCCTAACTTTTAAAATGAACTTTTTAGTGGATGAAAGGTGATTCAGGGGTGGTATCGCTGAAAGCAGAGGGCTGTTCTCACAAGTTGGGGACAAGCCTGTGTGGCTTGCCTTTGCAGCTCCCCACAGTGTTATGGAAAGACAAGTTAGGTTTGGCTTGGAAAAATAGCTCTCTGCCACTCTCTGGATATGTGCATCTTCAGGACACAGGCTGCCAAGACAAACAGGCACCATCAGATTCCTTTCCACCTCCCACAGAAGAGTGGCTTTATTGAGGATGACCTCTAGAATGGGGAGAAAGGCAGTCATTCACCCATCACTGCCTTAGCCCTCCCCAAATTCTTAGACCCCTCACTTGAACCCTGCAGGGGATGCAGACAATCAGCAAAAGAATGTTTTTGTAAACAGCATCTTTCAGACAGTCTTTCATCAGTGAAAAATGAAGACATACCGGAGCCTCCCTCTGCCAGTGCTGCTATGGATAGGTTCAGGAAAGTGAGGAAAGATGCCATTTCTAATGCCACCTTGCCACTGAACATGGCATCTGTAGACCTACAAATCCAACCAAATGTATTTAATGGTACTCACACAGGATCTGAGATTTGCCCTGGCTATTCGACAAGAAGTGTCAGAATGTTAAGAGCTGGAAAAGATCTCAAGAATGAACTAATTCAACCCTCTTCCCACATAAAAGATGCCTTACTTGTGGCTGAATAATTCGTAATTAAGCATCAAAGAAATGCTTACGGTATGAATTTTTCTAATCATTTCATAAATTTGTCTACCATTCCCCAAGCTTTTTGCAAACATTTCTTTTGAAAAGCCTAAGTAATCATTAATTCTGATGCACACAAATTGTGAGACCAGTGAGAAAATACTTTGAATTTGGAAAAAGAAAAATCCATTATTAAATGTCTGCAATAGAAGTATCATTATTACAATCATATGATTCTAGAAGCATTTCTAGTTGGACATGTTTTCAAACTAATAAGCCAAAAGCAAATTTTGATATTTTTCTCATGGCCTGATATGTCCTAAGCTTTAACCTTGGGACCTTGAAGAACAGAAAAGAAGTGACAGACAGTTCTTGCTCACAGAAATCTGGCAGAAGTGAAAGTATGACAACGCATTCGTGAATCAGAGAAGAGAATGAAGGATGAGAGGCGCCAAATCTCACAGTGCCCATCAACAGAGCTGTGAGTGAAAGCAGAGATCAAGGATAATCGGGGAAAATCTTCCGGAAGAGATGCGATTTGAGTTTGACTATGGCTACAAAGGGAAATCTTTTGTTTTTACTCCATTTAGCATGGTCCCCAGCATAGAGAATCTCTGAAGCATGAACTGGCATGAAAGAGCTATTTTGGCTATTTCACTGAATCAACTAGCCAGCAAGGGAATAATGTGGGTTTTACTCACCACACATCCACTAATCATTGATTGGATCTTCTGGCCCTAACTGACCTATTTCACTGACCAGTTCTGTTTTCTAAGTTTAAATACAACACCTGATGGAAAGAAATGTGAGAGTAGGACCACTGACACAGCAGGGAAGCAAAAATTATGACTTCTTCAATTACAGTATTTCACAGAGATTTAGCCCTTCATCTTAAGTGTACTTTTTAGTTTTTCCCATATTAAGTCTCTTATCAGTAGTTAGCAAGTTAAAAAAAATGTTTTTCAACTTAATGATGATGTCACAACAGGAGCTACAAAAGCAAATTCAGAGAACAAAAGATCTTGACTGAAGTTGGTTCAGTAGCTGAGCTTAGTGTACAGGGAAATCATTGACCACTCCATTGTAAGAAAGTATTTATAAAATTTTGCCACATATGCATAATTATGTGCACAAGTCAGCATGTTCACTGTGCTACCCAACAAAGTTTCACACTCATTTCAGATACATCTTATGGGCAATATATTCAAAGGCAGATTCCATTCATCACTATAAAATGTAAAGATATATACTTTAATGAAACCAGGGATAAATAAATATGTGTGTGTGTGTATCCATTTATAGTGGGCCTCCTTGGTAGCTCAGCTGGTAAAGAATCTGCCTGCAATGAGGGAGGCTCCAGTTGGATTTCTGGGTCAGGAAGATCCCCTGGAGAAGGGATAGGCTACCCACTCCAGTATTCTTGCCTAGAGAATTGATATAGGAACCTGGCAGGATACAGTCCATGGTGTGGCAAAGAGTTGGACACGACTGAGTGACACAGCACAGCACATCCATTTATAGTACACACACATTTATATACATATATAATAGCATACAAATTATTTATAGTATGCACGTATACTAACATTTTTCAGAAATGTTAGTATTCACTTAAACACATGAAATACCAAGAAAAAAAAGAAATACCTTTCTGTTTGAAATTAGCTACTGAAACAAAATTTTTCATAGTGAATGATGGTTTCAAGTTTCAGAATAAATCTGTACCTCATCTTGCAAATGAGATGGCAGAAACTAAAAGTGTTGACCCATTAAAATCTATATGACCTATAGCCTGGTGGCATCAGTTATCTATTACTGCATGTCAAATTATCCCAAAACAATGACTTAAAACTAATCATGTATTATCTCGCACAGTCTTGTCAGTTCAGTCATAAGTTTCAACAAGCAAAGCAGAGATAGCTTGTCTCCATTCCATGATACTGGGAGCCTCAGCTGGAAGACTGGAAGTTGGAAATGAAATTATTTAAACCTTCTTTCACTGATGTCCTAGCCTTGTTGCTGGCATCTGCCAGTAGCTTAGCTGAAGCTTCAACCAGAACATCTATGTATGGCCTCTTTCACAATGAAGACAAAGTTCCCAAGGCAAACACTCTGAGAGAAAAAGTCAGAGAGAAAACTCACCCTTTTTAAGACCTAGCCTCACTACTCATTATACTCTTCATGAATATTCATTGGAAGGACTTATGCTGAAGCCAATACTTTGGCCACCTGCTGCAAAGAGCTGACTCATTTGAAAAGACCCTGGTGCTGGGAAAGATTGAAGGCAGGAGGAGAAGGGGTACAAAGAGGATGAGATGGTTGGATGGCATCACTGACTCAATGGACATAGGTTTGAGTGAACTCCAGGAGTTGGTGATGGACAGGGAGGCCTGGTGTGCTGCAGTTCATGGGGTCGCAAAGAGTCGGACACGACTGAGCGACTGAACTGAACTGAACTCAGTGCTCATGTAGCAACATTTCTGCATTGTTGTTGTTCAGTCATTCAGTCGTGTCTGACTTTTTGCGACCCCTTGGAGTGCAGCACGCCAGGCTTCCCTGTTCTTCACCATCTTCTAGAGTTTGCTCAAACACATGTCCATTGAGTCAGTGATGCCATCCAACCATCTCATCCTCTGTAACCCCCTTCTCCTCCTGCCCTCAATCTTTCCCAGCATCAAGTTCTTTTGCAATGAATCCTCCACATTAGGTGGCCAAAATATTGGAACTTCAGCATCAGTCCTTCTAATGAATATTTAGGGTTGATTTTCTTTAGGATTGACTGGTTTGACCTCCTTGCTGTCCAAGGGGCTCTCAAGAGTCTTCTTCAGCACAATTCAAAAGCATCAACTTTTTGGTGCTCAGCCTTTTTATGGTCCAACTTTCACATCCATACATGACTACCGGGAAAACCATGGCTTTGACTATATGGATCTTAGGGCTTCCCTGGTGACTCTGATGGTAAATAATCTGCCTGCAATACAGGAGACCCAGGTTGGATCCCTGGGTCAGGAAGATCCCCTGGAGAAGGAAATGGCCACCTACTCCAATGTTCCTGCCTGGAGAATTCTATGGACAGGGGAGCGGGGCAGGCTATACAGTCCATGGGTAGCAAGGAGTCAGACATGACTGAAAGAGTAACACACACACATATAGACCTTTGTCCACAAGTCATTTCTGCATAGTATGCAATAGTTCTGCAATGTTGATTGAGACTTTCAGAAGGCCCTGTGCAGATTCAAGTAACAGCAGACAGAAATACAAGTCAGTAGTTACCTCTCATTAGGAGGAAAGGTGAGCGAGTTCTCTGGAATGGCTCTCAGAGGCCTTCTAAGGTAATGTCTATTTTTGAACTGAGAGAGAGGGGTCCTGTGAGTGTTCTCTCCACATCTCTGCTCAAAATCCTCAAAACATGCCTTAACATATTCACCCCTAGGGATCACCATTGTTCTAAAGTTAAAGTCAACATTTTAAGCATATCATATGTCTCTTCCAGCCCTTGACTACTTCACCAGTATTATTTTTCACCTATGCCTCATTTTATTAGATAGCAGTTTTTAAAAAAGGCTTAAACTAACTAAGAATAGAAGTAGGTGACCCAATACTGTTCTGTTTGGACTGGTTTCCACACAACCTTGGCCTTTGGTACCTAAAAGCTCTATTTACGTAGTTGGCTTTTTGTTGTTTTTGTGATTTTGTGATTCTCAGTCTGTTCCTTGAGAGTAAAGCCATGAATACAATCCCTGAAATGAAGATGATTCTTCAAGTCTTTCCTGGAAGCTAGAGAGGAAAAATGTGTTTTGCACATTTGAAAAGTTGGAAATAGCTATTCAGGCTCTGGATTTATTCAAACCGCCAATTTCTAATTTGTAAAATTCTTCAAATGGTGCTGGGCATAGAAAGTTGTACTAAAATTTTTGAAGGTGTTTACTTCTGTGAATTATGTATGTGTTTTTGGTCATTTCCTTGAAGGGCACTTCTAGTTAGCACGACTTGTGCTTGACGTTCCTTTTGGCTAAACATACATCCCTGTACTGACTTTTTGGTTGGAACATTATGTTCCAACCCATCAACAAGTATTTGTTTAACAACACTTGCATGCCAGGCACTGTGCTAAGTCCTTAATATTTGTAGTAAACAGGCTTTCTGTTGTTCCTGCCACTTTATCGACTCATGATTAAACAGGAAGCATTATTTTTGTTGTATTTAAATCCTAAACAAGATTATTTTATGATTGTATTGAAAATTTATAAAAGAATGAAGTCCTTTACAACTTTCTACTTATACTCTTTAATGATGGTTTTGTTATCTGATCCATTTACAAACATAGGACAGACTTTAACTGAAAAGAAAAGACAGAATTTTTTTTAAATCACATGAAAAAATAACAGTAGGAACTTATTATTAAATAAGTCTTAGTGATTATGGGTAATCTGTTAGCACACATTTCTTCCACGAGTTAAAAACTGTGGTTCATGAAATGAGAAAGGTCCAATGGCAGAGTTAAGGACTTCATGTTTCTTTTATAATGCATATTTCAAACTGGATATTTTGGTTTATTTTATGTTTGAGAACATCCTGTTTCTTAGCCATATAGAGTAAATGTAACATTTAACAAGAATTTGTCACAGTTTATAAAGTACTGATGCTTTTTGATGCCAAAAGGCACTGATGTCCTGGTTCTAAGATGGTTGTAGATACTCAAGGCTGCAAAAATTATACAATCCATTCTGCAAGATTTTTATATTTATAGGAGATGTATAACATCTGTGTATCAGTTGCATAAACAAGTAAGATAGTTTAAATGATTTTTACTTACTCAATCTTTACTCAGTCACAAATAACACTGCTCCTCTTATTTCCAACTGTTCTTCCAAATCACGGAGGTAAACAATAATATTCAATTAAACTGAATTGTTGTAGCAATCCTAAATATATCTACTCTTTATTTCTTTTCCGGAATTGCTGCAAAATAAGTGTAGTCTATTAAGTTTCAGAAATTTGAGTATTTCTCATGAAATAATCCCTCAGGTAAAAACAATAGTAAAAGAGCTTAAAAGTATTCTTATAAATCACTGACTGGTTTTTCTCTCCTATAAAAACAAAGTTCATAGAAAATTGACCTGACTTCAGTATTTAAGTCATTTTTCAATACAAATAAACTTTCCAAGTAATTTTGAAGCAATTTGGGAAACATTTCTACCTTAATTAATTTTCCTAAGAGTTTTGTGGAAATGTTAACTTTCTTAAACTAAGATACATATCACAGTTTTTCCTAATTATCTATTTATATATACTATATGTGTGTGTATATATATATATGTGCATGTACATGAAATATTTATAAAAGAACAAGGTCAATCTGAGAGAGAAAAATGGACAGTTTATTTTGCTCTCTCTGCTCCCAAATACTATCAAAACATCCTCTTTTGCTGCCTATTTAAACACTGGCAAATTACTTAGTAACAGCAGCATATATTCGGGCATATTTTTTTAGTTACCACATCAGTGTCAGGGATAAGAAATATTATCAGGTATGTACCTTCCAAAAATACCACATTATCAAAAAAAATAATATTGCACCAAGTAGGTCAACCATTCATTAAAGTATGGGGTAACAGCAGTCACAGACTCATGTCAAAAAAAGGAGGTCTGGCACAGTGTAGAGAAAATCATTTTGTCTGCTGTAGAATACTAAATACTAAAGTTTGGATATGGAAAAGGAAATTTTTCCCTCTTTAGATTTTTTTTTAATCTTTAAGCATTCATTCTTTCAACAAATACTTATTAACTGTCTATGACATTAAAGACAACAGGCCTAGGAGGCAGGGGAATCAGGGAATTGTTGTTCAAAGAGTGTGACGTTTCAGTTATGTTAGATGAATAGGTTTTAGGGATCTGCTATTCAGCTTAGCACCTATAGTTAACAATATGGTATGGTTTCCCCAATAGTCATGTATGGATGTGAGAGCTAGACCATAAAGAAGGCTGAATGCTGAAGAATTGATGCTTCTGAGCTGTGGTGTTGGAGAAGACTTTTGAGAGTCCCTTGGACTGCAAGAGATCAAACCAGTCAGTCCTAAAGGAAATCAATCCTGAATATTCATTAGAGGAACTGATGCTGAAGCTGAAGCTCCAATACTTTGGCCACCTCATGCAAAGAGCCAACTCATAGGAAAGACCCTGATGTTGGGAAAGATTGAAGGCAGGAAGAGAAGGGGGCAACAAAGGACGAGATGGTTGCATGGCATCACCAACTCAATGGACATGAGTTTGAGTAAGCTCTGGAAGATGGTGAAGGACAAGGAAGCCAGGCGTGCTGCAGTTCATGGGTTCGCAAAGAGTCGGACATGACTGAGCAACTGAACAGCAAAAATTGGTGCTCTTCAAAATTTGTTAAGAAGGTGGATCTCATGTTAAGTGTTCTTACCACAAGGCAAATAAATAAAAAATAAGAAGACATAAGGAAATTTTAGGAAGAGTTCATTGTATCTATTACTGGTGGTGATGGTATCATGAGTGTTTGTCTATGTCTGCTGCTGCTGCTGCTGCTAAGTCACTTCAGTCGTGTCTGACTCTGTGCGACCCCATAGATGGCAGCCCACCAGGCTCCCCTGTCCGTGGGATTCTCCAGCCAAGAACACTGGAGTGGGTTGCCGTTTCCTTCTCCAATGAATGAAAGTGAAAAGTGAAAGTGTTCAGTCATGTCCAACTCTTAGCAATGCCATGGACTGCAGCCCACCAGGCTCCTCCATCCATGGGATTTTCCAGGCAAGAGTACTGGAGTGGGGTGCCATCACTTTCTTCGTTGTCTATGTCTAAACTCATCTAATTACCCATTAAAATGTGCAGTTTTTTGTATATTAATTGCACCTCAATACATCTGTTTTTACATTTACAAAAGGAAAATGACACTGTTCTGGGCATTTGGGGCAGAACTGTAACAAGGTGTTTACCTTCATGGATCTTACTTTCTATGAAAGGGAGAGAAAAAAATCAACATCAAGGGTATCAGTTACTGATATGCTAACATTGCAGGTGACACATCTTAGGGTTCAAGTTTATTAACATCATCATCACACACATCAACCTAAGTATAGCATCACCACCTTAAAATGACTTATCCAACACTCAGAGAACCACTTGGTCAAATACTCTACAAAGAAGTAAAAAGATACTGTCTCTATACTCTTTAGCATTTAATACAAAAGAAACTGCCACCAGTCAACAAAAGAACATCAAAGTTATGCAAAGTTAACTTGTAATCAGTAGCTAGTATTAACGAGTGAGGTTTTATAGACAGTACAAATACAGAAGGGATGGAAGTGATATGGAGATTGTCTATCTTGTTCCATGAGTCAGAAACTGACTTCTTCAAACTTTTCACCAACAAAGGAACAAACTTTCATTTAACTCAGTGAGTTGCCACAATATTTCCCCCTTACTCAATTATTCTGAGAATTTTTAGGTGACCCTTTGACACTTTCTGGTGCAGCAGAATCAAAGATTGGCATGAACAAGGCAAACTCTTTCCTGGAATGAAGGCTCAGCCCAGGAGATGTTTATTTTTCTCATTAGTTCTGTCTTGCTTGCAAAGAAAACTCCAGTATGGGGACAGGATATCAGGAAAATCAAAACCAGGGGAAAAAAAATTTGTAGCTGATCTCACTGGAACTGAACTTGCGTCCTGGATACCCTAGATCTTCCTACCTCAGCCTAATATTAACTATGTTCCACACCAAGTGGCACTACTGGTAAAGAACCTGCCCGCTAATGTAGGAGATATGAGACATGGGTTCGATCTCTGGGTAGGAAAAATCCCTGGAGGAGGAAATGGCAACCCACTCCAGTGTTCTTGCCTGGAGAATCCCATGGGTGGAGGAGCCTGGCAGGCTACAGTTCATAGGGTCACAAAGGTGCAACGTGACTGAAGTGACTTAGCACACACATTATGACCTTGCAAATTCAGGTGATAACGTTTGGTGGGTTTCTTATTTAAAATTGTTGAGAAATAATAAAATTCACCAATATGTCTCTAAATGGTCAGTCTTCTATCAGGTAACGTCAGAGGGTGATGCTGGTCAGACAACGGATTACCATTCCTTAGGTCCCAGGTCAGTGCTTGATCCAGTAAGGGAGAGCAGTGCAGCAGTGTAGCCTGTGGTTCAGGGGCTGCAGCTAAACTTTCTAAGTCAGGGAGTTTCTCGGGATGAGGCATGAGCCAGAGAAGAAGTGAAAAGGTGTGTATTCGTGTTAAATGGAAATATGCTACCTGGAATCAACCACAGAACAACCCACTGTGTTATCAGATTAACTATTCCACAATGGATCTCAGGGTCTAAAGATGTGGAAAGAGAGCAAGTGTATGTAGCTGGTGGGAAGGAGAATAAAAGAGAGAAGGGGAAATTTAAGTAAGCTATGCAACCCAGAGAGGCCACCTTTGGGTGGTATGGAAATAAACGATTCTTTGGGCTTCAACAGACTGGGTCCCCTGAAGGAAGAGGAAGAATAGTTGTCAAAGTGGAATGAATAGAAACTAACACAGCATTGTAAAGCGATTACACTCCAAGAAAAAAGAAATCAATTATAAATAATAAAATTTCAATTTAGGGAAAAAAAAAGCCACTCTTCCTCTGTCTTCATCTTGCTAGAGGCTAGACTTCTCCATGTGACAAGAGTGGCACGTTTTCAGTTTTCATCTGGATTCTTAACAACATAGATACACTCTTGATGGTCGTGAATAATTGGGCAACATAAAAGCATAACACACAGAAGCCAGCAAAATCCTTCTGAGACAGAAAGGGAAGGAAACTGACACTAGTGGGAATGAGCTGAACACATCTCCCCAAGCCACATAGTCCTTCTGGACACACTCAGAGACTCAACTCCTTATCTCCTACAGGAAAGGAAAATAATGCCTGCCAGTAAGTCTACTTACCATGCATTCTACAAGACACTGGGTCTTTCCCAGAGGGTTCAGCTCTGTGCTAAAAAGCACAAGGAAAAGCAAATGGTTTGGAAAGAAAAGCTGTTGATGTCTTTTTTTCCCCGCAAAGGTACTTCAAGCTGTAAATGAACACACACAATCTGTGTTTATTTTCTTTTAAATATATTTTTGAAAATAGTCTGTGATCCAAAATATGTGTTTTCAATTTTGCCTGCCATTCCCTGGCCATGAGTGATATATTTTATCCATATTCATAACCACGCACAAACTTTCTATTCATAGCTCACTCTGCGTATAAATTCTGGCAGCTGGGAGGAATTTCCTTGTGTGGCTGCATCTGGTAATCTTTTACCAGAGGCCTGGCTCTGAATCCATGTTTGCATTCCTCCAATGGCCCAGGTTAAATGTAAAGGAATGAGGAATTTGGGTCTTCCTTCACAAAAAGGAACTGCATGTACATATCCCAGGAAGGATAGGACCGTATGTCCGTAAGCTCTTGCTAGCTTCAGGAATGTCTAACCTGATTTCCTGTTATAAATATTTCATTTAAAAAAAGTCTTTAGAAGTATGCCAGTTGAAACTCGGTGCAGACCTTTCCAGTACCAGCTCTCTGTGGCAGTGGGAAGCCAGCCCCAGAAGGTCATGGGCACTCCCACTGTCCTCCTCACCCTCAATATGAGGGCAAGTCACTTCCCCAGGGGTCTCTTCTGGGTGGTAGAGACCCAGAAGCTGTGGGTGGCAGCCTGGTGTGTGTGTGCACAGCTTGGAGAGGAGGCGTGTTTACTAAGGGATGAACTTCAAAGCCATCTCACAAAGGAAGCATCTTCCCCACGTCCACCCCTGCTGCTGAGAACAGGCTTCCACTTTGAGGCAGGAATCTTGGTTGGATCTCCCTCCTTGGAAGTACTCCCACCAGCCCCTTTCCTCTGACTTTGATGAGGTGACGCTGACCCATCACGGGTTCATCCTGGTGCCCACGCTTGGAAGGTACCATGCAATCCGAGTCTGTGGGTTGATATATGAGATGAGCTGGCGTTTGGGAGTGAGAGGAGTTGCCTCCTTGGTTAAGCAGGGAGCCCAAGGTGTTTCACTTTTCAGGTCTTCACCCAATCTCATCTTCCCATTTGGCTTTCCTTCCTGGGGCTGCCAGTGAACTCCAACTGAGAGGCTATGAAAACATACACAGGACAGAGAGAGGCAGAGAAAGGGCACAGGGTGTTCCTCTGGCTTCTTAGTCTTGCCTTCCCGTACATGGCAATCCTATCCCAAATAAGATAGCCTCCTGCTTCCTTTGATTCACCTTAACTGGGAACAAAGGGCAACTTTGGGAAGGAAGCAAAGAGATGTATTTAAAGCCACTGGAAGCAGCCGCAGAATGTTCCTTCTTTCCGAGGGTAAACAGGAGCAGAGTGGGGGTGTCTTTATCACACATTTCCCAGATATAGTTCTCAGCTTTCCCGCAACACAACTCAGGAAAATCCTGTTTTTACTATTAAACTTGGGTTTATTCACGTAGAGTTGTTGCAATCACTGTTTTGAGTGTTTTCAAACTGACTGGCATCAAGTTAATAACATTGACCAAGACCAGCTGTGTCAACAGAGGCCAAGAAATTACTGAATGGCCGATTCATTGATGATATTTATAACTCTTGTCTATAGATAATGTGTCAGTATTATCGGGGGGAAAAAAAAGAAGTGAAAGGTTGATCTACATTCTGCACATTCAAAAGATAATTTTATCAATTACTTTCATATTAGTAACTTGGGTATATGTCTGTTTCCAGAACACATTTATTCTTTGCTGCACTCCACAATTGAATACTCAGTCATGTATCTATAAAGGAGTAATATGGAACGGTGTGCCACACAGAGGGTACAAGATATGGCTTTCTTCCTTAGCAGATAATACAGGTGAGCAAACCACCAATTATGATACGATAGTTTAAAAATAAATTTGGAGATGTGCTTAAGATGCTATAGAAGTAAAATGTATATATCTATGTTGTACTGGGACAAGGGGTCTGTAAAAAATTTCTTTGTGAAAGAAAATTTTGGTCAACTCTCAACCGATGGATAAGATTTATGAGGCCAGGATGAGCTAAGAAGTGCAATGGATTGTTCTAGCACGTGCAAAGGCATACATACATACAGAAGAGTATCAGGAATCTGAAGAACCCACAGTGTACTGGGATTATAGTATGCACTTTGAGCACACCCAGAAGTGAGGTGGAAAAAAGTACTCATTTTTCATGATTCATGAAAACTCTGATGCCACTCCATGAGATTTGCAATTATCCTGACATCTTTGTCATATGTACGACACCCTCACCTTCCTTCAAAATTTTATCAGAAGAAGAATCTATAGTTCTCATTTTAGAAAGGATCATTTGGACTGTAATACTGAGGACTGATTAAGAAGAGAGAGGCAAAAGAAGGCTCAGGGAGGATATTAAGGAGCTACAAAATTGGGTTTCAAATGAAAAGAACTCTAGAGCTCTGAAGACAAGATACGCTATAAAGTTCAGTGCCCAGTTTGGGAAAAGGGCAAGTACCTGAGTGAGGAAAATGTCAAGAATTGAATAGAGTTGGAGATTTTACCCTACTTGAGAATTAGCAGTTTAACTTGTCATAGTTTCATGGATGCTGAGAGCAGACACAAGTCTCCTGGGTCAGAGACAAAGGAGAGTTTAGTCTTCACAGCAGTAGCGGAAGCCAGAGTATCTTCATTTTTGTTCCAGTGCCCTGAGCCTTCGTGTCCACAGGGTGGCAGAGAGAAGGAACAGATGACACCTGTACATACAACAGATTACATTATTGAAAAAGAACCCTGTATTTAGAGAGCCTGAAATTTTCTCAGGAGCATTAACCATGCTCATCTTTTTCTCTGGTCAAAGACACTATATATCTCTTCTAAAATTATAAGCAAATCTTCATGCTGCTACAGAGACACTTAATTCTGTCTTTTAAGACTCTTCACTCTACAAACATTCTTGTAAAGATGATCTCAAACAATGGGCACTCAATGCCTGGCTTGCAAGACTTGCAGAAATATAAAACACCCACAGAGAACTGTCTCTCAACAGGAAATACCAAAGGGAAAGAAGGAATTAGAAAGCCTTTCAGTTCTGTGACTTGAGCAAGTAGGTGAAGAAGTTACAGTAGGAACAGGAGAAGGTTTGGTTTCATGTATGTTTCAAAGCTGAAATGGTAAAGAACATGACAGATGAGTCTTCAGTGTCACAATCATATGTGACAATGGTTAACCTCTAAATTCGCAAGAAGTTTAGATTTCTCTTCTCAACACTGTAGTGATGAATCTCCCTAACCAGAATAGTCCTTTCTGGAAGAAATTCAAAACGTTGCAAAGTTTGAACCAATCACCAGTTTGAATATCCTGACATACATGGCCTTCTAAGAAGAATCGGTGAGACTAAGAAAACATTATTAAGAGCCAAATTAGAAGGAAATGCATAATTCAACCTTTGCCATGCTTTATGAGAACTGTAGATCCTACTCAAATTTTTTCAGAGTAGGGAAAGGCTGTTATGCACAGGGCATCCTCCAAGCTAAAAGAAAGACCACTGAGGACTTCCCTGATAGTCCAGTGGTTAAGACTTTGCTCTCCCATTGCAGGGATCACGGGTTTGATCCCACTTGCCATGCTGCATGACCAAAAATAAATAACAAATAAATAAATGACCACTGAGTTTGTGATGAGCTGAATTATTATTTCAGAGACCTTACACATCTGTTTTCACCCCACTGTAGCATTGATTTATCTGAATTATAATTCTTTGGTCACAGTTGTTCATCCCTTCCCATAAACCACAGTTTCTAAAACTAGAGAGTGTCTTATTCATCTTTATATTTTTCTCACTCCTACCTTCAGTCTGATTGTTTTATAAATGAGAAATGAGAAATTAATTTATCTCAAGCTTAACCTTTGCATCATAGAGTCTCCTTTGTCCTCCATACCATGTATCCTGGATAACATCCAATAAGACAAATCATCTTCAGAAATTAAGTAGAATGGGCCAAGCAGTTTCAACAAACAAGATATAGGAAATCTTATTTATATATCATTTCTTATTTATATATCTTTAATATTTTACTCGTGGATGAACATAATCCCCCCAAAAGACGAATTGCTCTAATCCATATTTCCTTCTTCTTAGGTCATAAGCAGAGAAGGCAATGGCACCCCACGCCAGTACTTTTGCCTGGAAAATCCCATGGATGGAGGAGCCTGGTGGGCTGCAGTCCATGGGGTCTCGAAGTTGGACACGACTGACCGACTTCACTCTCACTTTTCACTTTCATGCACTGGAGAAGGAAATGGCAACCCACTCCAGTGCTCTTGCCTGGAGAATCCCAGGGACGGGGAGCCTGGTGGGCTGCCGTCTATGGGGTCGCACAGAGTCGGACACGACTGAAGCGACTTAGCAGCAGCAGCAGCAGGTCATAAGGCTTTGGCTACTTCAATGGAACAATAAATTGCTTTGTAAAGAAAATAATGACATCATTATATTAATCTACAAATAAGTATGAAATTTTAGTTGCTCTGAATTTTAACACTCCAATTAACATTTGTCTTGCCTTTAGCCTCTTTAAAGATACAATCTATTTACATGTGTTAATGTTTCTCAGTTGCTATAGTTTGCCTTAGCTCCAAGGACTGTGTCACCAAAACCAGTACAACATTATAAAGTGATTTTGGTATTACACAGAGAAAAATCTGTGGCTTTGTATACCACCATTAACTTACCATGGGAAAATCCAAGATCTAGAGTTTTGCCACTGACTGGGATGGTAATAGTGAAAACCAAAATTGACAGAAAAGAAGGTGAGAGTTTTTAGCTAGCCCAATAAAATGATTTGGAGCTGGGTCGTGTAGATTTAACAGGATTTTATTAAATCAAACACTTCCCTAAAAAGTTCAACTATTGCATTAGTTTCTGAGGGTTGCTGTAACAACATATTACAGACTCAATGGCCTAAACAACCGAAATTTAGTGTCTCACAGTTCTAGAGCTAGAAGTCTAAGACCAAGGCTTTAGCTGCGCTGGTTTCTTCTGAGGGTTGTAAGAAAAAGTCTCTTCCTTGTCCCCCTTCCTCTTCCGGTGCTTTGTCAGGAATCTTTGGCATTCCTTTCCAGTGGTAAAGAATCTGTCTACTAATGCAGGAAATGAGACACAAATTCAATCCCTAGGTCGGGAAGATCCCCTGGAGGAGGAAACGTCAACCTTCTCCAGGGTTCCTTCTTTTTTTTTTTTTTAATTGGAGGCTAATTACTTTACAATATTGTAGTGGTTTTCCCCATACATTGACATGAATCAGCCATGGGTGTACATGTGTCCCCCATCCTGAACCCCCCTCCCACCTCCCTCCCCATCCCATCCCTCGGGTCACCCCAGTGCACCAGCCCTGAGCACCCTGTCCCATACATTGAACCTGGACTGGTGATCTGTTTCATATATGATAATATACTTGTTTCAATGCTATTCTCTCAAATTATCCCACCCTCGCCTTCTCCCACAGAGTCTCCAGTGTTCTTGCCTGGAAAATCCCATGGACGCAGGAGCCTGGTGGGCTACAGTCCATGGGGTTGCAGATTCAGAGACAACTAACTGAGCATGCATACTATCCTATATCTTGTAAACTCCAATCTCTGCCTTGATATTCACGTGGAGTTCTACCTGTGTGTGTGTGACATTCTGTCTCCTTCTTTTCCAAGTCACTACCTGTGGCCTCAACAATTACTTGAAAAATAGGTTTTGGTGGATGAAGCTGGAGCCGATTATACAGAGTGAAGTAACTCAGAAAGAAAAACACCAATACAGTATACTTACACATATATATGGAATTTAGAAAGATGGTAATGATAAACCTGTATGACAGCAAAAGAGACACAGATGTACAGAACAGCCTTTTGGACTCTGTGGGAGAGGGAGAGGGAGGGATGATTTGGGAGAATGGCAGTGCAACATGTATGATATCATAAGTGAAATGAATCGCCGGTCTAGGTTCGATGCAGGATGCAAGATGCTTGGGACTGAGGCACGGGGATAATCCAGAGAGATGGTGTGGGGCGGGAGGGAGGAGGTGGGGGTTGGGATTGTGAGTTCATGTACACTCATGGCTGATTCATGTCAATGTATAGCAAAACAAATACAGTATTGTAAATTATACAGAGTGAAGTAACTCAGAAAGAAAAACACCAATACAGTATACTTACACATATATATGGAATTTAGAAAGATGGTAATGATAAACCTGTATGACAGCAAAAGAGACACAGATGTACAGAACAGCCTTTTGGACTCTGTGGGAGAGGGAGAGGGAGGGATGATTTGGGAGAATGGCAGTGCAACATGTATGATATCATAAGTGAAATGAATCGCCGGTCTAGGTTCGATGCAGGATGCAAGATGCTTGGGACTGAGGCACGGGGATAATCCAGAGAGATGGTGTGGGGCGGGAGGGAGGAGGTGGGGGTTGGGATTGTGAGTTCATGTACACTCATGGCTGATTCATGTCAATGTATAGCAAAACAAATACAGTATTGTAAAGCAAAACAAACTAAAAAATAAAAATTAATTAAAAAAATAAAATAAAATTCATGTTGATGTGTGGCAGAACCACACAAAATAGTAATTAGCCTCTAATTAAAATAAATACATTTAAATTTAAAAAGCCATTAAAAAAAAGAAAAATAGGTTTTATACCACAGTATAATCAGAACCTGACTTATCAACAGATTGATCTCCTTCCCTTCAGGAAATAGTCAAATCTCACCAAGAAATTTTTTTAAATATATTTTAATCTAGAAAATTAAAGAAAGGGACAAAGTAAAAAACAATAATGTTGTTGCAGTAAAATTCACATTCAGACTAAACTAAACTGTAACTCCCATGAGAGCAGGGGTCAGATCTGTTGAACCCACATCTTCATACACAGCAAGTTGATGAATAAATGAATAGAAGTAGTTCTTTATTGACATGGACATAGGAAAAGCCCTCAGGTATCTTGATGGAAAAAAGAGAGGGGAAAGGCAAAAAACTTTGTATTTTAGTTCCAAGGTTTACATTTGGAAGTAAGAAAATCCATGTTCAAATTCCAGTTCTTGCTGTTTCATCCATTTTGAGCTTTGGTGTCTGCACTTGTAAAATAGAGATAAAATCTTTCAGAATTCTTGTGAAATTTAGAAAGAATTTATCTCAACTGCTTAGTATGTAAAAGTACTTCACGTATGAGTGGCTGTGGTATTTGTTATTGTTTGCTGTTGCTATGGTTCTACATTCCCCACAAATCCTATACAGCTTGGCACATAGTCACTACTCAATAAAAGGTCAACTATGGAAAACTGAAGTTTCCTCATGGTTTCTGTTGGATGGTCTGGGTGTACTAAATATTAAACTTTGTATTTCACACTAAGACACTATGGAAGATAGAATAACACCTCCACCACCACCAAAAAAAAATAATGTTGCCCATGTCCCAATTCCAATTGGGTAGATTACTTCCCAGGTGGCCCAGTAGTAAAGTCAGCCTGCCAACGCAGGAGACATAGGAGACACAATTTTGACCCTTCAGTTGGGAAGATCCCCTGGAGGAGGAAATGGCAGCCCATTCCAGTATTCTTGCTTGGGAAACGCCATGGACAGAGGATTCCGTGGGATTGCTAAGAGTTGGACATGACTGAGCACGCATGTATGCAAAGGTTACTTTATCTGACCAAAGGAAGCACTTGTGGGTATGATTAAGTTAAAGATCTTCAGATGAGGAGATTATCCTGGTGGACTCAGTATAACCACAGGAATCCTTATAAGAGGCAGCAAAAGGGACAAAGTCAGAGAGAGACAAGGGAGGCAGATTACAGAGGCTGGGGTGACCTTGGAAGACCAAAGCCCAGACTGCTATCACAGAATATCAGAGACTTAAAAGACATACATTTATGAATCTTCTGATATTACAGCAAGTGATTTCATGATGGGTGAGGAATATAAGTCAGAATTGTGGCAGACTGCTGAGATTACATTCCTATACAGGCAAGTACTAGTTTTCCAGGCTCTTTGCCCCAGTATGAGAAGCCAATACCATGGGAAGTCGTTCTGTATCTATGCTCCATGCAATCATGCTGCTTACACATCTTCATCCCATAATCCTTTTGATTCTATTAAAATTACATCTTATATGGCTTGCTTGGTATCACAGAAGGCTGAAGAAAGAAGAGATATGATGGTCCAGGGTATAGGGGATAAAAGGGAAGAACGTTAGACGATAAGTGGATGGAGGTGGGCAGGTAGAGAAACTAACACACCAGGAGAGAGCAATGTGTAAACTGTTCATTCAAGAGGTCTTGCAGAGAAGAGGACAGTGTCCAGGTTCCATGGTGTTTTGTTTGGTATCTTCTTCCCAAAGGGAGAGCTGCCAGTATCTCTTGTTGAATGTGACAAAATCAGACACAGCTAACAGGGCAATAAGAAGAAAAACATGAATGTGCAGTATCTTAGAAATCAAGAGAAGAAACCATAAAGGGATGATTATTCCTGTCGGATGCTGGTCATATCACATAGAATACAGCCTGAAAGGAAGTCTGAGATTTATAGCTACTATATTTAAATGGGCCCTATTTATAGTTACTATAAACATCTATTTTATGCCCAGTCAGTGCTAGGCACTCAGGTACATAATCAAGCCCACAACTTTTACTTGATATTTTTTCCCTCTTAATTTTAAGTGTGGGTGGTGATGTACCAAATTTTTATTTTCACTGGCGTTATTAATTTCTGTGTGCATGCTAAATCACTTCAGACTATAGCCCGCCAGCCTCCCTCCTTGGGATTCTCACCAAAGACAGAGGTTCTTGCCAAGAATACTGGATTAGGTTGCCATTTCCTACTCCAGGGGATCTTCCCAACCCAGGGATCGAACCTGCATCTCTATGTCTCCTGCTTTGGCAGGCAGGTTCTTTACCACTAGGGTCATTTCTCCTCACCTTATGCAGGCTATATACTAGTTGCTAAACACAACATTTTGTTGTGTTTCAGTTCAGTTCAGTCGCTCAGTCATATCTGACTCTTTGCAACCCCGTGAATTACAGTATGCTAGGCCTTGGACTGCAGCCTACCAGGCTTCTCTGTCCACGGAATTTTCCCAGGCAAGAATACTGGAAAGGGTCACTATTTCTTTCTCCAGGGGATCTTCTTGACCCAGGGAGTGAACGCATATCTCTTGCAATGGCAGATGAATTCTTTCCTACTGAACCATCAGTGAAACCCACAGACATTTTGCTTTTTTCCCAAACAGTTCCCTCCATGTACTTTTCTTCCTCATATTCCTCTGTCTTCACTTTTGTCCATCTAGCCATCCTTCAACCAAACTCAAGTGTCTCTTCTTCTGTAGAAAGAGCCCTCTTTTTTTCTTTACTTTTGAGTCACATTTATTAGGGGCAACCCTACACTGTACCTAGCTCCTATTTTCCACACATGATCTCATTTACTGTTCAAAACAACCCAAGGAGGAGGGTCCTGTTATTATGCCCATATTACAGAAAAGGACAGAGAAGACAAGTAATTTGCCCATGGTTCCCTTACCATGAAGTTGGAAGACTGGGTTTCAGCCATGTCTGTTGGCTGAATTCAGAACTGGGATCTTAACTTTTTGTTTGTTTGTTTTTTCTTTGCTTCTTTATTTATTTTTTAATTGGAGGAAAATTGCTTTACAATGTTTGTCTTGGTTTCTACCATACAATAGTGCAAATCAGCTGTAATTAGACATATATCATCTTCCTCCTGAGTCTACCCTCCACAACCATTCCCACACCTCTAGGTCATCACAGAGCACTGGACTGGGCTCCCTGTGTTATATTGCAACTTATCACCAGCTATCTATTTTACACATGGTAGCCCACTCCAGTGTTCTTGCCTGGAGAATCCCAGGGACGGGGGAGCCTGGTGGGCTGCCGTCTATGGGGTCGCACAGAGTCGGACACGACTGAAGCGACTTAGCAGCAGCAGCAGCAGTGTATATATGGGCTTCCCAGGTGGTGCAGGTTGTAAAGAATCCAAATGGCAACACAGGAGATGCAGGTTCAGTCCCTGGGTCAGGAAGATCCCCTGGAGGAGGAAATGGCAACCCACTCCAGTATTCTTGCCTGGAGAATCTCGTGGACAGAGAAGTCTGGTGGGCTACAGTCCATAGCTACAGAGTCAGGCACCACTGAAGCAACTTAGCATGCATGCACAGTGTATATATGTCAATGCTACTTTCTCCATTCATCCCACTTTTTCCTTCCTTCAGTGAACCTAGAGCCTGTTATACAGAGTGAAGTAAGTCAGAAAGAGAAAAAAAAAAAAAAGACTACATTAACACATAAAATCTAAAAATAAATGGTACTGATAAACCTGTTTGCAGGGGAGGAATGGAGACACACAAATAGAGAACAAACTTGTGGATCTTAACTTGTATACCACGTTTCCCGTCCTCCCCACTTCCTGTCCAGAGAACAACTTGCTTCTTCTCCCTGTACTTGAGCTCCTTTCTTCCTGGCAGTAGGGTACCTGTAAGATACTTCTTACGCTATTAGGCAATTAGGCACATATCTGCCTCCCAATAGACTCTGAACCTACAGATTTCCCTTTTCCTCACCAGTGTATTCTCTGTGCATGGTGTAGGACTAGAATCTAGAAGGATCTACAGTAAGTTCTTAGTGTTTTTTGACATGTTTCTCTTCTCGAGAGGAAAAAGAAAAAGCCTTCTATGTGTTCTAGACTTAGTATTCAGCTGAACAGCAAAGTTTTCTGGTTGTCACATAAAAACAAATTAATAAGAAGTTTCCATCTAGTTTTACTACATAAGCTCCCAGAGTGACATTTAACTGTTGTGTTTTTTCAGAAAACTTGAGAGTTATGATGGAAAAAAAGCAGAATAAAGTAGATTTTTTATGGATATTTTGATGCAATTATTTGTTTAAAAAAAAGTACTCATTTTCCAAAATTTCAGGATTCAGAGTAAGTATGTGAAATAAAGCCAAGTATCAAGAGAATGTTTCTCACATTTTTGCTTCCTATGTAATAGTAACGACACTACTAAAATCTATACTAGGATGTCTGTTTTTAAAGTGATGGAAAATGTGCTTGTATAGTTTTGTTTCTCAGGCTGAGGCTTCTAGTGCATTATTAAGACAGTCACCATTTTAATGAAAACTTTATCAGTTGCTGGCAAGCCAAGTCTGAATCCTGAGGCTTTAAACAAAAAATAATGTATGCACATCTGTTTGGTAATGTGTGAATCATGATTTGTTTTTCTGTTTTGGGGGGTTTTGTTTTTACATCTACCATGGTAAAGAAGCTTCTTTGAAGTTCTGTAGACAGAAACACCACCTCCTATCATCCTCACCTCCTGATGGGGTTTTCTGAGCTGGACTTATCCTAAAAGGTCCCTTCCTGCTGGCAACCCCACATGATAAGATGGTCCTGTGTACCCAGCAGGCACCAAGTTTCTCTGGCAAAGTCAGGATGAAGGACTTTTGTTTCAGAAGGTCTGCTGACTTATAGAAGTGAAAAACACAATCAACCTTAACCACACGGACCCCACAGGGAACATCACAGTGGATAGATGACCTTCGAGTGTAAAAGGGCATTTACTCCCTTAAGTATCATATGTCAGTTTCAAAAGTAACCAATTTAAATAGAAATCTTTCCAAACAGTATCTTATGCTTTATTCTTCTTGAGTAATCAAACATCATTTGAGATTTTCTTCATCACTTACTGTCACCCACATGAACAATTCTAAATAAGTTTCATTGCAAGGATATAATGGCTCTGGGGTTTATTAAAACTGATAAGGATTTGGGCC
This sequence comes from Aepyceros melampus, assembly GCA_006408695.1. NCBI lineage: Eukaryota > Metazoa > Chordata > Mammalia > Artiodactyla > Bovidae > Aepyceros > Aepyceros melampus. The sequence continues at coordinate 101,964 of SJXQ01012334.1, forward strand.
TTTGCACTAAACCTATACTTTTTTTTCTCATTTAGCTTTTTTCTCATCATTTTCTGTGCATATAGAAGTCAATGACTCACTCTCTTCTGAGCATGTAAAAGTCTGAGCATGTAAAAGACTACAGGTCTGAATTGCTTTCAATTTGGAAACCATTTATGTCTATAGCAGCCATAGATAAGTTGTGTGATATGGTAATAACTGTGATGTATGTGTGATAACAGTAAACACAGGTGAAGTGAAGGCCAGCTATGCCCTCCCAAGAATCCTAAAACTGTGCCATAGTGCCTTGATTGGGTGTGTTTTTAGGAGCCCATAGCTGCTGTATTTTTTAATTCCTGGTTTGCAATTATATTCCCTAAAGTTTACCAAATGGATGAATTCCTTAACAGACCAGGTACTAAAGCAGTAAGCTCATTTACCTCATTCCTGTACAACCACGTTTATCTGTAGAGTTCCAAACAGGGCTTATAGTGTCGTAAGAGACTAGGTTATGTAACATGGCCTGGAAGCGTGCATATCCTTTCTCAACCATTTAGCAGCCATGTGATTTCAGACAGGTTGTTTGACCTTTCTGTGCCATGATCGTCTTCTCTACAAAATAAAGGTAATGAAAGTACCTAATTCATGGGGTTGCTGTAAAGAATAAATGTGTGGCGTCCACAGCACCATGTTAGCATGTACTGAGCATTCAGTGAATGTTGGCTTTTATTAACATCATGATTGCAGACCTGGAGCTGAGTCTCTGTGCATGCTCCATATCCATGATGCATCTTGAATTCTACTTCCTGCAGAGACATTTTCTAAATGTAACAGACCTTCTCTTTAAAACAGCAGGACTTTGATCAGCTTTTCTTTTGGTGTTTATCTTGCTGTACTTGTCATTGCAGTTACAGGGAAAAGCTCAGAGGATGACAAGAACCACTGTATTAATCACCAGGACCAAAAGCACCCAAGGCCGGTCAAACACTAGCTTTGAACTGAGAAGAGACGTATGTGTATTTATGAGGCACCTCTTTCACTCAAAAATTATGTATCAATTATTTGGGGAGAATATCCCTACTTAGCAATAATCTAACAGAGGAACACTTGCCATGAGAGGGAGTAATGTTTACCAGAAAAAATGAAGTTTTCTAGGTGCTATTTTAGGCTGCTAAATCGCAACTATGCACATCAGTAGGAACGCCAACCACCTCAAAGAATGTGACTCAGTCGTAACAGCAGGACTTTGTCTCACCCTCAGATCTTTCTCTGGAAAAGGAAAACCAATACCCCACAGGGGATCCTCCAGGTTGACTTTCTCATGGGTTGCCCTGCTCTGGCAACGCTAGTTGACAACGCAGATGGAAAATGTGGAAACACTTGGATGCTCTTCCAAAGATGTCAAGCTGAAGCCTGTGGAACCTTGCTTTGATGTAACTACCCTTCCACATACTCTCCCAGTTCCCTCAAGCAAAGAAGGGAGGAATGTGGTTTAAAGGCAGAACACCTGATCAGTGGGAACTAGTCTGTTTGGATCACTGGTTATAGGTTACAGTCCTGGGGCAGTTCACGGTCTATGAAAATATTCGTGGACTCACCTCAAAAATGTGTTATGACTGAAGAAGAAAGCTTGCACTCTGTAGGGTGTATACATTGTGTGGTCACTTCTAAAGACAGAAAGGCATTTTTGAGGGAGGTTTAGAAAGGAAAACAAGATTCTTGTTAGGAGGAAGAGGAGCAAGAAGCAACTCTGTCCTGAAGAGAGGGAGAAACTCGGCCTCTGGAGAAAATACCACAGGCAGATCCCAAGTTTCCCTATTTCTCAATAAACCTACCATCACTTCCCAGCCCCGACTCCAACACCACCGCGTCCCCCACAGGCTGCTCCACGCCTCTGCTTTACCTTCTCTGAGGGGCCTCTTTGCACTTCTAACCTCCCTTAGCCTCTGCTTGCTGCAAGACAAGCAAGCTGAACTGGACTTGCGCCATCTTGTGGCAACATCTAAAAACGTTTTAAACGGACGTGTTTTTGTTTTCTGCTTAGAAGTGCTCCGAAAGCCTTCATGTAGTTCTTCCTTTTCTAAATAAATAAACTTAAAAAAAAAAAAAGATAGCTCGAAGTTTGCTTCATACTGTTATATAATGCAACTATACTATTTTGTACTCCAGTACCATAGGTCATTATAACATCCTTATTTGTGTGTTCTCAGTTTTCTGCTACTGATTAGATGATCTCTGAACTTGCTGAAGTTGAAACCCCAATATTTTGGCCACCTGATGAAAAGAAATGGCTCACTGAAAGAGACCCTGATGCTGGGAAAGATTGAAGGCAGGAGGAGAAGGGGACAACAGATAATGAGGTAGTTGGATGGCATCACTGACTCGATGGACATGAGTTTGAGCAAACTTCAGGAGTTGGTGATGGACAGGGAAGCCTGGCACGCTACGGTCCATTGGGTCGCAAAGAGTCAGATACGACTGAGCAACTGAATTGAACTGAACTGAACTCTGATGCTGGGAGGGACTGGGGGCAGGAGAAGAAGGGGACGACAGAGGATGAGATGACTGGATGGAATCACTGACTCGATGGATGTGAATCTGAGTGAACTCCAGGAGTTGGTGATGGACAGGGAGGCCTGGTGTGCTGCGATTCATGGGGTCGCAAAGAGTCGAACACGACTGAGCGACTGAACTGAACTGAACTGAATTTGTTTCACCCTTGAACAGGTAGCAACGCGGACATAGTACTCCACTTTGCACAAGGAATCTCTGGTACAGGCTTCAAACGAGGCTGCTGATAACATCCTTCCTGGCTTATCTCCGTTTCAGCAAGCCAACTTCTGTGCAACAATCTAATAATCTCTGTCAGTCAAGGATTTCAGTGAAATTTCTACTTATGTAAATAGGAAAATATCACATCTGATTTTTAATCATATTGAGCTACAGAGAATTTCCTTCTTGTAATGGTTCTCTCATTAAACTAAGACATGCTTGTGTGTGTATGTGTGTGTGTGTGCTCAGTGACTTTGGTCCTGTTTGGCTCTTTGCAACCCTATGGACTGTAACCCACCAGGTTCCTCTGTCCACAGGATTCTCCAGGCAAAAATACTGGAGTAGGTTGTCATGCCCTCCTCCAGGGGATCTTCCCGACCCAGGGATCAAGCCTGTGTCTGCTGCATTACAGGCGGATTCTTTACCCACTGAGCCACCTGGGAAGCCGAGGATATTCTTCCTATTTTCTGAATGATTGTTGCATTTGTGAGAAATTAGTGAGGAGGAAGACTCATTGCTGAATCCAGCAAGCTTCCTGAGCACAGAAGGTACTGTGATCAATATCACTCTTGTTGAACACATTAGAGGCAGACATGCTAGGACACACTCAGTTGTGTGATGTCAAAGAAGCGTTTGCTGCAGGCTTTGGCTTGAAAAGCTTTGAAACATTCCCAGCTTTGCAGAGGTATTATTATATTTTCCACATAAAATGGATCCACTTTTTTATGCTGCCAAAAATGTGGTATATGGGAAAGACAAGTTGGAAAGTTTCCTATGTTTATAGAATTCTGGTTACTGTATGTTTCTCTGATCTATACACACAAGTTAGGACCTGGGCTCCATCAGGAGAGCAATTACCACTGACATATTACACTGTTTAGCCACTAAACTATATATGAAATCGGGTATCTAAGCATTCAGAAAACAAACCTGAGGTAGTATAAAATAGTGGCTAAGAATGTGACTTTAAAGGCATTGTTGCCAAATATGAAATGAGAATATTTATCCTTTGGATTTGTTGCACATATTAAATGTTATGATGCAAATAGGGAAGTACTCATTACTGACACAAATTAAGTTTGTCTAAAAATGTTACCTACCATTAGCATTATATGATGCTAGAATCCTGGGTTGAAAGTGGGAGCAAGATGATAATCAGACTTTGTTTAAATAATTAGGAATATGAAACTATTTGAAATCAATTGATCTTTTAAAGATTTGGAATAGCACTGGATTATCCCGAAAGATGATGCTGTGAAAGTGTTCCATTCAATATGCCAGCAAATTTGGAAAACTCCGCAATGGCCACAGGACTGGAAAAGGCCAGTTTTCATTCCAATCTCAAAGAAAGGCAATGCCAAAGAATGCTCAAACTACCGCACAATTGCACTCATCTCACACGCTAGTAGAGTAATACTCAAAATTCTCCAAGCCAGGCTTTAGCAATACGTGAACCATGAACTTCCAGATGTTCAAGGTGGTTTTAGAAAAGGCAGAGGAACCAGAGACCAAATTGCCAACATCTGCTGGATCATCGAAAAAGCAAGAGAGGTCCAGAAAAACATCTATTTCTGCTTTATTGACTATGCCAAAGCCTTTGACTGTGTGGATCACAATAAACTGTGGAAAATTCTCACAGAGATGGGAATACCAGACCACCTGACCTGCCTCTTGAGAAATCTGTATGCAGGTCAGGAAGCAACAGTTAGAACTGGACATGGAACAACAGACTGGTTCCAAATAGGAAAAGGAGTACATCAAGGCTGTATATTGTCACCCTGCTTATTTCACCTCTATGCAGAGTACATCATGAGAAACGCTGGGCTGGAAGAAGCACAAGCTGGAATCAAGATTGCCAGGAGAAATATCAATAACCTTAGATATGCAGATGACACCACCCTTATGGCAGAAAGTGAAGAGGAACTAAAGAGCCTCTTAATGAAAGTGAAAGAGGACAATGAGAGTGTTGGCTTAAAACTCAACATCCAGAAAAGAAAGATCATGGCACTGGTCCCATCACTTCATGGAAAATAGATGGGGAAACAGTGGAAACAGTGTCAGACTTTATTTTTGGGGGCTCCAAAATCACTGCAGATGGTGACTGCAGCCATGAAATTAAAAGACGCTTACTCCTTGGAAGGAAAGTTATGACCAGCCTAGATAGCATATTGAAAAGTAGAGACATTACTTTGCCAACAAAGGTCCAGTTTAGTCAAGTCTATGGTTTTTCCGGTGGTCATGTATGGATGTGAGAGTTGGACTATGAAGAAAGCTGATTGCCAAAGAATTGATGCTTTTGAACTGTGGTGTTGGAGAAGACTCTTGAGAGTCCCTTGGACTGCAAGGAGATCCAACCAGTCCATTCTAAAGGAAATCGGTCCTGGGTGAGATGGCTCAATAGATGCGAGTCTGAGTGAACTCTGGGAGTTGGTGATGGACATGGAGGCCTGGCGTGCTGCAGTTCATGGGGTCACAAAGAGTCGGACACGACTGAGCGACTGAACTGAACTGATGCTTAAATCGCCTTCTCTAAAAGTTCATTTCACATGGGAAGCCTCGCATAATGTTTTGTATGTAGTCTTGGTACAACACTTGTTTGTAAAATAAGTGAATTTTAAAATGAATGAACAGTGTAGCTTTATCCATCACATAGTATATGATTTGTTCTTTCATGAAAAAATTTTATAGGCATTTATCTTTACCCTCCTTTTGCCTGAGCATATACAAGAGCTGTGGAAATATTTGAATACAAGTCCATGAATTTCTGGCCCCCATTTATATGAATATATTCATTTCTAGTGATAACATGCTAGTCATAATAATAATATATTTTACTATTATAAGGTAACAACAGTTTTCAAAGCACTGTCATATAGACTTCATGGGAGGAATAGATGGGGATCCTTGTCACTGGCTTATAGAAAAGAAAAAAATTTAAACGATTTTTAAAAATTAATTTTAAAAAATTTAAATTAAATGAGTAAATGAAAGAAAAGGAAGGCTGTCTGCATATGCTAGTTCTCAGTACAGTTTCTTGGATGGATGGATGGTTGGATGGATGGATGGATGGACAGATGGACAAACCAGTAATACATATTCTAAATCTACTACTTTTTCTACTACAGCAAAACAAAGAGATTAAAAAACTATATCTTAGCGATTGTGTCCATTTCTAATTTTATACCTTTTTATATATTTGGCAAAATTATTTACCATATTTGAAAAGCAAGTTAATCTATGCACAAATAATTGTTGATGTCTACTATGTATTAGACATTGGTGATTAAATCTGGAAAGGAAAGACTTCTTCAAGTAGTTCATATTCTATTTGGGAATTGGAGCCCATGAACAAGAAATACTACAACAGAAGCATAAATATGAACTTTTCTGTTATTGATAAACTATGGAAAAGACAGAATAATATGATAGAGTCTAGAATATAGGACACACGTTTGGAGAAGGTTAATGTTTTGCACAATTAATTGAGAAGTCTTTTCTGAAGTGGTAAATGGGGAGAAGGCAGTTGTGAAGAGGCTGTGAGAGTCTTAGCTTTTCTTTCAATAAGTGTTTGCAGATGGCTTTAATATATCCATATTTACATACATCTATTTTCAAATATTTTTCAATATTATTAAGAAGCTTATTAATTTATAAAATTGTCATGCTGCTGCTGCTGCTAAGTCGCGTCAGTCGTGTCCAACTCTGTGTGACCCCATAGACGGCAGCCCACCAGGCTCCACCGTCCCTGAGATTCTCCGGGCAAGAACACTGGAGTGGGTTGCCATTTCCTTCTCCAATGCATGAAAGTGAAAAGTGAAAGTGAAGTCGCTTAGTCGTGTTCGACTCTTAGCGACCCCATGGACTGCAGCCTACCAGGCTCCTCTGTCCATGGATTTTCCAGGCAAGAGTACTGGAGTGGGGTACCATTGCCTTCTCCGTAAAATTGTCATACCATTCTATTATTACTTATAAACATTCTACGTAACTTTTTAAAACTTTGCTAATTTGCAGTACGCTAAAGGCTACTTAATAATTATATTTTCAGTGAGATTTTTATGCATTTCTTTTAAAATCTCTTTGTCTCTTTCTATTCCTTGCTCTGGGTGGCACAGTGGTAACAAATCTGCCTCCCAGTGAAGGAGACACAGGAGACGCAGGTTCAATGCCTAGGTCAGGAAGATTCCCGCTTGGAAGTTTCCATGGACAGAGGAGTCTGCCAGCCAACTTTTCCATGGGGTCACAAAGAGCTGGACACAATTGAGTACCCACGCTTGCACACACATTCTTTTCTCTAATTGGATTAAGTCAAATTTTAGGAACTAAAATTTTCCTTTTAAAAAATTCTATTTGTATAAAAACAGTCTGATGAAAATAGAGATACCAGATGATTTAAGACAAGCTGGAGTAAGACAAGAAGATCATGAATGCAGGAGCATGTGATTATGCCTTTCCCCCCAAATTTTTGATTGGATATTCATTATTAATTTTTATACCAATAATGGTTAGAAAAATTCATGATCCAAGTAAATCTTAAGAGATCTGGAGTCTTTCTCCATACCAAGACAAAATTTACAGTGAATCTGAAACAGAACCCCAAGCGGAGTCTTGCAAAGAGCCCTATAACTTTCCTGTTGCAATGAAAATATACACAACAAAGAAAACACTTTAGTATGGCATAAGATCCTTTCCTGACCAACTTGATGTGTCTCTGTGGGTGCATCGCGATGGCCCATCAGGGGACACAATCCAGGGCCTACTCTCTGCTGTGGATTTTAGGCAGAGGAACAACCTGGAAACAAGAGAACCCAATCTGTCCAGTTCATCAATTCAAAGGTGAATTACATTGAATTCGCCATTCAGAATTGAATGAATGAAAGTTGAATTTGCAATTTTCAAACATACACACAGTATAATGCCTAAACTGAGAGTAAAAAAAAAAAAAACTACTTTATTTCTGTATTCAGGAGTAAATGAGATAAATACATGTAGAAAAAAATAAGAAAGTGATAAAAGCAGCATGGTGAGAGTGGGGGTAGGGGTTGTGATGATATAGATATTTATTCACTATATAAGTAAGAATTTTAAGGCACCACACTCAAGCTTCTTAAAAGCATTTAATTCAGCATAACACTGAGTGCTTACTATGTGTGGGAAATTGGATGTAGGTCAATTTTATCAGTATCCTCTAAACGAAACCCAGTGCTTAGTATATGCACCATAGATACTTTTGAATTAATGAGTGAATAAAACTGCATGGCTCTTTCAAGGATCTGATTCCAAAGCAAAATTGAACCGTAGTTTTGGGGGGGGGGGAGGTTTGATCTGATTTCATCTCTTATGTTCGCTATCTCACTTAAAGTGAGATATGTTTCTAATCACCCAAGTTAACTTTAGCTATTTCCTCACTTGAATTGTTTTGCTATTACTGTTCCAATACTTGACCACAAACTTGGTGGTTTATAACAACACCCATCTGTTGTCCCACTGATCGATAGAGCAAAAGTCTCACTGAGCTCCCCTGAGTTTTCTGCTCTGGGTGTCACAAGGCTGAAATCAAGATACTTGCTGGACTGGCTCTTTTTGGAGGCTCTGGGTGAAGAATCTCAGTCCAAACTCATTCAAGGTGTTGGCTGAATTCAGTTGCTCACGGCTTCAAGTCAGAGGTCATCATCCTCTTGCTGGTTGATAGCTGGGAGTCACTTGTAGCTTCTAGAGGCAGTCCTCACCTCTGCCCTTCCATCTTCAAATGGCAGCACCCGTCTTTATGGGTGGAGTGCTTCTCATTCTTTAAATCCTGCTGACTTTCTCCTCTGCTCCCTGGTAGAGAAAATTCTGTTTTTCAAGGACTTGTGTGATTAGACTAGCACAGTCTGGATCATCTCCCCTTTGTCATATAACAGAACATAATCACAGGAATGATATCAGGAGGTGAGCATCTTGGAGCCATCCTGAAATTCTGCTTACTAGCCTCCCTATCACCTTTCACTTGAATCGTTGAGTGTTACAGGTTCTCACCCTCACTCCTTTGCATTACTATTGCATATAAATTAAGGAAGTGGGCTGGTGTATTTGCCAGGAAGTGGTAGAAACTGAAGACTTATGTCTCCCCTAGGCAGTAGCCCAATGTTAGGTTTTCAATAAAAGTCTAGAAATCCGGATTTGGAGAGAAAAGTATCTATTTCAACTATAACAGTATTTTTTTTAATCTATGCGGATCAAAACAAACATTTGTGATGCCTGCATCTTACCATGGTTTATCATTTTATAATCTCCACCCTAGACTCTGCACCAAATTTTAGTTCTTCTCAAAATAGGGGCTGTAAATGCGTATCTCCAACATCTAAAATTTCTGCGACACCAGTTAATGCATATTCAATGAATTAATGGTAGCATTCATCTTTTAGTTAAAATACGTAATGGTGTGTCACCTGCTTCTCTCACAGGAATGTACTGAGAATTAGATATCTTTTATCTCCTTATTAATAGTCACTGCATCTGGTTTAAGAGCACAAGAGGGGGTGTATTTTAATAAATACGGAATAAGGAGTGCCTTAGAAGCAAGTGAAAGTGTGAAAGTCACTCAGTCGTGTCGGACTCTTTGCGATCCCATGGACTTAGTCCATGGAATTCTCCAGGCCAGAATACTGGGGTGGGTAGACTTTCCCATCTCCAGGGGATATTCCCAACCCAGGGATCGAACCCAGGTCTCTCAAATTGCAGGTAGATTCTTTACCAGCTGAGCCACAAATGAGGAATAAGGAGTGCCTTAGAAACAAAGGCACTCCTAATATATTAAAAAAATGTTTCTACCATTGAAACTGAGACTGCTCAAGAAAACAAATTAGACTTTTGACATTTATAATTCCCATTATTTAGAGATTAACCAAAAGTATTTATTCAGTGGATGAAGCCCTACTTTAAATGCCTGCAACTCCCTAACCTAGTTTATTGGATAATGTACAAATGGACCTTGTACTCTACCTAAGTCCCATGATTTTGAATACATTATCAATCCCTGATAAGCCACAGATTTCTCACATGGCTCTTTAACAGCATAATTAAGTTTTACCTAATATTACATTTAGCACTCACTTTGATGTCTCATCCAAAAGTTAAAATGATATGCTTTCAAAAATGAAAAGTGTGAAAGTGTTAGTCTCTCAGTCGTGTCCAACTCTTTGTGATCCCATGAACTATAGCCTGCCAGGCTCCTCTGTCCATGGCAAGAATTCTTGTCCAGGCAAGAATACTGGAGTGGGTTGCCATTTCCTTCTCCAGGAGATCTCCCCAACCCAGGGATTGAACGTGGGTTTTCTGCATTGCAGGCAGACTCCTTACCATCTGAGCCATCAGGGAAGCCCTTTCAAAAAATAAGATAGCCCAAATGATTGAGTGGGTGCTGAGTGGGGAGGAATTAAGAGCATGAATGATGGCCTTACTGAATTACCTCAGTCAACGACAGAGATGAAAGATCCATCAACAAAAAATCCAGGCAATAAACTGTGAACTCCTGGGATACGTATCATGCTTCATTTCCTTGGACCCTCAGAATCTATTTGTTTCCATAGCAAAGAAAATGCATCATTGAGCTCAGAAGCAATCAGCAAGGAGCAGCAGGAGAATGGCTAGCGTTATCGCTACTGTCCAAAGATTAATGGCATCCACTGGATTAGTCTGAAGATAAATTTGGAGCTAGAATGTTGTTCACAGTGTCACTTACTGTCAAAATGAAAGAATATTGTCTTAGGACTTCCCTAGTGGTACAGTGGCTAGGAATCTGCTTGCCACTGCATGAGACACAGGTTCAATCCCTGGTCCAGGGAGATTCCACATGCCACAGGGCAACTACACCCATGCGCCACAGCCACTGAGCCCAGATGCTGCGACTGGTGAAGCCCATGCACCGGAGCCTCTGCTCCACAACAAAAGCCACCGCAGCGAGAGACCCACACACCACAGCAGAGAGCAGCCCTCACTCTTGGCAGCGAGAGAAAGCCCGTGCACAGCAACGAAGACCCAGCACAACCCAAAAGCAATTGATTGATTAATAATTAACTAAAAAAAAAAGAATACTATAATAAAGAATATGAGCTTAGATAAAAGATTTAAAAATAAAAGATCGTTCTGGGTTCATCAATAAATATATGGCTTCACAGACATTGTCTCTCAGCAGATAAATAAAAATGTTATTATTCTCTCTTTCATACTCAAATAGTAAATTCCAAAGGGACTAGACACTGGATTCAGATAAATCATTAGCCATTTTCAATCAGCAAGACTTACCTTTTTCATTTGAAGTTTTATGTGCTTTATGAAAAGAATGATTTTTATAAACTGGAAGGAAACCTGGCATTCTTAAAAGCTGTGAAGAAAGTTAATTTACACTTTGAGGTAAAATGCTCTGATTTTTATTTTATGATTACCTGTATAAAACTAAATTTAGTTATCTAATCAGTAGTGTCTGGTGTTATATCAGTCGAATTGGTACTGAGTTCTCAGAAAAATAAATAACATGAAATTATGTGTTTTAAGGGAAATAAAGCTCATACTATAAAAGACAGCTGCTTTTCAAATAACAGCAACTGGAATTTTAATATAACTTATGAGAATTTTGTTTTCTTCCTTTTGGGGGGATGTTTTAAGTCAAATATAGTAACTCAAATCTACAGTTTGACTTTCTTCCCTCCAGGCGTTCTTGTGTTCAATTGCCACTATTTTTAGCTTTCAGCAGTTGTTCCAAGAACATATCTTTTCTCAGAAAGCAATATTTTCTCTACTTTCAAAGAGAAAATTTAGGAAAAGTTCAGAAAATGCAGATGCCCTAAAAATGTACTTGGCCTACTTCTTCTCAGAACTGGAAAACAGTTGGGTCTCTTCAGTTCAGCCTCTCTAAAGAATAAACGCAACAGCAGAATTCATGGTTGTAACTAACTTGACCAACGGTAACCTATCAAACTTAGACTCAGTACCATCCAAGCACTTATGTTCCCTACTGTTAACTAACCCACCTGTCACTTGTTCTGACCAGTCAAGACTGGTCTTGATAGTTTACAAAATATTAGCCTGAGAGGCTCCATTGCTCTTTTCAGTTTTCTGTTTAAGAAAATTGGGAGCTGGGCAGTAAAATCATTTCTGACCAGCATGTGATAATCAGGCAGAGTGCAATAATTGCAAGAATGTGCATTCTTACTGTAGGGATGTGAGGGCTTCCCCGTGGCGCTAGTGGTAAAGAACCCGCATGCCAATGCAGGAGACATAAAAGATACTGGTTCGATCCCTGGATTGGGAATATCCCCTGGAAGAAGGCATGGCTACTCATCCCAGTATTCTTGCATGGAGAATCCCATGGACAGAGGAGACTGGTGAGTTTCCGTCCACAGGGTCACAAAGAGTCGGACATGACTGAAGCAACTTAGCACCCACGTAAGAATGTGACCTAATGATATATTGTAGGGATGTGATATAATAACATATTGCAGAGAGGTGATATAATACGTGCTACGAGTTACAAATAAACAGGAACAAGTGATACTGGTATAAAAATACCTAGAAAAATATGACATCGGGAGTCAAGAATAATTCACAGGAATGAAAATGATTAAAAAGGAAAACTGGTAGAGTAGTTGTTTGGATAATTAATAGTGAAACAATACATTTCTGCTCTGTTCTCTTCCACTTATAGAAGATGTTGGAGAGTGGGGAGGCTGACATTTTAAAGCCTCTGCTGTATGATAAGGTCTTTAGTTAGTTCTTTGGTCATTGCTGTGTATGAATGAGTCTTTTGGAGATAAGATGAGGCTCAGAGGTGAGTAGATTGTGAAGAGTTAACTTGAAAGACTCTATTAAAAGATGCTGGGTCAGAAAAGTGCAAGAGTAGAGTGAGGTGAGGGAGGCCTTAAGAAAGAAGTGTGTGTGTGTTTGTGTGTGTGTGTGTGTGTGTATGTGTGTGCACGCGCGTGCATGCTCTCAGTCATGTCTCACTCTTGGTGTGCTTACTTGATCAGTCATGTCTGACTCTGAGATTCTTTGGACTATAGCCCACCAGGCTTCTCAGTCCATGGAGTTTTCAGGCAAGAATACTGGAGTAGGTTTCCATTTCCTTCTCCAAGGGATCTTCCCAACCCAGAGATTAAACTGGTGTCTCTTGCATCTCCTGCATTGACAGGCAGATTCTTTACCACTACACCACCTGGGAACCAAGAAAGAGATGGATCTGAGTAACATGACTAGAGAGGGAAGGGCAACCAGAAGACTTAAGAACAAGGATAGGCAATAATTAATTTTCAGTTATGTGCATTCCACAGCTGTAAAAAAAAAAAAGTCACTGCATTGTACCCAAACTTGGGTACAATCTGACACAAACACAGTGCCACCAGTCTAGTGGACACAATAATTTTCAAGACTTAACTCAAATGTCATCTGTGCTTTGTGACTTCACCTAATCCACTCAACAAGTCTCCCAAGAAGTCCATCAGAGGAAAGTAAATTTTTCTCTTTTCTTCAATTTTTATGAAAATACAGTTGATGTACAATGTTGTGTTAGCTTCAGGTATTCAGCAAAGTGATTTAGCTTTGTGTATATGTATATATATTCTTTCTCAGATTTTTTTCCATTATAGGTTATTCCAAGATATTAAGTAGATTGCCTTGTACTATACAGTTAGTCCTTGTAATCTATTTTTTATATAGTAGTCTTTACATTTTAGTCCCAAACTCTTAATTTATCCCTCCCTCATTCCCCTTTTGTTAACCATAAGTTTGTTGTCTATGTTTGTAAGTCTATTTCTGTTTTGAAAATAAGATAATTTATATCATTTTTTTTAGATTCCACAAAAAGCAATGTCATATAAGCAAGTATCATATCATACGATTTACTTTCAGTTCAGTTCAGTTCAATTCAATCACTCAGTTGTGTCTGACTCTTTGCGACCCCATGGACGGCAGCACACCAGGCTTCCCTCTCCACCAACACCCGGAGCTTGCTCAAACACATATCCATTGAGTTGGTGATACCATCCAACCATCTCATCCTTTGTCATCCCCTTCTCCTCCCTTCTGCTCTCTTCAATCTTTCCCAGTATCAGGGTCTTTTCAAATGAGTCAATTCTTCGCATCAGGTGGCCAAAATATTGGAACTTCATCTTCAACATCAGTCCTTCCAATGAATATTCAGGACTGATTCCTTTAGGATTGAGTGGCTGGATCCCTTAGAGTCCAAGGGACTCTTGGGAGTCTTCTCCAACACCACAGTTCACAAGCATCAGTTCTTCAGCACTGAGCTTTCTTTATAGTCCATCTCTCACATTCATACATGACTACTGGAAAAACCATAGCTTTGACTAGACGGACCTTTGTTGGCAAAGTAATGTCTCTGCTTTTTAATATGCTGTCTAGGTTGGTCATAAATTTTCTTCCAAGGAGTAAGCATCTTTTAATTTAATGGCTGCAGTCACCATCTACAGTGATTTTGGAGCCCAAAAAGATTAAGTTTGTCACTGTTTCCATTGCTTCCTCATCTGTTTGCCATGAAGTGATGGGACCAGATGCCATGATCTTAGTTTTCTGAATGTTGAGTTTTAAGCCAACTTTTTCACTCTCTTCTTTCATTTTCATCAAGAGGCTCTTTAGTTCTTCTTTGCTCTCTGCCATAAGGGTGATGTCATCTGCATATTTGAGATTATTGATATTTCTCCCGGCAATCTTGATTCCAGCTTGAGCTTCATTCAGTCGAGCATTTTTCATAATGTACTCTGCATATAGGTTAAATAAGCTACTTAGTATGGTAATCTCTAGGTTCATCTATGTTGCTGCAAGTAGCATTATTTCATTCTTTTTAAGACTGAGTAATGTTCCATTGTATATGTTACTACATCTTCTTTATCCATTCCTCTGTCTAGAGACAGTTAGGTTGCCTCCATGTTTTGGCTATTGTAAATAGTGCTGCTGTGAACATTTAGGGTGCATGTATCTTTTTAAATTAAAGTTTTCTCTGAAAAGTAACCTTTTCTTGCTCTGTATTCCCACAGTGCCTCATCTATAACTTCTAGAAATGACCAACCTGAATTGTTTTGACCAACCTAGTATCGTTTTGAAAATCTGTCTTATCCATAATACCATGAATGATTTTAAGTCAAGGACATTTTCTAGTCATTTGTAACCCTGTAATCCTAGCACTGTGCCGGGCTTGCACACAATAACCAATATCTTGGTTGAAAGAAATCAGTCAAGCAATCTTCCACAGATGAACTTTTTAAAAAGAAAGAAAAGGTAAAAATAAAAAGCCTCAAAACTCACTTATTGATCAAATATATAAATTTGATAAATATATAGATAAATAGAGAAACCAAAATCAATTGTATTGTTGTTGTTTAGTCAGTCAATCATGTCTGACTCTTTGCAACCCCTTGAACTACAGCACTCCAGGATTCCCTGTCCTTCACCATCTCCTGGACCTTGCTCAAACTTATATTCATTGAGTCAGTGATGCCAACCAGCCATCTTGTTCTCTGTTGTCCCCTCCTTCTCCTGCCTTCAATCTTTCCCAGGCCCTTTTCTCAAAGTCTTTTCTAGTGGTCGGCTCTTCACATTATGTGGCCAAAGTATTGGAGCTTCAGCTTCAGCATTAGTCCTTCCAATGAATATTCAGGACTGATTTCCTTTAGGATTGACTGGTTGGATCTCCTTGCAGTCCAAGGGACTCTCAAAAGTCTTCTCCAACACCACAGTTCAAAAGCATCAATTCATGTCAATGTATAGCAAAATGAATACAGTATTGTAAAGCAAAACAAACTAAAAAATAAAAATTAAAAAAAAAAAGCATCAATTCTTCGGCACTCAGACTTCTTTATGGTCCAACTCTCACATCCAAAATGACTACTGGAAAAAACCATAGCTTTGACTATACACTTTTGTCAGCAAAGAAATGTCTCTGTTTTTTAATATGCTGTCTAAGTTTGTCCAGCTTTTTTTCCAAGGAGCAGGCATCTTTTAATTTCATGGCTTCAGTTATCATCTGCAGTGATTTTGGAGCCCAAGAAAATAAAGTCTGTCACTGTTTCCATTGTTTCCCCATCTATTCACCATGAAATGATGGGACCGGATGCCATGATGTTTGTTTTTTGAACGTTGAGTTGTAATAAGATATCAGTCAGTGTCCAATGGCTTAGTGGGTAAGCAATTCACCTCCTGCCAATGCAGGAGACACAGGAGATGTGGGTTCAATCCCTGAGTCAGGAAGATCCCCTGGAGATGGAAAAGTTACCCACTGTTGTATTCTTGCCTGGAGAATCCCATGGACAGAGGAGCCTGGAGGACAATAGTCCCATAGGGTAGCAAAGAGTCAGACATAACTTAGCAACTAAACACATCAATTCGTGTGAACTTTTAATGTTTTGCAGGTCATGGTCTAGGACACGTGTCACTTTGTACATGAGTCAATTATGGCATTTATAAGGTTGTTTTGTTACTAATTGTTTTCAAATTTTTCATCAGACTGTAAACCCTGTTAATACTGGAACTGTTTTATATATAATGCTATGCTTAGCTGCTCAGTCGTGTCCAACTCTTTACTACGCTATAGACTGGAGCCCACCAGGCTCCTATGTTCATGAGGATTCTCCAGGCAAGAATACTAGAGTGGGTTCCCATGCGCTCCTCCAGGGGATCTTCCCAACCCAGGGATCGAACTCAGGGCTCCTGCACTGCGAGCAGATTCTTTACCGTGTGGGCCACCGGGGAAGCCCTGTATACATTTCCAACTGTTGCACAGCTGGAATATATAGTAAGGGCCTAGAAAAAGTTTGAGAAAGGAAGAAGGTAAAGGAAGGAAGAAAATGGAAGAGTTTAAAAGAGTAGGGAAAGGGGGGTAAAATTTTCAAACTCTGGCATAAAAATATTATAAAAGAATTTTTTGCCAGGTTGAGGCTCTCTAGGCCAAAGAAGTTTCTCCAACACGTCAGAGTTTCCAAGTTGACAGTGACTGAGCCAAAAGAAAATCTGATTCTTCCCCTTCTCCTCCTTGTTCCTCAGGTGCCACATGCATATCTGACTAATGTCAAAACAGAAAGCTGGACTCCTTGTACAAAAATGTGCTGGCAAGCCATCTGGTAACCTTTAAGAATCAGTCATTGCAAATGGGCATGGGAGCAAGAGGAAATGATCTTCATCTGGGCTGCTTCTCTTCTGCACACGCCGGCTGGCGAAGAGGCAGGCATACAGTTACAAGAAGCACAACTTTTGTTTTCCAACTGCCTGCCCAAGCCTTCCAGTATTTCCACGGCTTTACTAAAAAAAAAGAAAAAAAACATACAAGTGTAACAGGATGTGAAAACCCCCTCCACGTCCTGAGACCATTGCCCTCCATGCAGCTCAGCCCCCTGGCCTCTTCTTACTTAGCCAGTGTGATCTGCGTCAATTGCGGTAACAGCCCAATACCCAGAGCAAATATTGGCCTTTCTTCTTCCTGTGTCCCTAAGTTTTCTCTTTATCCACGTGCACCTGGCAATTCCCCAAAGTCAGGAAGTATTGCCTCGGTTATATTTGCTAGCTCAGTGTAGATAAACACAGCTCATCAGCAGCTACTAACTGTCATCCCTCAACCCTTTTCTTTCCCAGAGTAGGGTCCAACTGCCTACTTACAGCTATTATCTGGGGCTTTTTTTAAAATACCTTGTAGAGTGAGATGGCAGGCTCATTGGTCTGTAGAATAATAGTGCTTTGACACTTCTCAAAGTTTCTGCTTATACATTGCTTGCTACTGACTAGTTAATGGGAACTGACAGTTCCTGTTATTCTTCTAATGAAGACACAAGTGTGTACAGGAAATGTGTTTTGTTTATTTCTTTGTTTCTCTGTTGTTTGTTTTTGAAACAGAAGGAGGAGATGAGGAAATGAAGTTGCTTTGTTTTTTAGAATATGGTCTTTTAGGGTTAAAAACTCTGGTATATTAGTTTTCAAAAATCATATTGAATTAGTCAGAAATTTGGATAGAGGTTACTTTTTCCTACAAGATAAATTTCTAGTTTAAGTAAAGAAGGTCAAGCAGAAATGAAGGTAAGCTACTTCTGCTTCTGCTAACATTCAAGAAGCAATGTTACATTAGAGATAATTTGACTTCAGATATAAGTCTTTACCAGCAGCTCATTATAAGTAATTACATAATGTTCAGAAGTGAATCTAATATGTAGTACAGCTGATTAAAAATATGTAGTACAGCTGATTAAAAGTATCTTTCCATTTTGAATCAATCTGTGAATTCTAGTACATATAATAGTCACTGTATATCTGGCTGCAGGAACATGTGAGGATATAAATGTTGTGAATAGAATTCACGTAATATCACCAGTTAAAAAACTTTATTTGGATTGCCTTCTCTTTTTCAGATATCATATGGGAAAACACTTCTAAATCTCTTCATCTTTGTCCTCCTTTGTTCATATTTCTTCTTAGAAATTTTCTATGTGTGTGTCTTTGGAGCTATAAGAGTGCACTCCTATGATCTCAAATTTTACCTAAGCAAAAGGAAAGGCTTCTTTTCAACAAACTGGTATAAAATTAGGTTTGCCATACAGCACCTCTGACATCACTCCACGGGACCCAACATGCATAGGAGGCATCATCAATTAATGAGGCTGCTCTCTGACTCAATCCTGCCAAAAGCAGAACTCGGGCAGCTAAGGAAGGCTATCTCTTGGACTGGTGATAGAGTTGGAGGAAGTCAACTAGATTCTCTAAATTCCTTCTCAATGCCTTATACCGGCATATTTTGTTTTATCCCACTTAACAGATATTCAATTTTTTACAAACTTAAAGTCTAAAAGTCTATTCAGCACCATTTTCCCAACAGCATCATTTTTAAATTAAAATCTATACACTGTTTTTTCAGACATAATACTATCACACACTTAAAAGACTGTATCATACTGTCAACACAACTTTTCTCTGCATTGTTACTGCTAAGTCACTTCAGTCGTGTCTGACTCTGTGCGACCCCGTAGATGGCAGCCCACCAGGCTCCCTCATCCCTGGGATTCTCCAGGCAAGAACACTGGAGTGGGTTGCCATTTCCTTCTCCAATGCATGAAAGTGAAAAGTGAAAGTGAAGTCGCTCAGTCATATCCTACTCTTAGCAACCCCATGGACTGCAGCCTACCAGGCTCCTCCATCCATAGGATTTTCCAGGCAAGAGTACTGGAGTGGGGTGCCATTGCTTTCTCCATTTATATGCACTGAGAAGCCAAAAACTTGATGTGACTCCTCTCACATTTAAAATGGATAACTAAAATGGACCTACTGTATAGCACAGGGAACTCTACTCATATTCTTTAATAACCTAAACGGGAAAAGAATAGATACTTGTATATAACTATGTTACTTTGCTGTACACTTGAATCTAACAAAAGATTTTTAATCAACTACACTCCAATATAAAATAAAAATTAAAAAATTAAATACAATAAAAATATAAATAAACCCCCCAAACCTTGATGTCTTCTTTATTGCCATGATCTGGAACCAAGGCCACCATATCTCCGAGGTCTGCTTGTCATTGTGGTTTCTTACCTATTGTGATCATTCTGAGGGTTCCTCATGGCCAAGTTGAGAAACATGGTCATATTATGATTGCTGTTTATTTTTGCTATTTAGTCGCTAAGTCATGTCTGACTCTTTTTGTGACCCCATGGACTGTAGTCTGTCAAGATCTGTCCCTGGGATTTTTCAGGCAAGAATACTGGGGTAAGTTGCCATTTTCTCCTCCAGGGGTTCTTCCCCACCCAGGAATCAAACCTGTATTTCCTGTGTCTCCCTCATTGACAGGCAGACTCTTTACCATCTGAGCCACCAGGGAAGCCCCATGTTATGATTACCTACTGCTTTTAATCACACTTTACTGGAACATATCATGATCATACATTACTGCAACAGAGAGAAAAGGATTATTGACCTCTCTGGTGTCATGAGTCAGAGAACTTTCCGGAATATTAATAGTGCTGGACGAGACCTTGCTCCTGGAGCAGCTAGTGCCACGACAGGAGGGTCTGCAGCTGTGGAAGGAGCACATTCCGTTCCTTCCTTGATCAGCCAGATTAAACAAGAGTAGGGCTCCCCTCATCTCAGCAGCTGTGTTCCAGCCGGGACTGGAGAGGTGCCCCCGACACATGGTGTTTCCTACTAAGAAAACTGCTAAAATTACCCAGAAGTTCCTCAAGTCCTGGCACGAGGGAGGCCACACAGTCAGCACCGCTCCCTTCTCCTTTTCAGCAGTTTTCCTTGCTATTTTTGGAGCAAGTTACCTTTGGTATTTTGGAGGATTTATCATTGTTGTGTCTTAAACCTGTACTCTCTAGTAATGACCAAGTAGTGGAAATTTCAGCAAACGCAATTTTTGACTATCTGAATTCCTCCTCAGTTCCCACCTAGCATTTGCAGCCTGAGTCCTGGGAAACCTCATGAAGTAAAAGCTCCTGGTGAGGATGTGTGCATCTACGGGCCCCCATCTTCAGGACTGCCTCTTTGGGGCTTCCCTGGTGGGCCAGATGGCAAAGAATTTGCCTGCAGTGCAGGAGACCCAGGTTCGATCCCTGGGTCGGGAAGATCCCTTGGAGATGGGAATGGCAACCCACTCCAGAATTCTTGCTGGAGAATCCCATGAACAGAGGAGACGGGCCCATGGGGTGACAAAGAGTCAGACATGACTGAGCAACTAGCACTTTGGGGCAAAGGTGCCGTTCTTTCCAATAAAGCATCTGGAGGAGAGGGGTGGGAGGCCGCATTGTGGAGCCCAGGTCAGAAGCACGACACACAGGTGGCTTTGCACAATGGGAGCTGGCAGCCTGCTCCCTGCGTGAGCGGCCCTGGTTCCAAGCCCTCTGCGTGACTGTCACCTCTCTCCTGGGAGCGCTTGTGAGGGTTGTAGGGAAGCAATTGGCATTTGAATTGGTGAACTGAGAAAAAGCAAATCTTTCTCACCAAGGTTGCATCACCCAGTCCACTGAGGGCCTGAACAGAACAAACAGGCAAAGGAGGGTTGATCGGCCCTTGGGCTTCCTGGAGGCCCAGGCCGTAAAGACTCTGCCTGCAATGCCAGAGACTGGTGTTCCCTCGCGGAGTCGAGAAGATCCCCTGGGGAAGCGAAGGGCTGCCCACTCCAGGACTCTCACCTGGACAGAGGAGCCTGGGGGGCTACAGTCCACCGGGTCCCAAAGAGCTGGACGTGACTGAGCGACGAACACCTTCACCTTCTCTCTGTGTCCCTCTCATCGCCATCTTCTCCTGCCCTTGGGCTATCCGTATTCCAGGTTCTTGGGCTTTGGATAGGAAATCACACCATCAACCTCCAATTCTCAGGCCTTCTGACTCAGCTGATTACACCAACAGCTTTTCAACTTTTCCAGCCTGCAGACAGTCCTCTCTGCCACCATAACCTTGTGAGTCAATCCCTATAATACATTTCCACTTATGAATATCTTTATGTACCCTATTTGTTCTGTTGCTCTGGAGAGCCCTAATACAGGCCTCATAGGATGGCCATGTTGTACCAACAATTTTATATTTAGTTAAAACTTTATTTATACTCTTTTTATTATGGAAGTTTAAAAAGTAGGAAAAGTAGCCATAAAAGTATATCTCTTTGGCGGAGAAACTAAATTAATATATAGCTTATTTTTAAATAAATATATTATCTAAAAATTCATTTTAAAAAAGTAAAACATAGTAGGTAGTCATTTGCTTCATTGGTCACTGTACTCCTTAAAAGTAAGGAGTGTATTTTCTCTATATACAACTTATATGCAGTGCAATACTGACAGGCAGCAGGCACTAAATACATCTTTTCACACAATGAACTCCTTTCAAGTGCATTTAAAATATAAAAATTAATTTATACAGCTTTCATTGCCTAACCTATCTATTCCATGAGAAATATGATATCTGAATTCTAGCATATGAGTAATACAATGTGAAGCTTTTAATTTACTCATTAAATAAATTCAATGAAACCCATGTTTTTATTATGCCAAACACCTGCTCAGCATTCAAGTTCTTGAGATAAAAAAATTTTAATTTAGGAGCATTTCTTACAAATAGTCATGGACAATAAATTTGGGGAAGTTTTGTTTGTTTCTATTTGAAGTAGTTATAAATACTTAGCCATGTCACTATTTTTAATGAACACAAGAAAAGACAAGGGAAGGAAACACTGAGTTCAAAACCAATATTTATAACAAATGTTTTTTAAAAGGCTGTATTAAGATGAACTTTCTTGTTCTTCTTATGTAATGTTAATAGAAAATGTGAAATTCTATTAGGATTGTATTCAAGACAACTATGCATTTCCTCAAATGCTCACCCACTATTTAGGCAATATTTAAATCTTTAAAATTCTAAGCTGGGAGTCAGACTACGGAAATTTACCACTCTCTTCGCAAAGGGACAGATCTACCACAAGAGAGCCGTGTATTCTAGGTCAATCTTAAGATTAGAAACAGCACTCGGTCCTGGAAAGGAAATATTTGCATACTGAAATCAGGCTGATTATGTTCTTTGCAGTCAAGGATGGAGAAGCTCTGTATTGGAATGGAGATAAAAGAGAGAAGTCATTAGCTCGATAGTTCCAAAGGCAAGAGAACAAGTGGAGTAACTATTGGTCTGTCAGCACTTATGGTCATTTTCCATTCATGCCACAAGAGGGCACCTCTTCTTCCCTCACAGCTGTGCTGCCCACCCCTGAGACTTTGTTTTTAAAACTGGGTTGGTGATCATGCCCTCTAGTTTTGAAAAATTACTATTTCTTATAAGTAGAAGTTTAAGAAACTTAAGAATTTTTTAACCTACTTATGAAAATTTGCCATTTTTTAACAGTGGGTTTCTGTTAAAGATGATCAACTATTAAACCGATGACATGCAGAACTGTTTTCACTCTATTTGAGGGATGTTCTCCTCCCTGAGCAGAGGCTTATTTGATACAAGCAATGCTGGGTTTCACATGGTCCTTAGCTTCCAGTATGAGGTCAAAACTCCCTCAACAAAACCAACAGAAGTACTTCATCAAATAATAACATTTCATCCTTGAAGAAGATAAATTATTTTTTGAGGAAAATGATTTCATTATGTAACGTTACAATTGGGTTCTTCTGAGGTTAGCTGGATAATTTGCTAGCTGGAAGACTTGCCTTCGTTGTGACTTTTGATTGGCACTGTCCATCATTAAAGACCTTAAGCCTGAGGCACTTCTGGGCTCTATAGCAGCACCTGGGTCTGTGGTTCCTCTTTGTCGTACTAGGTGCTGTGCTCTGCTGTCTAGGAAGAGGAATAAAGAGTGCAGAATGGGTGTGAATGGTTTAAATAAGCATCAGAGATCACAGCCTTATCGTGATGAAGGGGTGTGGGTAACTTAAGGAAGCTATGGCCATGCTGTGCAGGGCCACCCAAGACAGATGAGTCATAGTGAAGAGTCCTGACAAAACATAGTCCACTTGAGGAGGAAATGGCAAACCACTCCAGCGTTCTTGCTGGGAGAGCCCCATGAAAAGCATGAAAAGGCAAAAGACATGGGCCTGGAAGAAGAGTCCCCAGGTCAGAAGGAGTCTAATATGCTGCTAGGAAAGAGCAGAGGGCAATTTCTAATAGCTCCAGAAAGAATGAAGTGTCTGGGCCAAAGTGGAAATGACACTCAGTTGTGGATGAGTCTGGTGGTGAAAGTAAAGTCCAGCACTGTAAAGAACAATACTGCATAAGAACTTGGAATGTCAGATACATGAATCAAAGTAAATTGGATGTGATCAAGCAGGAGATGGCAAGAGTGAACACTGACATCTTAGGAATCAGTGAACTAAAATGGACAGGAATGGGCAAATTTAAATCAGATGACCATTAAACTACTACCATAGGCAAGAATTCCATATAAGAAATGGAGTAGCCCTCATAGTCAACAAAGGAGAAGGAAATGCAGTACTTGAGTGAAATCTCAAAAATGACAGAATGATCTCAGTTCGTTTCCAAGGTAAACCATTCAATGTCACAGTAATCCAAGTCTATGCCCCAACCACTGATTCTGAAGAAGCTGAAACTGACCAGTTCTATGAAGACCTACAACACCTTCCAGAACTAACACAATAAAAGATGTCCTTTTCATCATAGAGGATTGGAATGCAAAAGTAGGAAGTCAACAGATATTTGGAATAACAGGCAAGTTTGGTCTTGGAGTACAAAATGAAGCAGGGCAAAGGCTAACAGAGTTTTGTCAAGAGAGCACGCTGGTCATAACAAACACCTTTTCCCAACAACCCAAGAGATGACTCTACACATGGACACACCAGATGGTCAATATTGAAATCAGGCTGATTATGTTCTTTGCAGCCAATGATGGAGAAGCTCTATACAGTCAGCAAAAACAAGACCAGGAGCTGACTGTGGCTCAGATTATGAGCCCTTATTGCAAAATTTAGGCTTAAACTGAAAAAGTAGGGAAAGCCACTAAGCCAAACAAGTATTACCTAAATAAAATCCCTTTTGATTATACAGTGGAGGTGATAAATAGAGTCAAGGGATTAAATCTGGTAGAAAGAGTGCCTGAAGAACTATGGACAGAGGTTTAAAACATGGTACAGGAGGCAGTGACCAAAACCATCCCAAAGAAAAAAGAAATGCAAAAAGGCAAAGTGGTTGTCTGAGGCTTTACAAATAGCTGAGCAAAGAGGAGAAGTGAAAGGCAAGAGAGAAAGGGAAAGATATACCCAACTGAATACAGAGTTCCAGAAAATAGCAAAGAGAGATAAGAAGGTCATTTTAAATGATCAATGCAAAGACATAGAGGAAAACAATAGAATGGGAAAGGCTAGAGATCTCTTCAGGAAAATTAAAGATACCAATGGAACATTTCATGCAAGGATGGACACAATAAAGGACAAAAGTGGTAAGAACCTAACAGAAGGAGAAGTGATTAAGAAGAGGCAGCAAGAATACACAGAAGAACTATACCAAAAAGTCTTTATGACCCAGATAACCACGATGGTGGGATCACTCCTAGAGCTGGACATCCTGGAGTGGAAGATGAAGTGGGCCTTAGGAAGCATCACTACCAGCAAAGCTAGTGGAGGTACTGGAAATCCAGGTGTGCTATTTAAAATACTAAAAGATGGTGCTCTGAAAGTGCTGCATTCAATATGCCAGCGAGTTAGGAAAACTCAGCAGTGGCCACTGGACTGGGAAAAGGTCAGTTTTTATTCCAATCCCAAAGAAAGGCAATGCCAAAGAATGTCTAAACTACCACACAATTGCACTCATTTCATATGTTATCAAAGTTATGCTCAAAATCCTTCAAGCTAGGCTTTAGTAGTATGTGAACTGAGAACATCCAGATGTACAAGCTGAGTTTAGAAAAGACAGCGGAACCAGAGATCAAATTGCCAACATTCGCTGGATCATGGAGAATGCAAGGAGATTCCAGAAAACACTTACTTCTGCTTCATTGACTAAGATAAAGCCTTTGACTGTGTGGATCACAACAAACTACAGAAAAATTCTTAGAGATGGGAGTACCAGACCACCTTACCTGCCTCACGAGAAACCTGTATGTGGGTCAAGAAGCAACAGTTAGAATCTTACATGGAACAACAGACTGGTTCCAAATTGAGAAAGGAGTATGTCAAGGCTGTATATTGTCACTGTGCTCATTTAACTTATATGCAGTGTACACCATGCAAAATACCAGGCTGGATGAAGCTCAAGCTGGTATCAAGATTGCTGGGAAAAATATCAAAGATCTCAGATATGCAGATTATACCCTCTAATGGCAGAAAGTGAAGAACTAAAGAGCCTCTTGATGAAAGTGAAAGAGGAGAGTGAAAAAACTGGCTTGAAACTCAAGATACAAAAAAGTAAGATCATGGCATCTGGTCCCATCACTTCGTGGCAAATAAAAGGGGGAAAAGTAGAAACAGTGACAGATTTTATTTTCTTGGGCTCCAGAATCACAGCAGATGGTGACTGGAGTCATGGAATTAAAAGATGCTTGCCCCTTGAAAGGAAAGCTATGGCTAACCTAAACAGCATTACTAAAAAGCAGAGACATCACTTTGCTGACAAAGATCCACAGAGTCAAAGCTATGGTTTTTCCAGAAGTCATGTATGGATGTAAGAGTTGGACCATAAAGAAGGCATAGTGCCAAAGAATTGATCCTTTTGAACTGTGGTGCTGGAGAAGACTCTTGAGAGTCCCTTGGACAGCAAAGAGAGGCAATCTTATAGGAAATCAACCCTGACTATTCATTGGAAGGACTGATGCTGAAGCTGAAACTCCAAATCTTTGGCCACTTGATGCCAAGAGCAGACTCATTGGAAAAGACCCTGATGCTGGGAAAGACTGAAGGCAAAAGAGAAGGGGGTGGCAGAGGATGAGACAGTTAGATAGCATCATCGACTCAATGGACATGACTTTCAGCACAGTCTGGGAGGTAGTGAAGGAAAGAGGAGCTGGCATGCTGCAGTCCATGGGGTCGCAAAGGGTCAGACACGATTTAGCAACTGTACAAGCATAGCAACAATAGACTGATATGATAAAACAGTAAGAGTATTGATGAGCATTCTTAAGAAGCCACTGCATTGATCTAAGGAAACAAATGTGAGTGTTCTAGGTGCATCACTGAGATTATGCTTCAATAGGTATGACTTGTGACTGGGACTGGGGATCTTTATTTTTACAAAATTGCATGGGTGGTTCTGATACATATTGTTTTGGAGTCACTGACAAGAAAACTATGGCAAAAAGATCCAATGAGAGATAAGAACTTGAGTTAAACCCATAACAGTGAGAGTTTATGAATGCTTTCTGCATCCAAAAGAGAAGGGAGTGCATTCAACAATCTATAAGACATAGGGATGAATAGATTGTGATGACTGAAGAAATAGTTGAAATTGATGACAAATTTGAATTCCAGTTTAGGTGAGTGAGAGAAGTGTATTGCCAATTCACAACAAGGGAAATAGATAAGAACGTGGCTCAGCTGGTAAAGAATCCACCCGCAATGTGGGAGACCTGGGTTCGACCCCTAGGTTGGGAAGATGCCCTGGAGAAGGGAATGGCTACCCATGCCAGTATTCTGGCCTGGAGAATTCCATGGACTGTATATAGTCCATAGGGTTCAAAGAGTCGGACACAACTGAGGGACTTTCACAGGCTTTCGGAGCAAGAGGACTTCTACTTGATATATAATAAATCTGAATTTAGAAACATATAATTATATATGCCATAATATATATTTTATATAATCATTGTATTTTTGTTTAGTTGCTAAGTCATGTCTGACTCTTTTGAGATCCCATGAACTATAGCCTGCCAGGTTCCTCTGTCCGTGGGAAAATCCCATAATCATTGTATCTATACATAATAGATCTTATATATAACTGTACAATATAATTATATATGCATAAAATTATACTCATGTTCTATGTCTAGTCCCATACATTTACGGCCAGGAATTATCATGACATAAATATTAGTGAATCCCAGAAAAGACAGAACCCTAATGAGTACCAACATTTAGCCTGGAAGGTACTAAATCCCATAAATATATTTTGTAAGGTCTATTTAGAAAAAAAAAAAGTAAAACTTTGAATTGAGTCTTGCATTCCCCAATTCGGACAGAGACTTCTTCATTCCAAGTTTTCCTTTGATCATCAGATACAATTCTTACTTTTATGATCTACTTGGCTACAATAGTTATGGATTCTGTCTCAATCCAAGGACTGTGTAGGATTTAAGAAAAGATAAAAGTCCAGGAAAGAACAAAGGAAGAATTGTAATGTATAACCATGGGCACGGGGGAGGGAGGCTGATGGGGAGGGGAGTAATGGGGAGTATGAAGAAGACAGAGGGAGATCATTGTGTTAAATACAACAGACATTAGATGAGATTGGTCTCAGAAGCAACTCGACTTTTCATCTGATGATTTATGAAAGAATACCATTATTCTAAAAATGTTTATGGAATGTTTTCTCTGTACTTGGTAGTATGTTAGAAATAAATGAGACAACAATAATCCAGACAGTTATAATTTACCGTCTTCATGGAATTCATAAGCTCTGGGAAGCTTATGCAGCTCTACACGTTTGTGTAACTGAAGAGTACAGGTAAGCAGACACACACTGGTGAGCTCAGAAGGAGTCACGCCCTCACGGCAGAGTCTGAATCACCTCTAGGCGGCAGCTTTCCTGGGCTTCCTCTGCCAGTCATCTTGCTTCGCCTGGCTCTGAATCCAAATCTGGTTTATCTCATGGTCCTCCCACGTGTGTACATGCATCTCTCAGCCAAGAAGGATTCAAGGAGAAGGCCCATGGGTAGACTGACATCACCTACTGTGGGGGGGGCACCCCCTCCCTTTTTGACCCCCAAGGAGCCTTTCTGCACATGTGTAGTTGGGAAGGTAGTCTTGTTCATTCTTTTAGCCGAATACTCCACCCAGTTCATCTCCTCCAACCCTCTTACCTCTATCAAATTGCATTAAATTCCTTCTCTCTTGGAAGGAATAATAATTTAATGTATTGGCTTTCCAATGATCAAATAATAATGTTCTGTTTTTGAGATTTTTAGAGATTTTTTTAGATTTTTGGAGATTTTAGATTTTTTTTGAGTTTTTAGATTTTTAGACAGACTTTTTCTATTCATCCTATAAGTATCTGAATTCATGAAGTTAGGTCACATGATACTTATCCTGTTGCCTATTTACAAAGCAAGACTCTCTTATAAGATATGCCCTGAAGATGGCCTTATAGTTCTGGCTACTGTGTTTTTTTACCCACAATAAGATATCCCATAAAAGAACTTTATATGAAAAAGTTTTATTTACTTAGTCTTACATTACATTCTTTACTCGCTTTTGGTACAAAACAAACTCAAAATTTTTGAAGTTTTAAATACTAAATATATTTAGCCTACTGTGAATTAGCAACCTATTTAAAAAAAATTTTAAAATCATAATTGGAGATACTCAAAAATATTTCCAAATTCTTTAAGTATATTACTATAGGCAGCTCACGATACTATACTCTATAGGGGTTACAAAGGAAAATGATGGAAAACTTTTCAGTTAAATCACATTAGGCAGTCTAATGGACATGCATTTTAAAATGACTTTAAAAGGATTTAGAAAATTCAATATTTTATTCTAGCTTCTTCACTGAACTTAAGTCAACTGTAAATGAATCTTATGTTCATTATAATCAAGTAAAGCAAAGATTTAATTCCAAGTTTATACATGAGAATAATTACTAAAAGCTGCTATGACCCAGAGACTTAGCATTGTGTAACTGCTGCTGCTGCTAAGTCACTTCAGTCGTGTCCGACTCTGTGTGACCCCATAGATGGGAGCCCACCAGGCTTCCCTGTCCCTGGGATTCTCCAGGCAAGAACACTGGAGTGGGTTGCCATTTCCTTCTCCAATGCATGAAAGTGAAAAGTGAAGGTGAAGTCACTCAGTCGTGTCCGACTGTTCGTGACCCCATGGACTGCAGCCCACCAGGCTCCTCCTCCCATGGGATTTTCAGGCAAGAGTGCTGGAGTGGGGTGCCATTGCCTTCTCCAGCATTGTGTAACAATTCCAAGTAAAAGTGTTTTTCTGTATATATGCAATATTAGCCACAGGATATAACCAAAGTGCTCTTCTGAGGGATCTCTGCCTACTCATTCTATCCCCCTTACTCTTGGAAGCAGAGTGCTCACAAGTATAATTTATAAAGTTGAATGGATCCAAATAATATGAAAACTAATGCAGGCATATCTTGCTTATAAGAAGCTCTTTTAAACTGTTTAACTTAAATTCATCTGTAGATAATACAGAAAATAAGTTAATAGTCTTAAAAATATCACTACTGAAAGCAAATATAATACTTAATTGTAAAAAATATACAGGTCAAACATTAGGATAAGTATAACTGTAAAGTATAGAGGAAAAAACACTATGTCCTATAGCTATCAGAATTAATGCTGTATTAGCTATGCAAAGAGAAAAATTAAAAAGATTTGCTTAGAGCCATGCCTACAATCTGCTTTCCTCCTGAGATCTGAACTTGAGCTTTCTTGTTCGCCAGTGTAGTTCATGTCTGTAGCAGTGTGTCTGGCTCAAGAGTGAAAGATGAATGAACAATTAAAATTGTTTAAAGTTAAGGAGAGATAAGAAAGCCTTTCTCAGCAATCAATGCAAAGAAATAGAGGAAAATAACAGAATGGGAGATTAGACATCTCTTCAAGAAAATTAGAGACACCAAGGGAACATTTCATGCAAAGATGGGCTCAATAAAAGACAGAAATGGTAGGGACCTGACAGAAGCAGAAGACATTAAGAAGAGGTGGCAAGAATACACAGAAGAACTGTACAAAAAAGATCTTCACAACCAAGATAATCACGATGGTATGATCACTCACCTAGAGCCAAACATCCTGGAATCTGAAGTCAAGTGGGCCTTAGAAAACATCACTACGAACAAAGGTAGTGGAGGTGATGGAATTCCAGTTGAGCTATTTCAAATCCTAAAAGTTGATGCTGTGAAAGTGCCACACTCAATTTCCAGCAAATTTGGAAAACTCAGCAATAGCCACAGGACTGGAAAAGGTCAGTTTTCATTCCAATCCCAAAGACAGGCAATGCCAAAGAATGCTCAAACTACCGCACAATTGCACTCATCTCACATGCTAGTAAAGTAATGTTCAAAATTCTCCAAACCAGGCTTCAGCAATATGTGAATCGTGAACTTCCAGATGTACAAGCCAGTTTTAGAAAAGGCAGAGGAACCAGAGATCAAATTGCCAACATTTGTTGGATCATCGAAGAAGCAAGAGAGTTCCAGAAAAACATCTATTTCTGCTTTACTGTAATGCTCAAAATTCTCCAAGCCAGGCTTCAGCAATACATGAACCGTGAACTTCCAGATGTTCAAGCTGGTTTTAGAAAAGGCAGAGGAACCAGAGATCAAATTGCCAACATCCGCTGGATCATCCAAAAAGCAAGAGAGTTCCAGAAAAACATCTATTTCTGCTTTATTGACTATGCCAAAGCCTTTGACTGTGTGGATCACAATAAACTGGGGAAAATTCTGAGAGAGATGGGAATCCCAGACCACCTGACCCGCCTCTTGAGAAATCTGTATGCAGGTCAGGAAGCAACAGTTAGAACTGGACATGGAACAACAGACTGGTTCCAAATAGGAAAAGTAGGACGTCCAGGCTATATATTGTCACCCTGTTTATTTAACTTCTATGCAGAGTACATCATGAGAAACACTGGACTGGAAGAAACACAAGCTGGAAACAAGATTGCTGGGAGAAATATCAGTAATCTCAGATATGCAGATGACATCACCCTTATGGTAAAAAGTGAAGAGGAACTAAAGAGCCTCTTGATGAAAGTGAAAAGTTGGCTTAAAGCTCAACATTCAGGAAACAAAGATCAAGGCATCCAGTCCCATCACTTCACGGGAAATAGTTGGGGAAACAGTGGAAAGAGTGTCAGACTTTATTTTTGGGGGCTCCAAAATCACTGCAGATGGTGATTGCAGCCATAAAATTAAAAGACACTTACTCCTTGGAAGAAAGTTATGACCAACCTAGATAGCATATTCAAAAGCAGAGATATTACTTTGCCAACTAAGGTCCGTCTAGTCAAGGCTATGGTTTTTCCAGTAGTCATGTATGGATGTGAGAGTTGGACTGTGAAGAAGGCTGAGCACTGAAGAATTGATGCTTTTGAACTGTGGTGTTGGAGAAGACTCTTGAGAGTCCCTTGGACTGCAAGAAGTTCCAATCAGTCCATTCTGAAGATTGGCCCTGGGATTTCTTTGGAAGGAATGATGCTGAAGCTGAAGCTCCAGTACTTTGGTCACCTCATGTGAAAAGTTGACTCATTGGAAAAGATTCTGATGCTGGGAGGGATTGGGGGCAGGAGGAGAAGGGGACAATCGAGGATGAGATAGCTGGATGACGTCACTGACTCCATGGGCGTGGGTCTGGGTGAACTCTGGGAGTTGGTGATGGACAGGGAGGCCTGGCGTGCTGCGATTCATGGGGTCGCAAAGAGTCGGACACGACTGAGCGAGTGAACTGAACTGAACTGAAACTGAACTGCTTTATTGACTATGCCGAAGTCTTTGTGTGGATTACAATAAACTGTGAAAAATTCTGAAAGAGATGGGAATACCAAACCACCTGACTTGCCTCTTGAGAAACCTTTATGCAGGTCAGGAAGCAACAGCTAGAACTGGACATGGAACAACAGGCTGGTTACAAATAGGAAAAGGGGTACGTCAAGGCTGTATATTGTCACCTTGGTTATTTAACTTCTATGCAGAGAACATCATGAGAAATGCTGGGCTGGATGAAGCACAACCTGGAAGCAAGATTGCCGGGAGAAATATCAATAACCTTAGATACTGCAGATGACACCACCCTTATGGCAGAAAGTGAAGAGGAACTAAAAAGCCTCTTGATGAAAGTGAAAGAGGAGAGTGGAAAAAGTTGGCTTAAAACTCAACATTCAGAAAACAAAGATCATGGTATCTGGTCCCATCACCTCATGGGAAATAGATGGGAAACAGTGGAAACTGTGTCAGACTTTATTTTGGGGGCTCCAAAATCACTGCAGATGGTGATTGCAGCCATGAAATTAAAAGACACTTACTCCTTGGAAGGAAAGTTATGACCAATCTAGACAGCATATTAAACAGCAGAGATATTACTTTGCCAACAAAGGTCTGTCTAGTCAAGGCTATGGTTTTTCCAGTAGTCATGTATGGATGTGAGAGTTGGACTATAAAGAAAGCTGAGCACAGAAGAATTGATGCTTTTGAACTGTGGTTTTGGAGAAGACTCTTGAGAGTCCCTTGAACTGCAAGGAGATCCAACCCATCCATCCTAAAGGAGACCAGTCCTGGGTGTTCATTGGAAGGACTGATGTTGAAGCTGAAACTCCAGTACTTTGGCCACCTGATGCAAAGAGCTGACTCATTTGAAAAGACCCTGATGCTGGGAAAGATTGAGGGCAGGAGGAGAAGGGGCAGACAGAGGATGAGATGGTTGGATGGCATCACCGCCTTGATGGACCTGAGTTTGGGTAGGCTCTGGGAGTTGGTGATGGACAGGGAGGCCTGGTGTGCTGCAGCTCATAGGATCACAAAGAGTTGGACATGGCTGAGCGACTGAACTGAACTGAACGTCTGCACTCGGATTTCTTACAGAGTTCATATGTACAACCACATCTCAATAATGCAAAGGACAGACTATAGGAAACTCTATTAGTCATAAAATAGAAAATTTTAAAAGAAAAAAAACAAAATTTTTCCAGTTCATTAGCAGTCATAAAAGTGACTTAAGAAAATGGGCAACCCCATAAGTAGGATTAGTTACCATATTTGCTCACTCCTCCAAGTACACTGCCCATATACGGCTCCTGGCTAGGGGAATGAACTTGTCATAGTTTACTCCAAACCCTGTGCTTTTATAATTTGGGGACTATGGAGTCTTAAAGAACAGAGTACCTCATACAAGCACTAAACGGTCTGTGAAAAGCACCATCATTCTTGCATATCCAGTATACTGTCTGAGCAATAGGGTTTATGACCCTAGAGAGATTAACAAATGATTCAAGCATGAAAGACTTATCCTCATCTGTCTTGGGAAATCCTTTACAAGAAGCAAGTGATGTAAAGGCAAGAGTTTCGGGGTAAAAATTCTCCACTTTCCTTGTTTACAAAGAGCTTTCTCATTACTGCTCATAATCCCACTTAAAGACATCAAACTGTTATTAAAGAAATAGATACACACACACATATATATATATATTAATAGAGGACTAATGGACTTCAGTTCAGCTCAGTTCAGTGTCTCAGTCGTGTCCGACTCCTTGCGACCCCATGAATCGCAGCATGCTAGGCCTCCCTGTCCATCACCAACTCCCAGAGTTCACTCAGACTCACGTCCATCGAGTTGGTGATGCCATTCAGGAATCTCATCCTCTGTCATCCCCTTCTCCTCCTGCCCTCAATCTCTCACAGCATCAGAGTCTTTTCCAATGAGTCAACTCTTTGCATGAGGTGGCCAAAGTACTGGAGTTTCAGCTTTAGCATCAGTCCTTCCATTGAACACGCAGGACTGATCTCCTTTAGGATGGACTGGTTGGATCTCCTTGCAGTTCAAGGGACTCTCAAGAGTCTTCTCCAAAACCACAGTTCAAAAGCATCAATTCTTCTGTGCTCAGCTTTCTTTATAGTCCAACTCTCACATCCAGACATGACCACAGGAAAAACCATAGCCTTAACTAGATGGACCTTTGTTGGAAAAGTAATGTCTCTGTTTTTTAATATGCTGTCTAGGTTGGTCGTAACTTTCCTTCCAAGGAGTAAGTGTCTTTTAATTTCATGGCTGCAATCACCATCTGCAGTGATTTTGGAGCCCCCAAAAATAAAGTCTGACACAGTTTCCACTGTTTCCCATCTATTTCCCATGAGGTGATGGGACCAGATACCATGATCTTTGTTTTCTGAATGTTGAGTTTTAAGCCAACTTTTTCCACTCTCCTCTTTCACTTTCATCAAGAGGCTTTTTAGTTCCTCTTCACTTTCTGCCATAAGGGTGGTGTGATCTGCATATCTGAAGTTATTGATATTGTCCCAGCAATCTTGATTCCATTGTGTTTCTTCCAGTCCAGCGTTTCTCATGATGTACTCTGCACAGAAGTTAAATAAGTAGGGTGGCAATATACAGCCTTGACGTATCCCTTTTCCTATTTGGAACCAGTCTGTTGTTCCATGTCCAGTTTGAACCGT
>SJXQ01012335.1:0-36815 GCA_006408695.1 Aepyceros melampus
AAAGAAATCCCAGGGCTGATCTCCTTCAGAATGGACTGGTTGGATCTCCTTGCAGTCCAAGGGACTCTCAAGAGTCTTCTCCAACACCACAGTTCAAAAGCATCAATTCTTCGGCACTCAGCCTTCTTCACAGTCCAACTCTCACATCCATACATGACCACAGGAAAAACCATAGCCCTGACTAGATGGACCTTAGTCAGCAAAGTAATGTCTCTGCTCTTGAATATAGTATCTAGGTTGATCATAACTTTTCTTCCAAGGAGTAAGCGTCTTTTAATTTCATGGCTGCAGTCACCATCTGCAGTGATTTTGGAGCCCCAAAAAATAAAGTCTGACACTGTTAGACCATCTTAATTTCTAGGTGAGATAATGCAGGCCTTTGAGAAAGGGATCAATTGTGGGTAATAATCCATAGGAAGCCTCTATAAGGTTTGTCAGCAATTAACTGAATGCATTGGGACTGAAACGCATTCATTAAATATCCTCAGTGAGGAGGAGCAAGGTCATGTGCTGAGCTGGGATGAGGAGTGGGGCTGGGGGTGGGGATTTTGAGTATGGAGAAGAAGATTTGGTCTTATTACTGTGGAAGAATGGGGAATTGGAGTAGGTTAACCAGGAGATTGTTGATCTGCTGTTTGTGAGTTTGTCTAGAGATTGAGCACCTAGAATTGAGTGAATTCCAAAAGTGGGTATTATTCGCACTGCGAATTAGAAAAGAGAAGTCAAGAGGGCAAAGGATACTAGCATGGTTTTAGGTGTGTTACTGAAATGGTTAACTGACCATGAAGTCCAGGTTGGGTAGGGGAATGAGTGAAGCCAGACTAATGATGTAGACTGGGTTGGAGATTTTCATTTTTTCCTTTCAGTTTTTCTCCCTCTTCTCTAGTGCTGGTTAAATTATAACTAAAACATGTAGCATGTTTCTTTATACTTTGCAAAGATCTTTCATGAGAGCTTTATACTCATCATTTTGCAGGTGAGGGAACTGAGGTCCAGTAAGAAGTGTCTTGGTCACTCCAAATTAAACTTTGGAGCTAACGTTTGAACCACATATAAACCACGTGTAAAACTTAAAGAATTGTTCTCGGCAGTTGGTTAAGTGAGAGATCTAGTTTTTCAAAGTTAACAACAGAATTCCTAAAGTTCTGTGTGCATTTTATGAGTGATAGGATTGAAGTTAAAAAAAAAAAAAATACAGGAAAAGATTGAGAACTATACATGATGTCATATCTATGATCAAACCCAACATTAATTGCAATAAAATATTTAATATGTCCCATTATATTTATTATCAATTTGATTTGGTCTTGATTGTATAAGTATTTTTAAGAATTTATTTATATTTAGGCTATACTTGGTACAAATTAAATTAACTTATAATTAAAATAATTTAAAGGTCCATGAGACTTTTTTTTTTTTAACTGTAAAGGAGTTATAACAATTCTCATGTTTCATACTATTGTATAGTATGTACAGTATTGTACAGTATATACAATTCCATACTATTCTAGTTGTGGAAATTGGGCGTGCGAAGTGATTATGTCATGTTGTCCAGAGTCACATAGGCAAAACCAACCTTCCCAGTAAGGTCTATTCTCACTGAACCTTACTGACAACCAGATTAAAAAACTTTAATTTCCTGGTATGAAAAGTGAAACTAAGCAGTGATTTTGTACTTGAATATCTTGTTTCAAGTTTTTTTCCCCTCTTCTTTGTTTCTCTTTGCCTTTTCATATTTGTCTTCATTCTGCTGCTTCTCTCCTCCTGCCCTGTCTCCATTCCAGTCCTTTCTTATTTTTTGTTTTTAAAAAAATATTCTCCTGTTGTAAAAGTTATCATAATTTTAGAAAACTTGGAACAAAACAGGGGATGCGAAAGATAAAAATTTAAGATGGCCAGCAGTCCCATCGCTCAACTATGTGCGTGTGCCCTAAGTTGCATTAGTCTGTGTTTGACACTGTAGCCCACCAGGCTTCTCTGTCCATGGGATTCTCCAGGCAAAGATACCGGAGTCTGTTGCCATGCCCTCCAGGGGGTCTTCCCATCCCAGGGATCAGACCCTAATCTCCCAACCTGTTAAGAGTGGTTACCATTATTAATGTTTTAAAAGTGCTCCTTTCAGTCCTTTTTTTTCTTTTTTCTTTTAACTAAAGGAAGAATACTTTCAGTCTTTTTTGAATGTGTATATTTTGAAAATAGTTGGAATAGTAGTATATGGGGTCGCTAAGAGTTGGACATGACTGAGCAACTTCACTTTCACTTTTCCCATTTATGCATTGAAGAAGGAAATGGCAACCCGCTCCAGTGTTCTTGCCTGGAGAATCCTAGGGATGGGGGAGCCTGGTGGGCTGCCGTCTATGGGGTTGCACGGAGTTCGACACGACTGAAGTGACTTAGCAGCAGTATATGACTTTTTTTGTCTTGAAATTTTCACTTATGATTGTAGCCACTTTCTCAATAAGTAGCTCTGTAACATATTATCTCATGGAGGGACATTTATGTTGTTTATGATATGATATTTCTTAGACTGAGCATTGCATCTCCCTTTGTATCTAGGCATTTTTGCAGTTCTTTCCTTTTAAAAAAGAAGGACCTTTACTCTTGTAATGATTTTTGAAAATTACAGTATATACAAAAGAAAGAAAATTAATACCCTTACAAAGTGTACCCTCATCTTCCCCAGAAATACCTGTTGCTGTTTGATGTATGTTTTTCTAGAATTTAAAAATTCATGGGCTCATTTTTAAACTGTTTTTTAGGTTTTGTATTCATCTGTACATAATCAGCAAACATATTTCAGTGCCTTACCTGCTTCATGTCCTGTGTCTGTCTCCATTTATATCTCCCCCCAAACCAATCCCCTCTCTCTCTGTCTTTGCAAGTGCTCTCTGTGTGCTCTCATTCCTAATGTTTCTTTCTTTTGAAGTTTCTCCAGAATTTATTAATACCTGTATTTTTACTTGATAAACTTGTCCTTCTGATCTTCTTTACATTTGCTTTCAGAATTTACTAATGATTAATACCAACATGTTTTTCTAAAATTTTAATCCTATTTAAAGGAAACACACTCGCCATTTTTTTCTTTGGCGTTATTCTTGTTTAATTTCCTTTTTTGCTCTTACTTTGCCAGTTGCATAGTAACAGAAGAATGATGTCCAGTACTATTGTTAATTCCCCAAACTGGACTAAATAGTGAAATATCTGTTGTTTTGGTTCTTTAGATAGGCCCTCTTAACTGGATACAAAAGTGTAGCTCCTGAAAGCAATGTTTTGACAGTTGTAGGTAACTTTGACTGCCCCATTGTTCTAAGTATCATCATAATTCTCTCTGCCATTTATCAATGTTTTAAAATTTGCTGTTACGAACTCTAAATGTAATCATTTTCTTTATGCTTGCTGCTAAGGGACTAAAAGGCAAATGCCCTTGCATTTCAAGGGATTGGACTCTGCACTCCAGAAGTCTGATCAAGTTTACAAGATAACCAAAAAAAATAAAAGAGAAATAGTGTGTGTCCTGAACACTGTGGTGTGATTTTTCTAATTTGTTCACTGTTCTTACCATGAATGCATGCATAATTTCTAGATGTGCAAATTCTGTTTCTTCCACTGTTTGTCCTATCGTGTGTGGAAGTTTAAATATTAGACATAACTATCCTAAAGGGATCTGTACTCTGTCTTTCCAGATTGAGAGACTTTTACATTATTTTTTTAAAGTTTTTGCTTGACATGCACCTCACATAACTGTTGTTCAGTTTTTCCTTCCTCAAAAGGAATTTAAAGTGTAGTCCTATATTGCTGATTTTTATATTCAGATTGGGTTGCATCTTGCCCCAATTTCTTGGTTGGCTTAGTGTGGGATACCTGTGATGTTTTAGAGCATGGTCTGCCACTCCCTTGAGTTGCCCAGATTTATGCAATAGAGGAAAGCAAAGTATAAGTTAGCATTGTAGTCACACAATAAGAAACAGCCTGAATTACTCTCATTCAGTTAGAATACAGCAAGGACCAAACCACTTAACATATCTCTTAAACATTTTTCTTATGTGATAAAAGATCTCACTTCCTTCATTAATGTTTTTCTTACCATGAAAGACAGCTAGAAACAGCATTTTCCACCTTTACCTTACTGTTTCTTTTGTCAACTACCTTTATTTAGGATAGTATAGTCATTGACTCTGTTGGAAGGAAGGAGGTGGAATTTCAGAAAGTATGAGAGTATATCCTACTAGGAGAAGAGTGAGTAGAGTCCTAGTGGTAAAGAGCTTGAACTTTAATGAGAGTATTTTATATCCTGCTAGGGAAAGAGTGAGTTGAGTCCTAGTGGTAAAGAGCTTGAACTTTAGATTTAGAGTCTGACTTTGCCATTTACTAATTTTTTTTCCCCCTTGTAAGTTCATTTACTGCTTTAAAGTTTTAACTGTTCAACAGTTAACAGGAATTTTTTTTTTAATCTGAAAGATAAATATTTACATCTCAAATACAAAAGAAAATTTTAAAATTATTTTTGGTTGATCTCTAAAACCCAACCACTTAAAAGCCTTTTTTTTTTTAACCAACCCATTATTTCTACTCAGAATGTGCGTCCTGTGTACTTACTAAACATTTACTTGCACTTGCATTTTCTGTGTCAGGTCTACTTTGATGCAGAGCTTCTTAAAAAAGCACTAACTGAATCTGTCCAGTGAAGTCTCATGTTTTTTGGAAAACCAGTGTTGCTACACAGTTTCCAGATTGGCTGCCAAAGCTGAACAAGGGTGTGAGCAGCTCTTCGAAAAGTTCAAATCCTTCACCGAATTCATCCAGCAACTCTTCCTTGGTCCAGTTACATGCGGTTATTAGAAAAAAGCCTTTCACTTTCAACACTCTGGAGAGAGAGTTCAAATATTACTTCCTCTTCTCAATTGCATTGTCAGGATTAAGGCTTATGGCATGAAACATCCGTCCCTTTGTCAACACAGATATGAAACCCACACAGCTTTGTGGAAGGGTTCAAAAAGTCTTCTACCTTCAATGTAATGTTAGATAAACCTTCTTTCTCTATAATACTTCCAGAAAGCTGTATTGCAGAAGGAGAGTAATCAATTCCAGTAACATCAGAGAAATCAAATTTTGCAAGTTCAACCAGGAAAACGCCAGTTCCTAATATCAGGCACTGAAGCATCCAATGGAATCTTGTGTTCTGCATCCACCTCATTAGTTGAGTCCTGCTCTCCAAACCAGATTTCGCCTGTATCTCCGTATTCTTGGAAAGTTTGCAGTTCTCTCTTAGACAGCATCCCAGTGCTCTCGGGTTCCCAGAGCAGATGGGGCAAAGCCATCCCCTCCAGGACTGGCCTCTGGGGATCCCACCACGGCTCCAGTGCTGCCATCATCGTCCATGCCCTCTACTAGTTTCTTAATTTGTAAGATAAGGGTAGTATTTTTTAAAAAACAATAAGTGTATTTATTACTGCTGTTCCCTCTGCCACTTGAATAAGGTATATATAATTGTGATATTAGCAGTTCTGTGTGTCCACCATCACAAATATATGGCTCACCGAACATGTTTTCTAACCACCTGGTCCAGGTAGAGCCTCTTTAGTTAGGGAGATATTTTTCAAAAAAACATGTAGCTCTAGAATAGTATTTCTTTCCAGACTAGCATATGGACCAGCATGGGGACAAAGAATGCAAGGTATAACTTGTACCAGGTTTATCTTTTGGGGAATACTTGAGATGGGCTCTTTTTCAGGAGATGTTAGAAGCATTGGGAGATAGAGAATGAGGGACAGAACATCTTAGAGTTAAGATCACTGTCCCTAATAGGTTATGTGTCCTTGGGTATTAATGAATAGTAACATTTCATGGACACTCAGGTGCCAGCATTGTGCCAAGTGTCTTTACAGGGCTT
This sequence comes from Aepyceros melampus, assembly GCA_006408695.1. Lineage (NCBI taxonomy): Eukaryota > Metazoa > Chordata > Mammalia > Artiodactyla > Bovidae > Aepyceros > Aepyceros melampus. The sequence goes on from SJXQ01012335.1 coordinate 5,891, forward strand.
ACCTCATTTAATATACATACAAGCCTTTGAGATTGTTAGTTCATTTTATTTGTTTTATGGCTGTGCTGGGTCTTGGTTGCTGCACAGGTTTTTCTCTAGTTGTGGAGAGCAGGGGCTACTCTGTGGTTGCGGTGCATGGGCTTTTCATTGTTGTGACTGTTCTTGCGGAGCACATGCTCTATGATGTCTAGGCTTCAGTAGTTGTGGCTCCCTGCCTCTAGAGCACAGACTCAATAGTTGTGGCGCACGGGCTTCGTTGTCCAAAGCATGTGGGATCTTCCCTGAACCTGTGTCTCATGTACTGGCAGGTGATTCTTTACCATTGAACCACCAGGGAAGCCCTATTATCTCCATTTTAAAGAGGAGGCAACAAAAATAACTTGTCTGAAATCTTATAACTAGTAAGTGATCTTTTTCAATAGTCTGACCTTACTTTCTGTGCTGTTAATTACTACAGTATACAGTGCTTGCAAAAACTACCTTTTATGGAGTGCCCATCGTGAATCAGGCACTCTGCCAAGTGCTGCTTTTATGTTTATTATCTAATTTAATCCTTCTGACAATTCTGAGAGAAAAAAACTGAGCCTTAGGTCAGGGAAATCACTTACATGATGGTTTCCTCAAGCTTCTTTCAAATGTTTTTGACCATGACACAGAAAGAAATAACAGTTCTGTGATTTGACCCAGCAGAGTTGCATGCAGATACACACTGAAACAAATTTTCATCAAGCAATACTTAGCTTTCATGCACTCTGATGCTTTCTAATTCTTTCTAATTAAAAAATAAATGTGAGTATGAATCACTAAATTGAATCACCACTTACTCTACTGGATTGTGACCTATAGTTTGAAAACACTCTTAGAGACTAAAGATAGTAAGACAAGATTCTTCCATCTTCAGTAGTCTGGAATATCTAATCCTAGGTCAATTAGAATTATAGAACTTATGTGTAATCAAACCCTGTGGATGTTGCATAATTTCTTATGTGTGCACAGTCATGTCAGACTCTTTGTGACCCTTTGAACTGTAGCCCACCAGGCTCTGCTGTCCATGGGATTTTTTCAGGCAATAGTGGAGTCGGTTGCCATTTCCTTCTCCAAGGGGATCTTCTCGACCCAGGGATTGAACCTGAGTCTCTTGTGTCTCCTGCATTGAAGGTGGATTCCTTACCCACTGAGCCATCATGGAAGCCATGATATACTGGCAAATGTATATCTATTTTCTGTTTAAAACATATCTAATATTATTATGACAGTTCATGTGGAAAATAACTGAGATATGTAATGTATATGTAGTTGGAAATATTTTAGAGATTGATGGGATATAGGTGGTATTTTGTATGTGTGAACACCTTAGGAATAAAAGTAAAACTAAGTTTTACAAAATTTACCATGCCTATAGGCAAGACTTACTAAAGATGAGAGACTAGTGAAATTTAATTAGTGGATTTAAGGAAGGAGAAATTAATTTAAAACAAAGCACTTAAATTTGAGGCATAAAATAACTTTTAAAAACTTACGTTTAGTGAAATCAAATTTTAAATGAAATGTAAGTTTTTATATTTTATCATATGTGTGCTAAGATTTTCCATGGGAAATTGGATATCAAATTGCATTTTAATACACAGAAGTTCTACTGTTACAGATTTTTATAGCAGTAGGTTATAGCTTAATAAAGAACTATAATAAAAATTTGATGTGCTTGTTAAAATGCCCGTGATTTGTAAACATATTAATGCATGCTTTAATTTCAGGATGCAGTAAACAATATGCTGTAAGATATCACTCATATTAAGCCACTTACTTTATAATATCTACTTTTTGTTGTTCTCCTTTAGGTTGGATGGAGTACTGCTCGTGATTATTACACGTTTTTATGGTCCCCTATGCCTGAACATTATGTAGAAGGATCAGCAGTCAATTGTGTGTTAGCATTTCAAGGTAAGAACTGAAAACAGAATTCAGTGAAATTAGATGTTTTATTGCCATTAAAAATGTTGTACCCTGCTGTAATTATCTGCTTAGGTGTGTCTAGTAACTAAAGTTAAATTAGTGTCTGTCTTTATCAAAAGTCTTAGAATGTAAATATCTGGTGACGGTCTCATGATACCTTATGTAGACAATTAAATATTGTTTTCCTTATTTCTTCATTGAAGTCTTTTGATCACTTTTTTTCAAATGAGAAAATAATGCTGTTACTGATACTAGATAGTAAGATTAAAGGTGAGAAAAATATTGTATATGAAAACCACAGAGATGATTCATGGCATTTACAGAATAGAAATTCTATAGGGAAAGTTGCCTATAAAAATGGATGTGAATAATACAAAATTCATTTTGTCTTAGCTTGGTGTAATATACAGAGTTTAAAAAATACTTTTGAGGAAGATAGACCTAGTATTGTCCCTCCCCACACATTCCACCTTCACAAAGGTGATAGCTAGAGCTCCAGCCTCCCTCCTGTGGCCGTGAGGTAGAAGGCCAAGACAAGCACATATATGTTTGTCTTAACATGCCTGAGCTACCAAATCAAGGTCAGCTGGCAACTGCCTTCAGATTTCTTGTTATGTAAAAAAAAAAAAAAAACACAAAAAAACCCGTTGCTTTATTTTTTAAAAACAAAACACAACAATTTTATTTAGAAAGCTGTAATAACTTGCTGCAGAGTGATTTTTGCATTAAAATTGAACTGACTTCAGATCATATTAAAGCTCTTTCTTAGTCTTATTTATATTGTGGACTGTTTTTGGTCTGGGGAAGCTAATGGACTGTCTCAGTATAATATTTTAGTACACATAAAGTCACCTATATGGATGTAACAGTTTATTTATTCGTTCGTCTATTAATATCTTGGTTGCTTCCAAGTTTTGGCAGTTGTGAATAAGCCTGGTAGAAACAGCCATACACAGGTTTTTGTGTGGATGTGTAAGTTTTCAGCTTATTTGGATAAATATCAGAGTATGATTGCTGGTATGGTGAGAATATATTTTGAAATATATTCTTCCCATGAAGCACTAGTGGTAAAGAACTTGCCTGCCAATGCAGGGGATGTAAAGAGACATGTGTTCGATCCTGCATTGGCAGGCGGGTTCTTTACCACTAGTGCTACATGGGAAGAGAAGCTTCTCTTTCTGAATTTCCTCTAGAGGAGGATATGGCAACCCACTTCAGTATTCTTGCCTGGAGAATCTCATGGACAGAGGAGCCTGATTGGCTACAGGGCATAGGGTTGCAAAGAGTTGGACACGACTGAAATGACTTAGCATGCATTGGTAAGAAACCATCAAACTTTTTCCAAAGTGGCAATGTTTGCATTCCCACCAGCAATGAGAGAAAGTTGTTGTGGATTACGTCTTTGCCAGCATTAGGTGGGTGGTGTGTTTTGGCTTTTGGTGGTTTATGTTTTAAAAAAAAACTTAAGGTTTATCAGTTGGCAATGTGATCACATATAACTTGCATATATATTAATTGAAAAAGTTTCCTTATGTACTGTGACAGGAAACACATATTCAGAGGATACAATTTGTGTTTGTAATACAGACAAAGATTTAGGTCCTCATAGATGTTTTATAGATTAAGAAATTTACCAATTATCTATGTAGTTTATCTTTTAATTCATGGCCTTTTTTTAGATGGTCAAATTCAAATGTGTATATTGGAACTGATTTTGTTATAAGATATTTGTTATTCAAAGTTGTGGCTTTATTTCCGGTAATTGTTGTTGTGATTAGTTTTCTTAGAATAAGCTTAGCAGAATTTGTTGTAGTGACTAATGAATTTGCTTATTTATGACAGCAAAAAGTTTAAAAGCACTTAAAAAAAAAGAAATGCATCCAATTTATTTCTATTTATACTGTAAAAGGATTTTCTTGGGAGCTAATTTACATGTTTTTGAAAATTCATCATAATTTTTACTTTAAAAATCAAAAAGAGAAGCTTCTGCTTGCCTAAGACTTGTTTGTTATATAGTGAACTCAAGATAGAATCATGAAAAACGTGATTATATAATATTAGAGGTAGAAGGAATTTTAAGCATAATCCAAATAATGTTATTCATTTTTTGGAATAGTGATGAGAATCCTGAAATGCAAAACTCAGAACAACTAATAAAATATTCATAGGTATAATTGTTTTCCTAAGTAACCCTTATTTATTTACTCTAATTTGATTGTTAATGTTACAGGCTATAAAATTTGACTTGGAATTTGGTTTTTACTTTTTCCTGTTTTCAGTGTTATTGAGCTTTAAATCTCAACTCTGAATAACTATATTTTGTGTCTTAAGTAGTATTGAACCATTTTTAGATTTTTTCTGTACCAGTCTTCATTGTTTTGCATGGGCTCTCTCTAGTGAGGCGAGCAGGGAGGGGCTATTCTTTGTTGCAGTGTGCAGGCTTCCCTTGTGGTGGCTTCCCTTGTTGTGGGAGCACAGACACTAAGAGAGTGGACTTCAGTAGTTGTAGCTCGTGGTTCAGTAGTTGTGGCTTGAGGGCTCTAGAGCACGGGTTCAGTAATTGTGGCACATGGGCTTAGTTGCTCTGTGGTGTGTGGAATCTTCCCAGACTAGGGACTGAACCTATGTCCACTGCACCACCAGAGAAATCCTGAGCCATGTTTTCTAGTGAGTTATTTTTGTGATATTTAAAAAAGCAGACCTTGAATATCTAGTCTGTAGAATTTCTAATGCCATGATACCAAAGCTGCTGGCTGCTGCAAGTTGCTTCAGTCATGTCCAACTCTGTGCGACCCCATAGACGGCAGCTCCTCTGTCCCTGGGATTCTCCAGGCAAGAATACTGGAGTGGGTTGCCATTTCCTTCTCCATTGCATGCATGCATGCTAAGTCGCTTCAGTCATGTCCGAACCAGAGCTGCTTAGTCAAACTGTATTTTTGTTTTCTGTTTAAGCTTTTAAAGTAAATGTAGTGGGCATTTGCAAAGTTACTCAGCCACAGATTAATAAATTTAGTAGAAGTTATTAAGAGGATGGAGTTTTTTAAAACTTCAAAAATTTATTGCTAGATAAATTTACTGTGGCTTGCAGGATAGTTCCCCAACCAGAGACGGAACCCGTTCCTCCTGCACTGGAAGTGCACAGTCCTAACCACTGGATCCATAGGAATTCTCTTATTTTTAAAAATAACTTTGTATTTTGAAATACATGTAGATGTCCAGTTGCAAAAATAGTATACACAATTTTCATCTACCCTTCACCCAGCTTCCCTTAGTGTTGACATGCTGTATAACCGTTTATTTAAAAAAAAAACACAGAAATTTAATATTGGTACAACACTATTGACTATAGTAGTACAGACTTTATTCAGATTTCACTAGTGTTTGCAGTAGTTTTCCTTTTTTCTGTTCCTGGATCTAGTCCATAATCCCACTTTGTATTTAGTTGTCATATCATCATCATCTTCTCCATTTGTGATAGTTCCTCATTCTGTCCTTGTTTTTCATGACCTTTCATTTTTGAAGAGTAGTTTTCAGTTTTGTTTTTCTGATCATTTCTTGTAATTAGATTGAGGCTATACATTTTCAGGAAGATTACCATAAAAGTGATGTATTCTTTTCAGTGCATTGTATTAGAGATTACTTGATGTCTGAATGTCTAATTTCTAGTAATGTTAGTTTTGGTCACTTGGTTAAGGTGATGTCTGCTGGGTTTCTCTACATTAAAGTTAGTATTTTTCTCTTTGTAATTTAATGAATATTGTGGGGAGCAACTTTGAGATAGGCAAATGTTGTTTCGCTTCAAACTTTGACCCATTTTTTAGTATCCATCAGTGGATCTTACCTACAACAATTACTGTTGTTGTGTTTGTCTGATGATGCCTTTTTATTCTCATTTCTTATACAGTATTAGTTGGAATTGTTATGTTAGGAAGAGTTATCCTCTTCTCCATGGATTCATGGAAATTTTTCTTCTGTGGGATAAAGTCTAATGTAACCAGAGACATTACTTTGCCAGCAAAGGACCGTCTAGTCAAGGCTAGGGTTTTTCCAGTAGTCATGTATGGATGTGAGAGCTGGACTGTGAAGAAAGCTGAGCACCGAAGAATTGATGCTTTTGAACTGTGGTGTTGGAGAAGACTCTTGAGAGTCCCTTGGACTGCAAGGAGATACAACCAGTCCGTTCTAAAGGAGATCAGCCCTGGGTGTTCTTTGGGAGGAATGATGCTAAAGCTGAAACTCCAGTACTTTGGCCACCTCATGCGAAGAGTTGACTCATTGGAAAAGACTCTGATGCTGGGAGGGATTGGAGGCAGGAGGAGAAGGGGACGACCGAGGATGAGATGGCTGGATGGCATCACTGACTCGATGGACGTGAGTCTGAGTGAACTCCGGGAGTTGGTGATGGACAGGGAGGCCTGGCGTGCTGCGATTCATGGGGTTGCAAAGAGTCGGACACGACTGAGCGACTGAACTGAACCATTTTTTTGTTGTCAAATTGTTTTGGCTTTTTTTGGCTACTGGAAGCTCTTATCAGATGGACTCCTGTGGTTTTTGACATCCCCTTCCCCCAGTTTTTTTGAGAACTTCTTTCTTATTTTCAAGAACCACCAGATATTTCAGGCTAATACTATATTTTCTCTGCCTCCCCACCCTCATGGACAAAGATCAGCTATTTTTTAAAGAAGGAGGTCAAGTGAAATTGATATAATAAAGGCTCCAATTTTCAAGATATGAAGTAGTAATAGGCATAGTTAATACAGATTTCTGGGTCGAAATCAATATTGAAGATAAGGTGAATAGATTGATCTATGTATTTCATTTCACTATCATTGAATGCTTTCTTTTTTCAAGTCATTCTGGGAGATTTCAGAATTTTGATATTTATTAATAATCTGCTCTTAGCATTTCTGAGGTTTATGTGTATGTGCTCAGTTGTGTCCCACCTCTTTGCAACCTCATGGACGGTAGCCCACCAGGCTCCTCTGTAGGTTGCCATTTCTTCCTCCAGGGATGGATGTTGTCTATAAAGCATATATGTAATGGTAATGCAAAGCATACTATGGAAGATTTTTGAAGAAAATTAATTCAATTTTTATTTATTTGGCTGCACCAGATCTTAGTTGCGAAACACTATATATTTAGTTGTGGCATGTAGGATCTAGTTCCCTGACCAGGGATCTAAGCCAAGTCTCCTACATTGAGAGCTCGGAGTTCTAGCCATTGGACTACCTGGAGAGTCCTCTGAGGTTTTTTTTGTTGTTGTTTTTTTAATCCCTTTTTACATGTAAAAAATACCATGGGAGCTTTGGAGAGGAGGCAAAGATTAATTTTGACCTGTAATCCAGCAAAATTTAAGAGGGTAGCAGTTGAGCTAAAGAAGAAAGGAACAAATATTGAAAACATTTGTCAGATAGTGGGCTAGATGGTATACATAATCTGTGATACTTTGAAGCTTTGAGATAGCTGTCTTCAGATCTCTTTTACAGATAAGAAACAGGCTCAGGGAGGTTAATATATAATAATTAGTAGTAGAGCTGGGATTCCAGAATAAATATTTGTGGTTCCAAAGCTTATTTTTGTTCTGCACAAGTAGACCTCATCCTCTTTTTGCCCTTACACAATTCACATGTGTGGTATATTCCTTCTGTTAATATCTCTCCTTTGCATTTAATTAATGTCATTTGAGTGAACATTTCTTTAATTGATATATTTCTACCCCTAGTCCTCCTAGGTTTTTATGCTTACTCTTTCATTGCTCCTCCTCCAGCCTCTTTCTCATTGAAAACTACATACTTGACTCTCCCAGATGAATTGGTTTTACCCGAGTGAAACTACAGGGAAAGAATATTCTGAAAGTATAATCTTAGACCTAAGATAAGAAAAATATGGGCATATTTAGAGAAGAAGGAAGAGTCTGGTTTTGATAGACGATTTATGAAGGAGGAGGAAAGAAAGACATCTTGAGTGTCTAGAAACAAGGTCAGGAATAAGAGGAGATGGCAAGATTTGTTAAATACAAATAATTTAATAACAATAAATAATAATTTTTTTGTTTATACTCCTTTTAGGATATTACCTTCCAAATGATGATGGAGAGTTTTATCAGTTCTGTTATGTTACTCATAAGGGCGAAATTCGTGGAGCAAGTACACCTTTTCAGTTTCGAGCTGCTTCTCCAGTTGAAGAGTTGCTCACTATGGAAGATGAAGGAAATTCTGATATGTTGGTGGTGACCACAAAAGCTGGCCTTCTTGAGGTAGGTATCAACAGTGACTGGGTGATTGATAAATTTACATTATGAACTATATTTTTGTTATGAACTGTGGCTTTAAAATAGCTTTTAAGACAAATCAGTTGTTGCTCAATTAGAAATAGAGTTTTTGTTGGTTGGCATTTTAAGAATTTTCAGGTTGTCCAAGAGTATAACCTGAGAATCAAATGCTTTTTAACTAATGAACTTAAAGTATATTTTTTGTCACAATTATGTTACTGATTTCACTGTGACAGGGACTGTCCCTAGGCTTATTAGTAGTTGTGAATAGTATATAGATTGGCAATAAGTAATTATTGAGATAATTTAGACCTACAACTCCTAATGTTCCCTTACCCTAACTTTTCTCCTTTAGGGATCTCCTAATCTGTTGATTGTAGAATAGTACAGATGTGGGGGTGAAGCTGATGGGAAAGCAGTATAAAGCAGTAATGGGTGTGTTAGTAACTTAGTCGTATTTGACTCTTTGTGATCCCATGGACTGTAGCCCACCAGGCTCCTCTCTCCATGGAATCCTCTAGACAAGAATTCTGGAGAGGGTAGCCATTCCCTTCTCCAGGGATCTTCCTGACCAAGGGATCGAACCCAGGTCTCCTGTATTGCAGGCAGATTCTTTACTTGTCTGAACCACCAGGGAAGCCTTTGTAAAGCAGTAAGTCTAACTGTAATTGGATGTGAACCTTATTTCGCTGTACTCCAAGCATGCTTTATCCCAAATATGATAGTGAAGCATCCTGGTCTCTTAATTTAGGTTGAGCATTTTTAGAATGATTTCTTTTCCTGATCAAATTAATAAGCTGGATTAACCATAATTTTTAAAAAAGTGAAAAATTGGGGACTTCCCGGGTGGCCCAGTGGCTAAGACTCTGTGCTCCCAAAGCAGGAGGCCCCGAGTTCAGTCCCTGGTCAGGGAACTAGATCCCACATGCTGCAACTAGGATCTGGTGCAGCCAAATAAATAATAAAATATTAAAAAAGAAAGTGAAAAATCTTCTTACTGTTTTTTATTAAATATTTTGGAGTCATTTCACCAAAGGAAATTTACTGTGTAGAGGTGTAAAAAATGCATGTCTTAATTTTTAGTACTTATTGAAAAGGAAAAACTAGAATATCATTTATATTTCAAGATGTCCTTACCCTAAACCTAGCAAGTTAGAATGTTATGTTTGAGTTTCTGTGAAAAAATACTTTAATTGGTTCAATATACATTTTTGATTAATTTTCATTCCTATTTAGTCTATAGCAAGTCATTACTTATTCTTTATACTCACATGGATTTTTATATTAAATCTCTTTTATGTCTTTGGTTTTATTTACCTTCAAAAAGAAACTGCAGAAAAAAGATGAGATTATAGATACTGTACAGTTGAACTAAGAAAGTTAGAAGGAACCTATAACTTTTATTGTGAATTTTTTCATATATTCCCTTCCTCCTTCCAGAAATTCCTCTCTTATCTTAAATAAAGAAATGTAACTTTTATAGGGTGACTAAAACATTTTGTGGTGTTGACTGCCTGATGATCAAGGTTTTTAGCCTGGTATTTGAATGCTAGTCAAAGATGCTGAAATAGGCCTAGCTCTTACAAAGAATGCAGTGTTTATATTGGAGTTTTTTGAATACTTGTTAGACCACCCTGATTTCAGAACACCTCCAACAGAAAAGCAATAGGAATTTTGGCCTCTACCTCTCTTTTGTGCTCCCAAGTAAATTGAGACATTGCGGAGTTTAGTTCTCTTTTTCCTACTCTTAAAATATACTTTGTACTTTATAGAGAAAATTTAAATTTCTGTCTCTTAGGTAAATATTTTTGAGATAAAGTATTTATAGTCTGAACAATTTTTTGACAAATCTTTTAAATTTCCACATTCATGCAAATCTTTAATGAGTTTACTAAAAATGCAGCGAATTAGTACAAGTGTGCGGAGAAGGCAGTGGCAACCCACTCCAGTACTCTTGCCTGGAAAATCCCATGGGCGGAGGAGCCTGGTAGGCTGCAGTCCATGGGGTTGCTAAGAGTCGGGCACAACTGAGAGACTTCACTTTCACTTTTCACTTTCATGCATTGGAGAAGGAAATGGCAGCCCACTCCAGTGTTCTTGCCTGGAGAATCCCAGGGACGGGGGAGCCTGATGGACTGCCGTCTATGGGGTCGCACAAAGTCGGGCACGACTAGAGACTTAGCAGCAGCAGTACAAGCGTGAGACATTATTTAGGGCACTGTTGGCATTACCAATGATTGAGTAACAGTTCTTCAGTTTGTGAACCTTCATGGGATCTTAGGTATTTAAAAAATAGATATTTTGGGATAGAGTGGGTTATTTTAAGTATGGACTACCTTTGTGTGTGAGAAAATTATTGTTAAATTTCTTAGCTATAATAATTGTAGTGGCTAAGTACGAGACTGTACTTATTAGGTGATAACTTGCCGTGTGTACTTAAGGAGTGAAGTGTCTGGATTTATGTTTCAAATGCTTTAGCAAAAAAAAAAAAAGACATAAACTTACATATCTATGTATTTATAAAATAAACATGGTGAAATAATAATTATTCAGTTTAGATTATGGGTGAATGGAGGTTCATTGTAAAATATTAACCATTTTTTTATGCTTGAAAGATTCCAGAATACAAAGTTGGGGGCACGAATTGGACTTCTGTACAATTTTATCTAATTTTAGTTAAAAATTTCTGCTTTTTCTGCTTAAGATTCAGTGAACTCTTTAGAAAGTATATGTCAATTAAATGAATCACTGGGAAATAGTAGTTCTTTTATGATGTTTCAGTCATATTGGGTCAAAGTGAATCTTTAAGCTGCCAGAAAGTTTAAAGCCCCAAATAATTTTTTTTTAAATAGAGTAAAAAGAAATTCAGTGAATACTTAAAACTTTTCTCTTTTGAGGGCATTTACTCTAGGCATTTTCATTTAGTCTGATGGAAGAGATAGATGGGGCATTTAAAAATTTTCCAGCTCTTTAACTTTTGTAAGAGCCATTTTAGTGTTTCAATAATTAGAGTTTATTTCCATGACCTTGGGAAATTAACTTGGGGTGTACTGGGGGAAAAGGTTTTTATTTAGCTAAATGTATAATGCTTCTGTTGTGAGTCTCCATTCTTCTTCCCCTGTTAGAATCAGACAACTTGCTGAAAGAAAAATACTGACCATATTATTTATTTTCTATTTTAGGTCCCTTAATTTGGTAATTTTTAGAATACTGCAGTTCCTGAGCTAAGTTAACTATTAGGGTTCACGTAAGAGTCAGTTATGTTGTTAAAGTCTGCATTTTTTCCTAAAATTTGCATTTACTTATAGTTTGTTTTAATTTACCTAAATGAGGCTGTTTTGTACATACAGAAACTTATTTCTTAGTATCTCATTTAAATTTATTATTAATTGGAGGATGATTGCTCTATAGTATTGTGTTAGCTTCCACATATATCAGCATGAATTGGTCATAGGTATACATTTGTTCCCATCTCCCACTCCTAAGACCTTATTTAAAGAACCCAAACTTTATAGTAATCATATGTAACACACAAGAAAGTTTTTAATAAATTCAAAGATTTCCATTCAAGAAGAGGTACAGGTTTTTCTCATTGATTATTACCCAAGATAAGAAAAGCCCAGAATTGCCACATTTCATAGATTTCCATTCAAGAATAGGTACATATTTTTCACCTTGATTTTTACCCAAAGTAAGAAAAGCCCAGAATTGTCACTCATGAAACTAAATGTGCCTTATTTTCAGTACTGATTTGAAAAGTGATTAGCAGGCAACTTCATAACAAAATTCATTACTTCTGTACCTGCCTTGTAATGTTTTCTTCTTTGCCCAATCAAAAATGGTTTACATTTATGATTCATTAATTTTTTTAAATTTTAATTGGAGGCTAATTACTTTATAATGTAGTGGTTTTTGCCATACATTGACAGATTCATGAATTTTTAACTGACAACAACGGAGTTTGATTCATATGAAGAAGATAGTTTGTAAAAAGTTCTTTTTACAAATTTTTTCACTATTTTTGAAATGGAAAACTGAATTTGTAATATATTGTAGGATTATAAACAATTTGAGTTTCTGTTTTATAGTTGAAAATCGAGAAAACCATGAAAGAAAAAGAAGAACTGTTAAAGTTAATTGCTGTTCTGGAAAAGGAAACAACACAACTTCGAGAACAAGTTGGAAGAATGGAAAGAGAACTTAACCATGAGAAAGACAGAGGTGATCAGTTGCAAGCAGAGCAGAAGGTTAGTTGTGTCCTATGTAACTGATTGGAGTTACACTGTTTGAAATCCACTTTTTTTCAGAACCTGAACCAATTAAAATGAGTGAAGATTCCATGTTGAAAAATTATTTGGATAGATATTTGTACAAGGATAGGTCAAATCCTGTCAACCTTATGCCACAGCCTCTTTTATGTTGTGAATGGTTAAAATACTTTTGAGATTTTTAGTCCCTGATAGCTGTTTCTAGATGCTTTACATCTAATTATAGAATACTTGATTGATCTTGGGAAGGTGGCTTAGAAATACAGTTAGGAATGATAAACACTGAATAAAGGGAAGAGTAGAATAAAGTAGTTAGAATTACTTTTTAAAAATCAGAATTCAATGAAATAAGATGTAGTATTATAATTTTGAAATCATTGATGTGAGAAAGGCAATAAGTTATCCTAAAAACCACCTAATTTAAAAAAATTGGCACAGTCTTAAGCTAAGAAAAAAAGTTTAAGCATAGAACAGTGTAATTTAGAGATACAAATGGATTTAAGACAATAGTTAAAAACAATGGAAAAAGTAGTCACCTAGTAATTGACTTGTTTATTTAATATTTTCATAAGAAAATTTATTGACAAACTTGCACAGATTATGGTTATATATATATATATATATATCACAATCTCACTTACATTGTTACTAGTTGGAAATGGTTATTATGCTCATTGACAGGATTGACCTGTTGTTCCCTAAGGATAGAGTCTGTTCCACTCTCTCTCTTTTTTTTTTTTTTAAATTTTTATTGTAGTATAGTTGATTCACAATGTTGTTTTAGTTTCAGGTATAGAGCAAAGTAAGTTGGTTACACATATATCTACTTTTTCTTTTTTAGATTGTTTTCCCATGTAGGCCATTACATGGATATAGTAATATATATGTCGGTCTCAACCTCTCAATTTATCCCCCTCTCCCAGTATTCTTTTGTGCAGCAAGACCTAGAACAGTTGCTTAATAATTGTTAATTGAGCCATTTTATACTCTAGTGGAGTGATTGTATATTATACAGTTGAGCAGAGGTGATATACAGATAGGGCTCAAACAAAAAAGATTAACCTTATTCTGTTTGAGGATTGCTTGAGTTAGAGGGTAAACATAAATCAAGCAGTGTGTACAGTTGTTTATTTCCTTATGGATTAGTAGCTTAGTTGTTTCTGACTCTTTGCGACCCCATGGACTATAAACCACCAGGTTCCTCTGCCCGTTGGATTCTCCAGGCAAGAATATTGGAGTGGGTTGCTATGTCCTTCTTGTCTCCTTATAAACATCTGTCAAGTCTTTTGTCCTTATTACTATTAGCCTTTTTAGTTTAAAATACGCAGTTATTCTCCCAATTTTATTCCTGGGGAATACTTGCAGTCCTACAGTAGAAGTAGATACTCTGGTTAAAGAACCATTTTTTTGGGGTGGGGGAAGGAGGGTGGTGTAACATGTGGAATCTTAGTTCCCTGACCAGTGATTGAATCCGTGCTAAGCTCAGAGTCTTTTTAACCACTGGAACTCCAGGGTATTCTAAGGAACCACTTTTTAAGTTTGAACTTTTTAAGCAGGTATACCCAAGTATTATAAATGTTATAATAAAATCTCATCATATGTGCCTAGCTTGACTATTAGAACATCCAGGTAAATTTATAATCCTGTTGTTGTAACTCTTTTGCTGTCCTTTGTATAGTTCTAACCCTTTTCTTTCTATTCTTCATGAATTTTTTTTGCTGTTACCTGAGTTTGGCAGTTTTCCAAAATGGCCCATTACAACCTGTACTTAGCCCATGAGATCAAGAATACCCTGAAGTATGGCCTTTGATGTTAGACTCTGTTCACTTTGAAATCCAAAGGGAAGAATGGATGATTTAGAGAGTAGGAATGGCAGAAAGAGAGGCCTTTAATTGTGTGAAATTACTCATGTACATCAGACCATTTCTCTGGTTCAGTTGAGTATTACCTGAAATTTAAACAGTCCTAGGTTCTCTCTGCTGTCCAGGTGATGGGTTAAGCACCATAGATAAGACTAAAGATTATGCTGACAGACTGGGGTTGAGAAAGTGGAGGACTGAGGTCAGGGGATTAATGAAGCAAAATTTGTAGGAGATTGTGGCTAAGTTACCCAGAAGAAATCTTTGGAGTTTATGGCAACTCACAAATCTTGATGACAGTCACCCATCATGAAGGGAACTTCTTCCTTGCTGCTATTCTTCCATTGAAATATACAATCTGGGAAGATAAGGTATGTGAAAGTGATTTTTTTTTTAAAGTTATTCTATAGAAAATGGTGACAAAAAAGACTTAAAAAATAATAATGTCATCCAAGAGGAATAAGAATCGACATTTTCCTCAGATTCTAAAAGCTATGTTTGTATAATGTTATATACAAACAATTCTGAGCTGTATTTTGGCGATTGCTTATTTCTGGGGATAAAATAATATGCTTGCTAGGAGAGCTGCTTCCTCTTTGCTGCTAGTTAATGAGGTTTCTAGTTCTTTATGAATTTGATTTTTACTTCCAAAATTGTAGTCTCCATCTTAATCAGGCAGGCCTGCTGGGCAGTTAGAATAGCTCAGAAACTTTTAAACCTGGGTTAGTTGAGTGACTTTTAAAATCTGTGACATTTCTTGGCACCTGTTTAAAATCTGGTGTGAAGTCTGGTTTAAAATCCGTGGTATGAATTCTAAAAAACAGTCTTCGTATAATAGTATTAAAGGGCTTCTCTTTGAAGTACGAGTATATAAACTGCTGAATATCTGAAGGACTATTAAGGTAGATCATTTATGCAATATACCAAATATGCACGTCTATAGATATTTAGATTAGTGGTTGCCTGGGACTGGAGGGAAACAGTGACCATAAATAGGTAAAAGGTTTCTTTTGGGGGTGATGAAAATGTTCTAAAACTAGGTTATGATAATGGTTGCACAAGCCTGTAAATATATTAAAAACCATTAAATTGTATACTTTTGGAACTAGCTTCTTGCACTTATAATACTTTCAGGGTTCACCCATTTTATAGTATGGATCAGTATTTCATTCTTTTTAATGTCAAATGATACCTAATTAGCTTCCCTGATAGCTCAGTTGGTAAAGAATCCGCCTGCAATGCAGGAGACCCTGGTTTGATTCTGGGTCTGGAAGATCTGCTGGAGAAGGGTAGGCTACCCACTCCAGTATTCTTGGGCTTCCCTTGTGGCTCAGCTGGTAAAGAATACACCTGCAATGTGGGAGACCTGGGTTCGATCCCTGGGTTAGGAAGATCCCCTGAAGGGAGGGGCTACCCACTCCACTATTCTGACCTGGAGAATTCCATGGACTATAGTCCATGGGTCACAGAGAGTCTGACATGACTGAGCGACTTTCATTTTACATTTATTAGATTTATGTAAAAATTAGCAGTTTGTATATTTATTCATTGTGTTCTGGTTTTTGTTTTGAAGTGCTGGATATTTATTTGAAGTTAGAAGATTGAAAACTGAGGGTCAGAGAACCAATGCTCCTGAATCCTATTTTTCAAATAGGACTAAAATGGGCTGTGACCCTGTTAAGTTTTCTAATTAGTTCATAATCTTTTAGTGCCCTATGGATGGAATGTTTTCATAAAATAAATTACATTCTTCAGTTGAATATTGGTAATTTAAGATGTCTTTCAGTCAGTTCAGTTCAGTCCAGTCGTGTCCGACTCTTTGTGACCCCATGAATCGTAGCACGCCAGGCCTCCCTGTCCAACACGAACTCCCAGAGTTCACTCAGACTCAGGACCATCGAGTCAGTGATACCATCCCAGCCATCTCATCCTCTGTCGTCCCCTTCTCCTCCTGCCCCCAATCCCTCCCAGCATCAGAGTCTTTTCCAATGAGTCAACTCTTCGCATGAGGTGGCCAACATAGTGGAGTTTCAGCTTTAGCGTCATTCCTTCCAAAGAACACCCAGGGCTGATCTCCTTCAGAATGAACTGGTTGGATCTCCTTGCAGTCCAAGGGACTCTCGAGTATTCTCCAGCTCCACAGTTCAAATGCATCACTTCTTCGGTGCTCAGCCTTCTTCACAGTCCAACTCTCACATCCATACATGACCACTGGAAAAACCATAGCCTTGACTAGACGGACCTTAGTCGGCACAGTAATGTCTTTGGGTTTTGAATATGCTATCTAGGTTGGTCATAACTTTTCTTCCAAGAGTAAGCGTCTTTTAATTTCATGGCTGCAGTCACCATCTGCAGTGATTTTGGAGCCCATGAAAATAAAGACAATTACTGTTTCCATTTTCTCCATCTATTTGCCAAGAAGTGATGGGACCAGAAGTCATGATCTTAGTTTGTTGAATGTTGAGTTTTAAGCCAGCTTTTTCGTTCTCCTCTTTCACCTTCATCAAGAGGCTCTTTAGTTCCTCTTCACTTTCTACCATAAGGGTGGTGTCATCTGTTTAACCAAGGTTATTGATACTTCTCGTGGCAGTCTTCATTCCAGCTTGTGCTTCACTGAGCCCAGCATTTCTCACGATGTGCTCTGCATCTGAGTTAATAAACAGGGTGACAATATACAGCCTAGACATACTCTTTTCCCAATTTTGAACGAGTCAGTTGTTCCATGTCCTGTTCTACTGTTGCTTCTTAATCTGCATACAGGTTTTTCAGGAGGCAGGTAAGGTGGTCTGGTATTCCCATCTCTTTAAGAATTTTCCATAGTTGTTGTAATCCATAGTTGAAGACTTTAGTGTAAATGAAGCAGAAGTAGATGTTTTTCTGGAATTCTCTTGCTTTTTATATCATCCAATGGATGTTGGTAATTTGATCTCTGATTCATCTGTGTTTTCTGAAATCCAGCTTTGTACATCTTGTACAGATGGAATTTTTAAACTTTTTATTTATTTATATTTAGTCTTTATTTTTATATTGAAGTATAGTTGATTTTCAGTGTTGTGTTAACTTCAGGTAGTTTAGCAAAGTGATTGAATTACACATACACATATATCCATTCTTTTCAGATTCTTTCCCATGTAGGATATTACAGAATATTGAGTAGAGTTCCCTCTGCTATATAGTAGGTCCTTATTGATTATCTGTTTTATAAATAGTAGTATGTATATGTTAATCCCAAATTCCTAATTTATCCCTCCTCCTACCATTTACCCTTTGGTAACCTTGAATTTGTTTTTGAAGTCTGAATCTGTTTCTGTTTTGTATGTTAATTTATGTCATTTTTTTCATTCCACATATAAATTATATTTCCTCTGTCTACTTACTTAGTATGATAATCTCTCAGTCCATCTAGGCTGCTGCAAATTATTATTTCATTTTTTTATGGCTACTGTTCCATTGTATGTATGCCACATCTTCTTTATCCATCCTCTGTTGATGGACATTTAGGTTGCTTCCATGTTTTGACTATTGTAAAGAATGCTGCAGTGGACATTGGAGTGTAGTGTGTCTTTGGCTTACAGTTTCCTCTGGATATATGCCCAGGAATGTGATTGGTGGATCATGATAGTTTTATTTTTAGTTTTTTTAGGAACCCTCATACTGTTTCTTCAGTCGAGTTTGGTATTCTACTTGATTTTAAAAAAGAGTGTTGTGTAGCAAAACGAATACAGTATTGTAAAGCAAAACAAACTAAAAAAATAAAAATTAATTAAAAATAAAATAAAATAAAAAAGAGTGTTTGAGGAAAGCCAGATTATATCAAATGAGTCAGATTTATTTTAAATTTCTTCTAGCAATTTCCATAAATGACATGATCCTTTTGTCAGTGACTTGCCATTAGAGTATTCAGTTACTAATTTACTAGAATTTACTGTTGTATATGTTTAAATCCAGAAAATGATACTTTTTTCTAGATAATTGTTAGTAATGGTGTGAAGACACAGTATCTTCACATGTATTTATTTGTAGTCAGAGTTAATTTTGTCCTTTTTTGACACGGGAATAAATATGTTCTTACTTAAGATGTTTTTAGTGGGTGTTTAGCCACAGAATCACATAAGTGATTAACAGTTTCACAGTCTTTTTGTCTGGTTGTTCATAATTGAGAATTGAGGGGAATTGGTAACAGTGGGTCATGGTGATGTGATCCTTCAGTTTAGAAGAAGTCTGCTGCATAAATCTGATATGCTCAAATCTCTTAATCTCCTTTTGTCTCCTTTGTAGTTAACTGTTCTTATCTTGGTGCACAGTGTAGCTGAGTTAGTATTCTCTTTAAGTTTTCTGTTTAAATATTAGGTTTATGTGCTCTTTTGACATAATTTGCAAATGTTGACCAAATGAATGTTTATTTCAAATTTCAAGTGTTTTTGAAGACTGTGTTGCAGATTTTACTTTTTAAAAAATATTTTGTATATGCATTTCTATATAGTTTTTTAAAGGAAAGCATGGTTCTTAGTTATTTGTATGTACACTAAAGGCTTTGATGTCATTTTCATGCTAAGGAAGACTTAGACACATTGAAAATACTTATCCTTCATTCAATTATGAATGCTACATGCCTGCAGAATAATCCCCGCTTTGGTATTTTATGCCTTTTATAGTGTGCTTGGAAGCTAAGAAGCTCTTAAGTAAGTAAAGTCACTCAGTCGTTAAGTGTTTTTAAAGTTACTACAAAAAGGTTCTGAGACTCTCAAGTTACAATTCAAATTAATTTGTGATTCACTATAGAGTTAATGGGGAAACAGTGTCAGACTTTATTTTTTTGGGCTCCAAAATCACTGCAGATGGTGATTGCATCCATGAAATTAAGACGCTTACTCCTTGGAAGGAAAGTTATGACCAACCTAGATAGCATATTGAAAAGCAGAGACGTTACTTTGCCAACAAAGGTCTGTCTAGTCAAGGCTATGGTTTTTCCAGTGGTCATGTATGGATGTGAGAGTTGGACTGTGAAGAAGGCTGAGTGCCAAAGAATTTATGCTTTTGAACTGTGGTGTTGGAGAAGACTCTTGAGAGTCCCTTGGACTGCAAGGAGATCCAACCAGTCCATTCTAAGGGAGATCAGTCCTGGGTGTTCATTGGAAGGACTGATGCTAAAGCTGAAACTCCAATACTTTGGCCACCTCATGTGAAGAGTTGACTCATTGGAAGACTCTGATGCTAGAAGGGGTTGGGGGCAGGAGGAGAAGGAGACGACAGAGGATGAGATGGCTGGATGGCATCACTGACTCGATGGACGAGAGTCCGAGTGAACTCCGGGAGTTGGTGTTGGACAGGGAGGCCAGCCTGCTGCGATTTCTGTACAGAGAGAGCATTTGGTAAAATAAAAATAAAATGTAAAAAAGCTGTTTAGAAACCTCTCCTTATAAATCAGCAAGACAAATACTGAAAATGTCAGATTTTAAAGAATCATTGGATAGTGACAACTGTTACTAAATGAGTAAATATTACCTGTTTTCTCTGGGATTACAGCGTTGAAATCAGAATAGCATTTAGTTTTTCATATCAGTCTTTGGTTTATGTTGCAAATTCAGTAAGGCACGAAGTTGTTTTGAGCAAAATTAAAACCAATAGAATGTATCTGACCATTGTTGTGATAAGCTTCTTAATGAATTATGTTGTTCTTAGATGCAATAATTAATTTTTGTATTCTAATAAGATAATTGAAATGATATTTTACTTGCAAGTAAAAAATTTTGTTGTTACTTGATGAATATCAATTAATTTTCATTAGCATATAGATACTATAGATAGCATATTTTCATTGGCATATAGATACTTCATAACATTTGATACATTTAAATTGGCAGAATGGTGATTTTCTTTAGTTTCTGTTGTTGGGTCAATGGGTAGTTCTTTCATTAATAGGAAAATTTTAAATTAATTTTTAATAAGCACAATTTGTCTTAATTTATTAGTTCATTGTATAGTTTCCCATAACTGTGTGGAAGCTTCCAATGCACTATATATTTGATTCTTATAATTTTATGAACTAGGCACTAAAGGCCTTATTATCTACTTTTTGCACATTATAAAACAAGCCTAGGGAGAGGCTTGATCAAATTAATTGTCTTAATTGATGTGATAAGATTTTTTAGTTATCTGTTTAAGATGGTAAAGAATCTGACTGCAAGGTGGGAAACCTGAGTTCACTGCCTAGATCAGGAAGATCCTCTGGAGAAGGGAGTGACTTCCCATTCTAGTATTCTTTGCTGGAGAATTGCATGAACAGAGGATCCTGGTGGGCTACAGTCAGTGGGGTTGCAAAGATTCAGACATGATTAAACAGTTAACACTTTCACAGTACCCATTGTACTTTCATAATTATCAGTGGTGCTTACTGACTATGCTAGAAGAAGTGGGTGTTAACCTTGGTTAATATCATGAAAACTGTTTTGTCATTGGAGTAACAGTGGAAAGCAAGGTATGTAAAAAAAAAAACCCAACAAAAACCAAAGTGACTAATTTTCAAGTTTTTTCCTCACTTTCGTTGCCTGCCCTCTGGAGTAAGTCCTGAAATCATCCCACAGAGTGTGTGAAAAGTCGAGGAGAAAAGTTAGTAATTGTTTAATTTAGTATTTAAAAAGTTTATTGTATGTTACCATTTCAGGTTTAGTTTTTATTCTAAAGTTTGGAGGGGACAAATGAGGGATTAAAATTTTGAGGATAGATTTCTTAGAAATATACAAATTTGTATTTCTGATTATGTTTCTGTTTCTCAAAATATTTTATTATTGTTTCTAAGGCTCTTACTGAAGTCTCACAAAGTTTAAAAATGGAAAATGAAGAATTTAAGAAGAGATACAATGATGCTACGTCCAAAGCTCTCCAGCTTGAGGAAGATATTGTGTCAGTAACTCATAAAGCGATTGAAAAAGAAACTGAATTAGACAGGTATTTCTAATATTTTAAAAACATCTTCATGTTTTAAAAATGTTTTAAGAAAGTTGTTTTTGTTTATGTTAATGTTATTTGACTCTTAACTCAGTTTAAAGGACAGACTCAAAAAGGCACAGTGTGAAAGAGAACAACTTGAATGTCAGTTGAAGACAGAAAAGGATGAGAAGGAACTTTATAAGGTAATTTATTCCTTACTTTTTATTAGTTATCTTTTGCTGTGTAGCATATTGCCCCAAAACTTAGTGTTCAGGAATTTGGGAGCAATTTAGCTGAGTGTTTCTGGCTCAGAGTCTCTTGTGTAGTTGCAATCAAGATGTTGGCAAGTCAGCTAAAGTCAGCTAAAGGCTCTCAGTTAGAACTGGGGGATGTGCTGTCAGAGTGGCTCACTTATATGACTTTTGGCAGGAGGCCCTTTAGTTTCTTGGACTGTCGTCTCTTCAGTGGCTGTTAGAATGTCCTCACAGTATGCAATCAGCTTCCCTCAGAGTGAGCTGTACAAGGGAGAGCAAGGAAGAAATCAGTGCATTTTATGACCTGGTCTGCAAGTTGAGCACTGATGCTTCTTTATCTTACTAATTAGAAGCAAGTCACTCCAGCTGATACAGGAGAGGGGAATTAGGCTCCACTTCTTTAAGAGAGGAGAATCAAAGGATTTAGGGATATATTTTAAAACTACCTCATTGTGTATAGTCCCTAAAAGTTTTCAGGAAGTTTAAGTTACTGGTGTTTTAGATACTTAGCAAGTAATGTATAATAAGTCAGAGATTTTTTTTTAATGGTAATAAGATAGCTGTTGATCAAGATTTGTACAACTAATTTTCCCCTTTTAAGAATATCTAATGTTAGTGAGAAGATTAATTTATTTCAGTGATGATCATATTTTAGTTTGCCTTTTGGAATTATCTAAGAGACTTTCATTTTAAAAAAGGATTCTGTAGACAAATCTTCACCTTTTAGAGTTTTTTCTCCTTTCCTGTTTAAGCTCTAAAATAGGATAGTGAGCGTTAGTTGTCAATATTGTGGATACATATTGGGACTTAACTTATTTTAAGGGTTCTTAAGGAATTCTTGAAGGCGGTTCCAGATTAGGAATTTCAAGAACATTCTGAGTTAAGTATTACTTGGATAGATTTAATCTCTTAATTAGAAGAGAACAGCACTCGTTTATATAATTATGGTATATGTTAAAAATAAAGCATAACTTCATATATTCAGTATTTGAGAGTCTCGTCTCAATTTGCACTAAAAATGTAGAATATGATTTATTTATTGCCAGTAGGTTTTCCCCACCTTCTTATTAAAAAATAACTATTCACTTATTTATATCTATTGATAAGCTCGGTGCCATCATTGGGTACCCAAGTATGAAATTCCAGATCTTTTCTGAGAATCACCTCTTTTTTTTCTTCATTTTTATTGAGATACCATTGACATACAGTACTGTACAAGTTTATGGCATAAGCATAATGGTGTATATCATGGAATGATTACACAGTAAGTTTAGTGAATATTCATCATCTTATATAAATATAAAAGATTTTTTCCCCTTGTGATGGAAACTCTAGGGATTTACTCTCAATAAACTTTCATGTATAACTTACAGTGGTGTTAATTTTAGTTACCATGTGATATGTTACATCCCTAGTACTTACTTATCTTTTAACTGTAAGTTTGTACCTTTTGATTACTTTTATCTAACGCCCCCTCCCTTCACCCTCTGTCTCAGGTAACCACAAATCTGACCTGTTTTTTCCCCAAGAGTTTGTTTTTGAAGTTTAATTTGACCCACACAAAACTATATTTAGTTCTGGATGCACAGCATTATGATTTTATATTTTTATACATTTCAAAATGATCACCACAATAAGTTTAGCTACCACTTGTCACCATACTAAGGTATTGCATAATTGCTGACTATATTCCACATGCTATATATTTCATACCTGTGACTGATTCTGTCTTTATAACTGTGTACCTGTTAATCTTCCTCACCTGTTTCTCTAATCCCCCAGCCAGCAACTACTTGCTAGTTCTCTTCATCTGTCATTCTTTTTTATGTTCATTTGTTCTGTTTTTTTAGATAACACACGTAAATGAATAGTATGGTATTTGTCTTTGATTTATTTCACTTAGGTCCTTCCATGTTGTTGCAGATGGCAAAGTTTTTCTTTTTTTATGGCTGAGTAATATACCTGTGTGTGTGTACACATACACGGAGAAGGCAGTGGCACCCCACTCCAGTAGTCTTGGCTGGAAAATCCATGGATGGAGGAGCCTGATAGGCTCCAGTCCATGGGGTCGCTAAGACTCGGACACGACTAAGCGACTTCACTTTCACTTTTCACTTTCATGCATTGAAGAAGGAAATGGCAGCGCACTCCAGTCTTCTTGCCTGGAGAATCCCAGGGACGGGGGAGCCTGGTGGGCTGCCGTCTCTGGGGTCGCACAGAGTCGGACACAACGGAAGCAACTTAGTAGTAGTAGTAGTAGTAGTAGTGCACATACACACAGCTCTTCTTTATCCTTTCATCTATTGATGAGCACTTAGGTTGCTTTCATATCTTGGCTATTATAGATAATAACTGCAGTAAACATAGGGGTATTTATATCTTCTCAAATTAGTGTTTTGTTTTCTTCAGATAAATATCCAGGAGTGGAATTGCTGGATCATATGGTTCTATTTTTTAACTTTTTGAGGAATCTCCCTACTGTTTCTCCATAGTGACTGCACCAATTTACATTCCCACCAGCAGTGCGAAGGGGTTCCCTTTTCTCCACATTCTTGCCAATACTTGTTATTTGTTGTCTTTTTGTTAGTAGCCATTCTCAAGACTGAGGTGATACATCATTGAGGTGAGGTGTTTGATTTGTATTTCCATGATGATTAGTGATCTTGAACACGTTTTCATTTGCCTGTTGATCTTCTGTATGTCTTCTTTGGAGAAATGCCTGTTCAGCTTCTCTGCCTGTTTTTTGATCAGGCTTGTTTTTTTTGATATTGAGTTGTATGGGCTGTTTGTATGTTTTGCATATTAACTCCATGTTGGTTGGATGTACTTCAGATATCTTTTCCCATTCAATAGGTGTCCTTTTCATTTTGTTGATAGTTTCCTTTGCTGGGGAAAGGTTTTTTAGTTTGATGTAGTACCATTTGTTTTATTTTTGCCTTTGATTCCCTTGCCTGAGGAGGCATATCCAAAATTTTTTGCTAAGACTGATATCAAACAATCTACTGCCTTTGTTTTCTTCTAGAAGTTTTATGGTTTCAGGTTTTACATTTAAGTCTTTAATCCATTTTGAGTTTATTTTTACATACATGGTGTGAGAAAGTAGCTTAGTTTGATTCTTTTGCATGTAGCTGTCTAGTTTCCCCAACACAGTTTGTTGAAGAAATTTTCGTGTTGTAATATTCTTGCCTCCTTTGTCATAGACTAATTGCTTATATGAGTGGGGTTCATTTCTGGGCTCTCTGTTCTATTTATCAATATGTCTGGTTTTGTCCACTACCATACTGTTTTGATTACTCTAGCTTTGAGTATACAAAGTATAGTTACTGTGACATACTGCATTAAAAAAATAAAGATTATATGATCATCTCAGGAGATGCAGGAAAAGCTATTGTCAAATTCAACATATGTTTGTGATAAAACTTCTCAACAAAGTGGTTAAGAAAGAACATACCTCAACATAATAAGAGTCATATACTACAAGGCCACAGCTAACATCATAATGTACTCAGTGGTGAAAAGCTAGAAAAGTACTTCCTCCAATATCAGGAACAAGACAAAAATACCCACTCTCATCACTTTTATTCAGCATAGTATTGGAAATCATAGCCATCGTGATCAGACAAAGAAAGAAAAGGAATTCAAATTGCAAAGGAGGTGGTAAAACTGTCACTATTTGCAGATGACATTATACAGTAAATCCTAAAGATGCCACTGAAAACCTGCTGTTCATCAGTGGGTTTGGTCAGGTTGCAAGATACAAAAATAATATACAGAAAAATAATAATAATCTGCATTTCTGTATACAGCAAACTCTTGGAAAGAGAAATTAAGAAAGCAATCCCATTTACAGTCAAAAAGGATAAAATGTCTAGGAATAAATCTAATGAGTAAAAGCCCTCTAGTGAGAAAACAGACAATGATGAAAAAAAAAATGAAGGTAACACATATGGAAAGATACACTGTGCTCATGGATTGGAAGAATTAACATTGTTAAAATGACCATACTACCCAATCTCCAGATTCAGTGCATTCCCATCAAAATATCAATGATATTTTTCACAGAACTAGAACAAATCTAAAATCTGTATGGAAAAACAAAAGACCCTGAATAGTCAAAACAGTCTGGAGAAAAACAGCTGGAGGTATCAGGCTCCCTTATTTCAAACTATACCACAAAACTACAGTTGTTTCCCTCTTATTTTGGGGGTTGGTTAATTCTTTTATAATCTTTAAAAATTTTTGCTTTGAAAATTACAAAAAAAAAAATCGAGTCTACTGTGCACCTCATTGCAGAACATAGAAACATTTTGGCTGTTAATGGGTTATCCCATTCTGTTTCTTGGGACAACCATCTTCAGAGCATGAGAGAGAGAGAGAGAGAGAGAGAGAGAGAGAGAACAGGAGATAAAACAGTAAAGACTCACTGGTGGATGATTTTATGGTTTGACTCTTTAAGGAGTAGTGCCCAAATAGAATATTTGGTTTTTGAACAGATTTTGTGAAAAAGGGAAATATTAATAATACTGATATCTAAGGAAAGTTGCAGTTGCATACTGCAGTTGAAAGTTGCAGTATGCAGTTGCATGCAGTATTTTTTTTAAAAACTACTTTCAACTGCAGTTTAAATTTTAAAGATACTTGTTATAGAATTTGATTTGCATATGTACTGTGAATAGCAGCAACCAGAGTTCCTGGGAAAAATCAATATAGTTGGGTTAATTAGTCAATAAATGTATTTTTAGGCACATAGGAAGTAAATGACATAGTACTTTTTCCATAAGCAAGAAACTTAATTGCATAAGGTATCGTTCTTGAATGTACTTCGTTTTTCTTGAATCTGGTCATGGCTTTATATATGAATATGCCTGTAACATGTTTCCCCAAAAGAACAACCAAATTCATTTGTAATTTTAAAGAGAACTAATGTGAAATTAGTAAAAGGGAAGATTTTAGAGATCAGGTAATGTTAGACCTTAGAATTAATCTCTGTGGAAAACTAAACAGTAGGAAAACTCAGAAAAGTTGTGTTCTGCTTCCATATACTTGAGTAATCATTTGGCAGAATTTGCTTTTCTGACTCCTTGCTTAGTGAGTCTTTCCTTTCCTTGATCATATTTGGGTTAGAGATAAATAGTGATACTTTAAATTATTGAGTAACTTAGGCTGTGGAGTTAGAATATTCTTGGCATTTTCAATCACTGTTTCAGGTACATTTGAAGAATACAGAAATAGAAAATACCAAGCTTGTGTCAGAGGTCCAGACTTTAAAGAATTTAGATGGGAACAAAGAAAACATGATTACTCATTTCAAAGAAGAGATTAGCAGACTACAGTTCTCACTGGCTGAAAGGAGAGTCTGCAAAGGACCTTCTTGCTTACAACCTCAAGTAAGGTAAGTACTTTTGCAATATGCATTTGAAGATTGTAAAGTATTATCTCTGTTAAATGTATACAGTGTGGCTTTTATTTTTACTCTTTACTCCTCTCAACTTCTGTTTTGGAAAAAGTTCATACTTCTAGAAGAGTTGAAAGAACAGAAAATTGAATACATATATCTTTCAGTATTTTGCCACCATTATCTCCCCCATTTATATGCCCCCCACAAGCCATTTGAAAGTCAGTTGTAGGCATTGACATTTCATCCTAAATATTTTTGAAAGTCTCTCTTATCAACAGTTACGTTCTTCTGTAGATTCGTAATATCTAAGAAATGTCACCTAAGAAATTTTATATTGATGTGATAATACTCATACTTGTATATGGGGCTTCACAGGTGGTGCTAATGGTAAAGAATAGGAGACGCAAGATGTGAGTTTGATCCCTAGGTTGGGAAGATCCCCTAGAGTATAGGAAACGGCAACCCACTCCAGTATTCTTGCCTGGAAAAATTCCAGGTCCAGAGGATCTTGGTGGTCCATGGGATCACAGAAGAGTTCATGGGGTCACAAAAGAGTTGGACATGACAGCACGCGTGTGCACACACAGGCACACACACACATGTATGTAGTTTTAGTCTACATTGAAATTAGTCCACTTATATTTTTGTATAACCTTTAAAATTTCTTGATCCTGGGTAGTCAGAAATCATACAGTAATGATTATTGTTATAATCTCGGTCTGCTTTATTACAGAACAGTGTCTTTAAACCTTTTGTCTGTGATGACATTGATAGTTTTGAAGAATTCAGACTTGTTTGAGAGAGTTTTCTATATTCTAGTTTTGTCTGTTGTTTCCTCATGACTAGATTCCAGTTAGATATTTTCGGCAAGAAAAAGATGTTTTGTACATTCTGTTGCAGTTACATCAGAAGTCATATAATACCAGTTCCTTTCTTTCTGATGTTAGGTTTAATCTGTTGTTTAAAGTTATGCTGCTCATCTCTCCATTACGTTGGTGTCTTTCCTTCTTTGTGATTTATTGAATAGTCTGGGATAATATTTCAGTATATTATACATTATACATCATCATTCTTTTTTATACTTAAGTTGTCCTATAGCTAGTGGGGAGCCTTTTCAGACCTACATTTGTATCTTTCTGATAATATTCCCCCTAATGCTTTGAATACTTCCTTGTTTTGTGGTTAGAACTTTGTGTTAGGTTTTAGTTTTAGGTTCAGACCTAAATCTGGTATTACCAATTTCTCCAAAGAGCCTGATTTTTTCTTTCTTTTTTTTTTTTTTTTACATTCGTGAAAGGCATTTTGAAACCAAGAACTGAATCCTTTTGCTACTTTGCACTTTAATTAGATATTTTAAGTCTTAAATTTATATTGATATCTCCAATTCAAATCCAGTACTTCTAGGGGTCTTCTTTATCTTCCTCCTTTCCATACTTAGGTATACCTTCTCCCAGCTTCCAAAAGTGAAAGTGAAAGTCGCTCAGTTGTGTCCGACTGTTTGCGACCCCAAGGGAATTCTCCAGGTCAGAATACTGGAATGGGTAGCCTTTCCTTTCTCCAGGGGATCTTCCCAACCCAGGGATGGAACCCAGGTCTCTTGCTTTGCAGGCAGATTCTTTACCAGCTGGGCACAAGCGAAGCCCAAGAATACTGGAGTGGGTAGCCTATCCCTTCTCCAGTGGATCTTCCTGACCCAGGAATTGAACCGGTATCTCCTGCATTGCAGGTGGATTCTTTACCAACTGAGCTATCAGGGAAGCCCCCACAGCTTTCACACATTCTATTTATTCATGTTGTTTAACCAGCTTCCCTGATGGCTTGGATGATAATCTTCCTGAAATGCAGGAGACCCGGGTTTTGATCTCTGGTTTAGGAAAATCCCCTGAAAAAAGAAATGGCTACTCACTCCAGTATTCTTGCCTGGAGGATCCCATGGACAGAGGAGCCTGGAGGGCTATACAGTCCATGGACCTGCAAAGTCAGACACAATTGTGGACTAACACTTTAACTTTTTCAACTAGCTGTACACACCATTAGTTTCAGAATTATTATCTCAACACCATTTCCATCAGTATCTGAAAATAAAAACTAAGATCTTTCCAGATTTTATCTTAATATATTCACTAAGGATGTAGAGAGTTCAGTCCAGTCGCTCAGTCATGTCCAACTCTTTGGGACTCCTTGGACAGCAGCACGCCAGGCCTCCCTGTCCATCACCAACTCCCAGAGCTTGCTCAGACTCATGTCCACCGAGCCGGTGATGCCATCCAACCATCTCATCCTCTTTTGTCCCCTTCTCCTCCTGCCTTCAATCTTGCCCAGCATCAGGGTCTTTTCCAGTGAGTCAGTTCTTCACATCAGGTGGCTAAAGTATTGGAGTTGCAGCTTCAGCATCAGTCCTTCCAATGAATTCAGGACTGATTTCCTTTAGGATTGACTGATTGGTTTTCCTTCAGTCCAAGGGACTCCCAAGAGTCTTCACCAACACCACAGTTAAAAAGCCTCAATTCTTTGGCGCTCAGCTTTCTTTATAGTCCAACTCTATATTGACAGGGGCTCTGGGTGCAGCAGACATGGGTCACATAGCCTGTGGCATAGGGATGTACAGAGTACCAGGTTCAAAAGTTACTTGAATTAATTTTTTTAAACATTTATGTTATGCATTTATAATACAGTTGTTTTTTGTTTTTATTCTCATCTTTTAATTTTATTTCTTGAATATGTAAAATAGATGTATCATTCAGAAGTCAAAATGAAATTAAAAATTTACTTTTCCTTAAAAATCCTTTCTTGGGGTGGGAGGAAGGTTCAAGAGGGAGGGAACATATGTATACCTGTGACTGATTCATGTTGATGTATGGCAGAAACCACAATATTGTAATTATCCTCCAATTAAAAATAAATTATAAAAACTCTTTCTTACCTGTTTTCATAGGTAAAACATTTTCATTAGTTTCCAGTATATTCTTCGTGTTTGTTTTTACAAAAATAAACTTGGTGCATGTGTGTGCATGCAATACTCTTCTCTGTCTTCTTTCTTTAAGTGAAAGTGGCTCAGTTGTGTCTGACTCTTTGTGACCCTGTAGACTCTACAGTCCATGGAATTCTGCAGGCCAGAATACTAGAGTGGGTAGGCTTTCTCTTCTCCAGGGCATCTTCCCAACCCAGGGATTGAACCCAGGTCTTGCACATTGCATGTGGATTCTTTATCATCTGAGCCACAAGAGAAGCCCCCTTTCTTTAAAGGGGGATATTGTTTATACTCTTTTTCCCTTTGCTTTTCTTCATTGAACTATATATAGATGGGAAATCATTCCCTATCAGTTCATAGAGATCTTCCCATTAAAAAAAAAAAAGGGTATAAATACTATGTTGTATAAATTTAATTTGATTTATTCATTATAATTGGAATAGTTTTATGTGGTTTTCAGTAGTTTGCTATTGAATACACTCAGATGTAATACCTAAAACATCAGATAAGCGTGACATTTAGGATTAATAGTTAAGACTCTAGTTACTTCTCAGGATATTGAATGTAGCAGATTGCAAATGGAAATGTGAGAAGTATGTTTGATGGTTAGTTTTTATTTAATATTTGCTAAGATGCCGCTTAAGCAAGACTTCTGTGAAGAAAAACAAGAGTAAAAATATGTGGAGAAAGTAACTCCTAATTGTTAAAACTTTTTAAAAAAGTATAAAAGCAATACAAAATCATGGTTATAAAAGAAATTCAAGTAGTATGAGAGAGTACAAGATAAAAGTAACTATTTCCCAGATATATCATTATAGAATTTATAATTTTCCTAGAAATCTTAATGTTTGTATAATATTTATACTTTAACAAAAATGTGACTACATATAGTGTTACAAAAACTTTAAAAATTAATAGACTGTCTGGACATCTTGCAGTATGAGTACACATGAAGATCTTCCTCATTCATTAGAACAGTTTAGTAGGGAATCCCCTAGTGGTCCAATGGTTATGACTCAAC
>SJXQ01012336.1:0-93335 GCA_006408695.1 Aepyceros melampus
ACTTACAATTATACAGTGGAACTGACAAATAGATTTGAGGGGTTAGATCTGCTAGACCAAGTGCCTGGAGAATTATGGATGGAGATTCATGACACTATACAGGAGGCAGTGATCAAGACCATCCCCAAGATAAAGAAAAGCAAGAAGACAAAACGGTTGTCTGAGGAGGCCTTACAAAGAGCTGAGAAAAGAAGAGACACTAAAGGCAAAAGAGAAAAGGAAAAATATACCTCTATGAATGCAGAATTCCAAAGAATAGCAAGGAGATATAAGAAAGTCTTTCTTGGTGATCAATGCAGAGAAATAGAGGAAAAGAATAGAATGGGAAAGACTAGGGATCTCTTCAAGAAAGTTAGAGATACCAAGGGAACATTTCCTGCAAAGATAGGCATAATAAAGGACAGAAATGGTATAGACCTAACAGAAGCAGAAGATATTAAGAAGAGGTGGCAAGAATAAACAGAAGAAATATACAAAAAATATCCTAATGATCCAGATAACCATGATTGTGTGATCACTCACCTAGAGCTAGATATCCTGGAATGCAAAGTCAGGTGGGTCTTAGTAAGCATCACTACAAATAANGAAATGGTATAGACCTAACAGAAGCAGAAGATATTAAGAAGAGGTGGCAAGAATAAACAGAAGAAATATACAAAAAATATCCTAATGATCCAGATAACCATGATTGTGTGATCACTCACCTAGAGCTAGATATCCTGGAATGCAAAGTCAGGTGGGTCTTAGTAAGCATCACTACAAATAAAGCTAGTGGAGATGATGGGATTCCAACTGAGTTCTTTCAAGTAATAAAAGATGATGCTGTGAAAGTGCTGCACTCAATATGCCAGCAAATTTGGAAAACTAAGCAGTGGCCACAGGACTGGAAAAGGTCAGTTTTCTTTTCAGTTCCAAAGAAAAGTAATGCCAAAGAATGTTTAAACTATGGAACAACTGCATTCATCTCACATGTAGCAAAATTATCCAAGCCAGGCTTCAACAATATGTCAACCAAGAACTTCCAGATATTCAAGCTGGTTTTATTATTTATTTATTTATTTATTTTTTGCTACCATATATGAGAAAATTTAATTTCAGAAATATGGCCAAACTTCTACTAAGTGTGTTTAGAAATTTCATCTCAGAAAGCCATTTAACAAAATCGACAATGGGACATAGTTTGATCTCATATTAAAACAGCATTGTGTATCAGTTGAAAAAAACTTTAAATAAATACATGTAGAATGCTCTAAAAGCTAAATGCAGTAATCTGAATTACAACAAAAATGATCAATATATGAAAAGGAAAAAATTTAAAAATTAAATGGAAATGAGAAAATAAATGTCCAACAATTATGAAAATAAAGAATTGAGTCTTTCTAAATTATAAAAGTATTAATAACACTGAGCTAAGAACAGAGGCATGGAATCCAGGAAACAATTGTTAAGCTTAGAAAATTATAAAATGAAGAAGTAATGAAAAAGTAGACTATTATAAATATTTACATACATAAACATTTAAGAGTAACCACCAAAAAGATACAAATTCAACCTATAGCTTCCAAATCAGCAGAGGAGGGAAAAGGGGCTTATGAGGAATATCAATTCAAAAAAAAAAAAAAAAGGTAAATAAAAAGAATGATATAAAGAAAGCCCCAAATAAGATGTATAAATCCAAATATATCAACTGGGGCTTCTCCGGTGTCTCAGAGGGTAAAGCATTTGTCTGCCTGCCTGCAATGTGGGAGACCTGGGTTCAATAGTTAAAAAAGGCAGAGGAACCAGCGATCAAATTGCCAACATCATTGGATCATAGAAAAAGCATGAGAGTTCCATAAAAAAAAACATCTAATTCTGCTTTATTGACTACACTAAAGCCTTTGACTTTGTGGATCAGAACAAACGGTGCAAAATTCTGAAAGAGATGGGAATACCAGACCACCTGACCTGCCTCCTGAGTAATCTGTATGCAGGCCAAGAAGCAACAGTTAGAATTGGACGTGGAACAATGGACTGATTCCAAATTGGGAAAGGACTATTTCAAGGCTGTATATTGTCACTCTGCTTATTTAACTCATATTCAGAGTACATCATGTGAAGTGCTGGGCTGGGTGAAGCACAAGCTGGAATCAAGATTGCTGGGAGAAATATCAATAACCTCAGATATGCAGATGACACCACCCTTATGGCAGAAAGTGAAGAGGAGCTAAAAAGCCTTTGGATGAAAGTGAAAGAGGAGAGTGAAAAAGTGGCTTATAGCTCAATATTCAGAAAATTAAGATCAACATTATTACAGATGATGCCAGATTGAAAGATATGGCTTAGATATCTCAGCCATGCTGATTTTTTAAAATTAGTTAATTTATTTTTGGCTGTACTTAGTCTTCATTGCTATGTGAGTATTTACCTAGTTGCAGCAAGCTGAGGCTACTCTCTACTGGTGGTGCACGGGCTTCTCTTGTTGTGGAGCACAAGCTCTGGGGCACTTGGGCTTCAGTAGTTGTGGCTCCTGGGCTCTAGAGCACAGGCTCACTAGTTGTGGTGCATTGGCTTATTTGCTCCAAGGCATGTGGAATTTTTCCAGATTAGGGATAGAACTCCTGTCTCCTGCATTAGCAGGCAAATTCTTTACCACTGAGCCACTAGGGAAAACCCAATGGCAATGGCAATAGAAAAGGCAATGATGGTAAATTATTTTCTTTGTGGAGAAGATCATAGCCTTTGCAAGCTACTCCATTCCAAAAGGAAGTGGCAGAGCTGAACTGAATATGTCCAAAGTTTTCTTCAAATATATAAGTAGATAAACCACTTCATTTGCTTGTGTAAGAGGGCAGAAATGTCACTGAGTTACTTTAATTGAATTTTTTTTTCCCAAATGAAAGAAAACATGACTTGGGGAGAAGTGGTTCTCATACATTCTACTTCTCTTTACATCTGTTTATATCTAAGCATCATCCTCATTCTCTCTCAGTGCTGATCAGGATGTCAAGGAGGAAGCGTGATGATTGCTGGGGTCCTACTCACAATCTCAAACCCCAGTATCAGAAAACAAAAAATAAACACAAAATAAAGTGCAAATAAAAAATGTACCTCTTCCAGTTCCAAATTGAACATTTCTATTGAAATAGTTTGATTGGCTTAACTTGGATCATATACATATCTAATGGAAAGTCACTGGACCCAGCTGAAGAAGGCAATTATTAGCTTGAACTGGACTTCATATTTACCCCTGAGAACAGGGAAACAATTATAAAAAAGAGAGGTAGGAAGTTAGTAGGGCTGAGTTCACATTGTAATGGTTTTTAAAACTTTCTAAAAACATGTCTTTAGTTTACCTTTCATCCATTAGCAAATATTTATTGAATGCCTAGAGTGTGATAAGTGCAACACCATCTAATATTTATTTGTACTTCATTCTAACACTAGATGCCAAAATGATCTGGAGTTCAGTTTTTCTAATAGACCTGCCCTGCTTTACATCTGTAGTCATTCAGCACCTTCCACCTGTGAGCGCATTTCAGGGTATTTATGAAATTGAAATAAATTGAATCAAGCTGAACATTGACCTTTAAATTCCTATCCATCTCAGATTTTATAATTCTTCAAATGTAAAAAACAAGTCATGCAGAGAAAGACAAATATTACACAAATATAATACATGGCTTGTATGTGGAATCTAGAAAACGACAAAAACGAATCTATATACAAAGCAGAAACAGATTCACAGGTGTAGAAACTAATAGTTACCAAAAGGAAAGAGTATGTGGGGAGGATAAATTAGGAGCATGGGATTAACAGATACAAACAACTATACATAAAATAGATAAGCAATAGGATTTACTGTAAAATACAGGGAACTATATTCAATATCTTATAATAATTATAATATAAAATAATCTGAAAAAATATCTATAAAAACTGAATTACCCAAAACTAACACAGTGGAGTAATTCCCTTACATATAAAGTTTCAAGCTGAAAACTTTCAAAGATTACAAATGTGTGTTCACATGTTCAATAAGTAAGTAAGCAAGCTCATGTGTGTGGTGTAAGCCACGTTGGTACATCCTCTACAAATGGATATGCTTTTATGTACTTTACTGTACTGTATAGAGCACAGTAGTACAGTTTGTTTCAAGCTCAGGATAGCATAAAAGAAGAAAGCAGAAAAGCATCAATAAGGTAGCTGATATTATACTGTACTTTTCAGGGTAGTGTACTGTAAGCTTTGAAATGTTTTATTTTCTGTTTGTTCTGCATTATTTGTGTGAAAAGTACTATACACCTATTACAGTCAGTACTATATAGCAGATTGTTTTATTTGGGTGTGGAGAAGACTCTTGAGAGTCCCTTGGAGTGCAAGGAGATCCAACCAGTCCATCATGAAGGAAATTAGTCTTGAATATTCATTGAAAGGACTGATGCTGAAGCTCCAATACTTTGGCCACCTGATGCGAAGAACTGACTCATTTGAAAAGACTGATGCTGGGAAAGATTGAAGGCGGGAAGAGAAGGGGACAACAGAGGATGAGATGGTTGGATGTCATCACCGACTCAATGGACATGAGTTTGAGTAAGCTTTGGGAGTTGGTGATGGACAGGGTGGCCTGGCGTGCTGCAGTCCATGGGGTTGCAAAGAGTGGGACATGACTGAGCGACTGAACTGAGGCTTTGTTGTGCTTACTTACAAGTTAGACTTATGAAGGTGCTCTCAGAATGGAACACTTTCTTATGTACGGGACTTACTGTATTATAAATATGGTCACTTAATCTGCTTTCTCTTTCCCAGTGACAGGTCCTGTGCCCAGCTAGCTTATTCTCTCTTGGCCCCTCCCCTGCTGGGAGGCAAGGACAGGATGATGCAGATGAGATGAAGCTGTTCTGTCTTCCTTTTTTGTGCATTATTCTCAGGTTATTTGTTCCACCAAGTTACCTCAATTTTTATTTTTTTTTTTTGTATTCTTTTTTAAAATTAATTAATTTATTTTAATTGGAGGCTAATTACTTTACAATATTGTAGTGGCTTTCACCATACATCGACACGAATCAGCCACACATGTACCTGTGTCCCCATCCTGAACCCCTCTTCCACGTCATAGGCCTGCTTAATGAATTTTATTTATTCCTCTTTCTCTCATATTCCTCTTTGTTGTCCTTCATTATTTTAATTGCAATCAACTTGCTTGCTCCAAATTCTTTTGGAAGTGATCAATAACCAAAATTCAGCATGTTTTCTTTGCGATGGTGTATGTGTGTTAGTTTCTCAGTCGTGTCTGACTCTATGTGACCCCATGGACCATAGCCCTCCAACGTTCCCTGACCATGGAATTCTCCAGGCAAGAATACTGGAGTGGGTTGCCATTCCCTTCTCCAGGGGAATCTTCCCAACCTAGGGATCAAACCCGGGTCTTCTGCATTGCAGGGAGATTCTTTACCCTCTGAGCTATCAGGGAAGCCTGTGATAGTGCATACTATCAGATTCATGCATGAAATTTGGGGATGAGCCGAAGCATTTATAATCAACTTTATGGGGTCACTTTGCAAAACTTTTCCTTTATCAGCAGTATCCTGGATGCTTTCTGTTTCCCTGGAGGCCCCCAATTTCCTTTTCCCAGAAAGCACATGTTGTATGTAACGTGCTCTGTCTCTTCTTGCATTGGAGGAATATAACATTCATGTCCAGAACCAAGCTGCTCAGTGTCAGAGAGAGAGAAAAAGCAATTGAGGTTTGTACTCTTTGGGTGGCCATAGCTACAGTCAGAAAGGAAATTTCTCCTTCTTCACAGTTTTAGTATCTGTGATTCTTTGATGCCTCTGCTGTCACTGTCAAGAGATCCCTGTTCCATTCTTTGAGCTCAAACTTGATTTCTCTCTGACTATGCTGATGCTCTTACTAGGTTTTGGGTTGCCTTATGTCCATGGTAGAAGATATTAAATGAAATCAGAGGCTGTTCTACTATTATTTTAAAATTATTTTGAATTGCTTGGGTACCTCCGTACTGTTTTCTACAGTGGCTGCATCAATTTACATTCTCACCAACAGTGCATAAGTGTTCCTTTTCTTCACATCCTCCCCAACACTTAAAAATCCCTTGTCTTTTAAATAATAGACCTTCTAACAAGTCTGAAGGGGCATCTTACTGTGGTTTTGATTCGTGCTTATGGACTGACTTGAATGAGAAAAGCCCTTCCCCCACACATGGTACATGCTGGAGCCTGTGTGGCGCCTGGGTCTAGTGGATCAGGGTGCTGAGTGCAGGAGCTTTTGGTGGCTTGAGATGAAGGTATGAGGCATGATGTTTCCTCAGTTTGGGCTGCTGGAATCCACACTACAGCATAACAAGTGCTTGACTTCACGGACAGTTTATGTCCTCAGTTGCACCTTTAGGGCCAGCAGCAAGGGACCAGGGCAGGTAGCTGTGGTAGGTAGGGTGGTAAGTTGCACAAGCTTGGTTGTAGGGACCAATGGAAGTGCCTGTGTATGGCAGAGTCTGGTTGTAGACTCTGAAGAAAATAATAAACATAAACTTCAATCAAACAGAGTTGGGAGAATAGAATGCTGCTGCTGCTGCTAAGTCGCTTCAGTCATGTCCGACTCTGTCCAGAGACGGCAGCCCACAAGGCTCCACCATCCCTGGGATTCTCCAGGCAAGAACACTGGAGTGGGTTGCCATTTCCTTCTCCAATGGGAGAACAGAATGGGGAGGTCTCAAGTATGAGACCATGGCAGGGCCCAACAGGGAGGTGAAAGACTCCTCTTCCTTCCTCACGAGGACTCGGCCAATGAAAAACCATGACCCTCTGATTACCACAGTCCTCTCAAATCATTTTCCTCTCCGTAAGGGTTCTTCCCTTGCCATGGGCTCAGTGTGGTTGCAAAACCTGAATTGCAATTCTCTACTGATCCCAATAAGCCTATCTTCACTGGGAAAATATCTAGCAATCTGTTTATTTTAGGTCAACAGTACACACGCAGGGTCAACAGCAAGGGCCAGTCAACAGTGGCAACTGCATGGGTACATGGCTGCCTGTGGGTACTCCTGGGACGACTGGGTCTTAACTCTGGGGGCACAGGTAGCAGTGCAGGCATTGCTGTGATGGAATTCTGATTAGAAGAGTGTAGGTGCACAAAGGGAAGGCTAGCAGAGCAGCAGATGAGCCCAACAGTGCAGGCCAGAGAAGAAATAGACCCAAATCTGCGCTCACAGGCAGATGTGGGGCCCCTGGCTGTTGGGGCCCAGAGCCATGGTAGCAAGGTGTCATTGAGGACGCACACAAAGAAGTGGGCCCTGGTGATGGACCCCAGGAGGGGCTGGCCCGGCCCTGAGCAGTCACGTGGCCATGAGGGTGTTGCCTTTACTAAGCCCGAAGGCCTGGGCTGGTCACCACTGCAGGTGCTGGGGTCCTGCTAGAGGCCGCTGCCACCTGAAAACTCCAATAACCTACCAGGGAGGGGTGTGAAAACAAAAGAAATAGGTAGGGATTTCACATAGCCTGTTCCAAGGAGGTAGATTTTCTCAGTGACAAGAACCTCTGGGTCCTCTGCAGAGCAGGCAGTGGGAACTGGGATTATCTCCAGGTACCTGGCTGGTTGGGGAGTTCTCACTTTTCTTCCTTGCTCCAGCCATCTCTGTGGCCTGTCTCAGCTCAGCTGGTGTCTGGGTGGGGCAACGACAAAGGGGGTTCCTCACACAAAGCCCCAAGCCCCAAAAGGCTGAGGTAGCTGATCATATAGCCTGCTTTCCCTGTCCCAGTGAGAGGAACTGTTTCGAGCTGGGTTGGTCCCCCTTGGCTGGGGTAGGCAGAAGACAGGGATGATACGGTTGAGATGGTGAGTTTCTTTCTTTCTTCCCGTGGCCTGTAGCCCACCTGGCTCTTCTGTCCATGGAATTTTCCGGGCAAGAAGTTGGTTGCTATTTCCTTCTCCAGAGATGGATAGCTGTCTAATTATTAATCTTTGTCAGAGGCTGAAAGCTGAGATCTCCAACTCTACCATGTCTGTGGTACCACTCCTCTTAACTTACTGACCTCATTATAAGTCACCTCCATCTCCAAAGAACTCCAGAAGATTCTTGGGCAAAACTCAACTGGACTCCATGTTCTTAACATCATTCTATGCTAAGTCAGTGTCATCAGAAAATATTTAAGGGTGATGAAAGGAGACTAGTCTTTAGGTCATGCCTCATATAAGTTAAGTTATAATAGCACATGAGTACTGATAGGAACACTAATCTAATGGTAGTTTTTGGATGTTTGATTTATTCACAAAGGCAATAGGGATCTACAGTATTTTCTTAATCAAAAGAGTGACATGATGAACAGCAACTTGGGCCAATTAATCTGGAAATATAACATGTTCTAGAAAGAGGAGACACTAAAGATAAAACAGTATGCTCAGAATCAGTAGAGGTATCACAGTAGGAGGAGAAGGCAATGGCATCCCACCCCAGTACTCTTGCCTGGAGAATCCCATGGACGAAGGAGCCTAGTAGGCTTCAGTCCATGGGGTTGTGAAGAGTCAGACACGACTGAGCGACTTCACTTTTACTTTTCACTTTCATGCATTGGAGAAGGAAATGGCAACCCACTCCAGTGTTCTTGCCTGGAGAATCCTAGGGACAGCAGAGCCTGGTGGGCTGCCCTCTATGAGGTCGCACAGAGTCGGACACGACTGAAGTGACTTAGCAGCAGCAGCAACACAGTAGGATATCATGAGAACAGGTGATGATAGAAATGAAGAATAACACATCATGCTCAGAGATATTGTAAGAAAAATGGGTACTTATCAGGCATTTTTAATTTGACAGAGAAGAAAATACTTTATATATGTGGATTTCAAGGTGCCCTAGAGATAGTCAAGAGAGACATTATCTGCATGCTTCCAAAAATTTGGCAGTAGATCCGGATAAGATAAGTCTAAGACCATTAACATACATAGACATCATCCAAAGAGTGGCCAAAGTGAAGGAAAAGAAGAACAAGAAGATACATGCCACCAGAAAGCATGGTTTTTGGGTTGAAGAGTACTGTTTATCCTAATATTTGCTTGAAATACAGCATAACTTGTAAGTAAAACTGCCTTTGGCAGTTTGAAAGATACTTTTAAAAGTAAGTTTTCATCATTTTAATATACTTTGATTGTATTTTAGAAGGGATTACTTTACTTCCCTTACCATATTGTTGAATTTTGCTATGAAATCAGGCTACGTTATTTAAAGTACTATCACAAAGGCAAGAACCACAATTAGTCATTAAAAAAAAATGGTAAAAATTATGTCATGGAAAATAAAGTTTTCTGTCTTTTATTTATTTCTTTAATTCAACTGTTTTAAGGTATCATCCTTGCTTATTAAGTATAAAAGTGAATATTTGGCTCTCTTTTTTCTAGAATAAGGATAATAATATGTTAAAATAATGTTTAAACCCTATTTTGAATTAAACATACCTACACATACTGATAATAATTCATGTTTGTATTTTAGATGTTCAATTCCTCTCTGTGATTTTAAGAAATACTTTGAGTCCTGAAAAAATAATGAAATTACTATTTTTATGCATGGCTGAATTTAGTGTTCAAACATATTAAACTGATTATGCAAAAAAATGGTAGCCAACTTTAGTAATGAATGGTGATGTCTTTTATTATTGTTTTTAATTAACCTCGGGGAAAATAATGAGATGGTAGTTAGGCTGAAAAGAACTAAGAACGAAGACTGCCAATACCAAATTACATTTGTGCTTTCATTTTACAAACTGTTTTAGATAAATGGATTTTTTAACTTTGGAGAGTCAAATATTCAAACAAAAATATTTTTTTATATAATTAGAGAAATTTTACATTTTAAGTTGAAAATCTTTACTGGCATTTACCAAATGTGAAAAAAAAAGTAAATAACATTACTATAAAGATATATGTGAATAGTCACAAATACAGATATAGAGCTCAAAAGTGCAAGCAGATTGTTTTTGATAAATGGATCTCATTTTTAGTAATCATGAAACATATGCATCATACTTTTGAATGCTGGAATGGATCATTTATATTATAAAGTAAACTCTAAATCCACAAAATTTTGACAGTAAAAATGTTTCATTCAGAATAAATTCACATTCAATTGCATGACACTATTTATTATTAACCATAAATGGTATTTAAATGATTGTTTTAAAGAAAGGAAATTAAAATTGTTCAGATTTAATTATGTTTCCTAAAGGTGAAAGTGTTAGCTGCTCCATTTTGTCCAAATTTGCAATCTCATGGACTGTAGCTCACCAGGCTCCTCTATCCGTGGAATTCTCCAGGCAAGAATACTAGCCATTTCCTTCTTCAGGGAGCCATTCCCTTCTTTGGGGATCTTCTCAACCCAGGGATTGAACCCAGGTTTCCTACATTGCAGGTGTATTCTTTTACTGCTTGAGCCACCAGGAAGCCCAAAATACCATGTACAAATAAATTTTTTTATTTTGACATACATAGAAATCTGAAGCTAAAATATCCTGCACTAATATTAAATATGTCCAAGTTTGCCACATAAAAAAAAAAAATAAAGAACATGTAGACTGCTGTAATAAAACAATGAGGGGTAAAATTTTATTGTTTTTTTTCAACATCTGAATTATATTTATGAAATCAAAAAATATCAAGAATTTGAAGACCTGAAAAATAGATTATCTCAGTAGTTTTGGTGTGATGTCAAACCAACAAGACAAGGTATAACTTCCTTTTGGTTTGACTTTACAGGCCAATCTAGGTCTCATTTGGATGAAAGCCAGACTTTATTTCTACTTTTATTTTATTTTCTCACATAAACCTTTCTTTATTGCTTTTGGAGTTCAAACTGAAATAAGTTTCTGACAATTCTCCAAGGATTCAGGTTCTTAGATTTATTTGATATCTTTATGTTGGAGAAAACACTTTTTTTCTTTTCTTCTTCTTCTTTTTTTTTTTTTTTTTTGGTATCTTATTCCTGCAAGGTAATTAAGGAAAGTACTGCTAACTCTAACTCAAATACCTCTTAACCAAAGTAAGTAAGTAAAGTCACTCAGTCGTGTCCGACTCTTTGTGACCCCATGGACTGCAGCCCACCAGGCTCCTCAGTCCATGAGATTCTCCAAACAAGAATACTGGAGTGGATTGCCATTTCCTTCTCCAGGGGATCTTCCCGACCTAGGGATCGAACTCGGGTCTCCCGCATTGGAGGCAGACGCTTTAACCTCTGAGCCACCAGGGAAGTCCCCTCTTAACCAAAGGAGGTAGAAATTTCTTTCATTTACTGTTTTAAAATCAACAAACAACTGTAACAGGAAAATATTAAAATGGAATTAAAAGAGTTCTAACTCAAATGAAAATCTATCCCACAGCTTTTCAGTACATGAGTATATAATTACAGAAGGGTTGGCATATCTTCCCTTTATGTATTATGACAGTTTTCCATCAAGCTGTTCCTGTTTCCTACAACTGACAGGTGTCATGGAGATGCCAGTAATGAGGGGATCATGAAGGTACACTTTTGCTTAAGATCAAGTTCAATCTATACCTATTGAAAGGCAATTTGATCTAACATGTGAATGTTTAATGAAAGTTGCAAAAGCCCTCTTTGGCTCACTGTAAAGATCTGAAATAGAGAATCGTGTTAGATAATTGTGATTTCCTTGTTTCATGGCTGGGTGAGTGGTGGTTAGCTTTTAACTGATCTAAGTGTGAATAGAGAAAATCACAGTAAAATGGTGAAACTGGGGTACATATTTAGAGCATCAACCAAGATTTCAAGTGTCAACAGTTCATGAAATTATATAATAATACCTTACCCTGGTTTTATTCACTTTTTAAGGTGGAAAAGGATCCTCTCTGTGTCACCAAGCTTGCTTCTATATGTCAAGATATATTTTTTCTTGGAAAATACATTTGAATTCATTTGAATATTTTATGAAATCAATGTCTTTTTGTACTCTAACCATTTGGGTACATATACTTCCCATGTGGCACTAATGGTAAAGAACCTGCCTGCCAATGCAGGAGACATAAGATACACTGGTTTAGTCTCTGGGTCAGGAAGATCCCCTCAAGGAGGAAATGGCGATTCATTCCAGTATTCCTGTCTGGAGAATCCCCATGGACAGAGGAGCCTGGAAGGTTACATTAAATGGGGTTGCAAAGAGTCAACTGAAGTGACTTAGGACCAACTGACCATTACAAAAAATAGATTATCTAACATTTGAAAAATGTCTTGTTGCTTTTGATTAGAATATTTCCATTTATTTATTTTTTGAGACTGAAATTTGTCATAACTATCAACTAAGTAGGAGGTCATATAATGTTTTTAATTTAGAGATATTTCAGCAGTTAATTTTTATCAAAGTGAGGTACATTCTTTTTAGGTCATTCAAATAATGATTATATGTTGTTGTTCAGTTACTCATTCGTGTCTGACTCTTTGTGATCCCGTGGAGTGCAGCACATCAGGCCTCCCGTCCTTTGCTATTTCCTGGAATTAACTCAAACTCATGTCCATTGAGTTGGTGATATCCTCCAACCATCTCATGCTTTGTCTTCCCCTTCTCCTGTTGCCCCAATCTTTCCCAGGATCAAAGTCTTTTCCAATAAGTCGACTCTGCATCAGGTGCCAAAGTACTGGAACTTCAGCTTCAGCATCAGTCTTTCCAATGAATATTCAGGATTTATTTCCTTTAGGATTGGCTGATTTGATCTTTTTGCTGTCCAAGGGACTCTCAAGAACTTTCTCAGCACCACAGTTCAAAGGCATCAGTTCTTCGGTGCTCAGCTTTTTTTATTGTCCAGCTTTCACATCTGTATAACTGCTAGGAAAACCATAGCTTTGACTATATGGACCTTTGTTGACAAAGTTCGCTATCTAGGTTTGTCATAGCTTTTCTTCCAAGGAGCAAGTGTGTTTTAATTTCATGGCTGCAGTCAGTGTCCAAAGTGATTATATGTTGAAATGAAAGTTTAATGTGTATCACATTTTTTCAGATATGAATAATATTTTTAAAATAACAAGATATTTAGCTATTAGTTTTTTTTTAAAAAATGAGCTTCATTTTTTTAATAAAATATTTGTGACTGTACATATATAAATGCCAAGCATAAAAATGAGCTTTAAAGCTGACACAGGGCTCAGTGTTGATTGCATGAACTATTATCCATATTCAT
Organism: Aepyceros melampus; assembly: GCA_006408695.1. Classification (NCBI taxonomy): domain Eukaryota; kingdom Metazoa; phylum Chordata; class Mammalia; order Artiodactyla; family Bovidae; genus Aepyceros; species Aepyceros melampus. The sequence goes on from SJXQ01012336.1 coordinate 13,171, forward strand.
TAGATAACTCACTAGTTACCTTGTGAGTGAGTGAAGTCACTCAGTCGTGTCCGACTCTTTGCGACCCCATGAACTGTAGCCTACCAGGCTCCTCCATCCATGGGATTTTCCAGGCAAGAATACTGGAGTGTGTTTCCATTTCCTTCTCCAAGAGATCTTCCCAACCCAGGGATTGAACCCAGGTCTCCCGCACTGTAGGCAGATGCTTTACCGCCTGAGCCACCAGGGAAGTCAATTACCCTGTAAGATGTAGGTATTAAGCATCACAGATACATAGATACAGACACATGTAGCCCAAATTCAAATACATATTTATGGAATTTAAACCACTAAATGGCAGAAAGTGAAGAGGAACTAAAAATCCTCTTCATGAAAGTGAAAGTGGAGAGTGAAAATGCTGGCTTAAAGCTCAACATTCAGAAAATGAAGATCATGGCATCCAGTCCCATCACTTCATGGGAAATAGATGGGGAAACAGTGGAAACAATGTCAGACCTTATTTTTTTGAACTCCAAAATCACTGCAGATGGTGACTGCAGACATGAAATTAAAAGACACATACTCCTTGGAAGAAAAGTTATGATCAACCTAGATAGCATATTCAAAAGCAGAGATATTACTTTGCTGACTAAGGTCCATCTAGTCAAGGCTATGGTTTTTCCTGTGGTCATGTATGGATGTGAGAGTTGGACTGTGAAGAAGGCTGAGTGCCAAAGAATTGATGCTTTTGAACTGTGGTGTTGAAGACTCTTGAGAGTCCCTTGGACTGCAAGGAGATCCAACCAGTCCATTCTGAAGGAGATCAGCCCTGGGATTTCTTTGGAAGGAATGATGCTAAAACTGAAGCTCCAGTACTTTGGCCACCTCATGCGAAGAGTTGACTCATTGGAAAAGACTCTGATGCTGGGAGGGATTGCGGGCAGGAGGAGAAGGGGACGACCAAGGATGAGATGGCTGGATGGCATCACTGACTCGATGGACGTGAGTCTGAGTGAACTCTAGGAGTTAGTGATGGACAGGGAGGCCTGGCGTGCTGCAATTCATGGGGTCACAAAGAGTCAGACACGACTGAGTGACTGAACTGAACTGAACTGAAACCACTAAAATATTATCATTGAAAAGTTATTTTATAATATACTTCTTTGACACAGAATTTACTTTTTATTTCCTTTAATGCTGACTGATATTCAATTATACGGGAGTAATGCCGTTTGTTTTTCCATTTATCTGCTAAAGGATATTTTGGTTGTTTCCAAGTCTTGTCAATCGTGAGTAAAATTGCTATAACTATTTGAATGCTGATTATGGGTAGATAAAGATTTTTGACTCTTTTAAGCAAATGAAAAGAGCATAATTGTTGAATTATGTGGTAAGAGAGTGTTTAATTTTTGTAGGAAACTGCCAAGCTCTCTTGGCTGTGTCATTTAAGGTGGCTGTACCATTTTATATCACCACCAGCAATGAACAAGAGTTTCTGTTGCTTTCTATCTTTACCCACATGTGTAGTGGTATCTCATTACTGCTTTAATTTGCAGTTCTCTAATGCAATACAGAGTCAGTCACTCAATTGTGCCCAACTGTTTGTGACGCCATGGATTGTAGCCCTTGAGGTACAGGGCTTCCCTGGTGGCTCAGTGGTAAAGAATCAGTCTGCCAAGCAGGAGATGTGGGTTTGATTCTTGGGCCAAGAAGATCCCCTGGAGAAAGAAATAACAATCCACTCTGATATTCTTGTCTAAGAAATCCATGGACAGAGGAGGCTGGTGGGCTATGGTCCATGGGGTCACAAAAGTCAGACAAGACTTAGCGACTAAACAACAACAACGCAATACAATGTTGAACACCCTTTCAAATGTTTCTATCTGTATATCTTCTTTCATGAGGAGTATGTCAGAATTTTTGCCCATTTTTAAAATTAAAGTTCTTATTTTCTTATTTTTGACCCTAAAGTGTTCTTTGTATGTGTTAAATAATAGTCCTTTAACAGGTGTCTTTATAAATACCATCTCATTGTGTAGCGCATCTTTACATGCTCTTAACAGTGGCTTATGTAGAGCAGAAGGTTTTTTTTTTTTTAATTTGAACAATTTTTTTTCTTTCGTAGATCATGATTTCAGTTTTATATCTAAAAAATCTTCACTAAACCGAAAGTCACTTGAATTCTTCTTATAGTATATACTCGGATTCTTATAATTTTGCATGTTTTTGGATATATAACACATTGTCAATTAGTTTTTCCAACAGTTATGCTGTGTTTAGTCACTCAAGGATGTCGGACTCTTTGCGACCCCATGGACTGTAGCCCATTAGGCTCCTCTGTCCATGGGGATTCTCCAGGCAAGAATACTGGAGTGAATTGCCAGTCAGGTTTGATGCAGGATGCAGGACGCTAGGGACTGATGCATGGGGATAATCTAGAGAGAGGGTGTGGGGCGGGAGGGTGGAGGAGGGGGTCGGGATTGGGAGTTCATGTACACTCATGGCTAATTCATGTCAATGTGTAACAAAACGAATACAGTATTGTAAAGCAAAACAAACTAAAAAATAAAAATTAATTTAAAAAAAAAAAAAAGAATACTGGAGTGGGTTGCCATGTCCTCCTCCAGGGGATCTTCCAACCCAGGATCAAAACCAGATCTTTGGCATTGCAGGCATATTCTTTACCACCTGAGCCACCAGAGAAGCCTTTCCAACAGTTGTGACATCTGATAGCTTGACAGTTTTTAGTATTTTTAGTCATGTACATAGAATATCTCTCCATTGAATTAGAATTTCTTTGACATCTATCATCAGAATTTTATTTTTCTCATATAGATCTTGTACATATTTTGTTAGATTTATAACTAAGGATTTCATTTGTGTTGGTGATAATATAAATGAGATTGTGTTCCTAATTTCAAATTCCAATTGTTCCTTGATGGTTTATAAGAAAGAAATTAAATTTGTATTAACCTTGAGTCATACAATCTTGCTATAATTGTGTATTAGTTCTACCAGTCTTTATTTTTAAATTTATTTCCTTAGTAAGCTATTGTTACTTCCTTGAAAGCATCATTTTCTTTGTAATTTGAGTATATTCACATGTGCTGTCCTCAAGACCTGGAGCACACTGGTCAACTCTTTCTGCAAATGTTGTTAACATGCTCTACTCAATATTCCAGTAAATTTGGAATAAAACAGTGGCCACAGGACTGGTAAAAGGTCAGTTTTCATTTCATTCCCAAAGAAGGGAAACACCAAAGAATGTTCAAACTATTGCACAACTGCACTCATTTCACATGCTAGCAAAGTAATGCTTTAAATTCTCCAAGCTAGGCTTCCACACTACGTGAACTGAGAACTTTCAGATGTTCAAGCTGAATTTAGAAAAAGCAGAGGAAACAAATTAATTTCCAACATCTGTTGGATCATAGAAAAATCAAGAGAATTCCAGAGAAACATCTACTTTGCTTCATTGACTGTGCTAAAGCCTTTGACTGTGTGAATCACAATAAACTGTGGAAAATTCTTAAAGAGATGAAATACCAGAACATCTTATCTGCTTCCTGAGAAACCTGTATGCAGATCAAGAAGCAACAGTTAGAACCAGACATGGAACAACAAACTGGATCACAATTGGGAAAGGAGTGTGCCACAGCTGTATGTTGTCACCCTGCTTATTTAACTTCTATGCATAGTACTGTGTGCTTAGTTGCTCAGTCATGTCCAGCTCTTTGTGACTGCATGGATTATAGCATGCCAGGCTCTTCTGTCCATGGGGATACTCCAGGCAAGAACACTGGAGAGGGTTGCTGGAGTGGCTTGCCATGCCTTCCTCTAGGGGATCTTCCCAACCCAGGGATAAAACCCAGCTGTCCTCCATTGCAGATGGACTCTCTACTGTCTAAGCCACCAGGGAAGCCAAGTACATCATTGGAAATGCCAGACTGGATGAAGCACAAGCTGGAATCAAGATTGACAGGGGAAAATCAATAACTTTGGGTATGCAGATGACACCACACTTATGGCAGAAAAAGAAATAAAGAGCATCTTGATGAAGATGAAAGAGGAGAGTGAAAAAACTGGCTTAAAACTCAACATTCAAAAGATGAAGATCATGGCCTCTGGTCCCATCACTTCATGGCAAATAGATGGGGAAACATTGGAAACAGTGACAGACTTTATTTCTTGGGCTCTAAAATTACTACATATGGTGACGGCAGCCATGAAATTAAGACACTTGCTCCTTGGAAGAAAAACTATGACAAACTTAGTATGTTAAAAAGCAGAGATGTTACTTTGCCAACAAAGGTCCATGTAGTCAACACTATGGTTTTTCCAGTAGTCATATATGGATATGAAAGTTGGACCATAAAGAAGGCTGAATGCTGAATAATCAATACTTTCAAACTGTGGTTTTGGGGAAGACTTTGAGAATCCCTTGGACTGCAAGGAGATCAAACCAGTCAATCCTAAAGGAAATCAATCTTGAACATTCTATTCATTGGAGGTACTGATGCTGAGACTAAAGCTCACCAACTCATTGGACCTTGATATTGGAAAAACTGAAGGGAGGACAAAGGGATGACAGAGGATGAGATGGTCGGATGGCAGCACCGACTCAATGGACATGAGTTTGAGCAAGCTCTGGGAGGCAGTCAAGGACAGGGAGGCCTGGTGTGCTGCAGTCCATGGGGTTTCAAAGAGTTGGACATGACTGAGCGACTGAACAACAGCAACTAATCTTTTAAGACTTTGCTTGATACATTAACAAAGATTTATCTAACTATCCTTTCCCACTCGTATAAAAAGAGACTAATGTAAGTTCTCAATTTATATGCCTCTGTAACACTTTCACTTTCTCCTCCTTGACAATTAACTGTAGCCATAATTGTGTGTCTATCTTCCTTATCAGACAAGAATATTTTAGAGGCAGATATTATGCTTGTTTTACACATTGCTACTTTCCCATTTCTTATGTAAATAGACCTTTAGTTACATACCATCGGTACATTAAGTGGCACTAAATTCTTACATGCAGCTAGCTATTAGTCGTTCATAATGGGATAATTTTGAAACTGTGGAAACACAATATTCTTTGGTTTTTCTCTTATGTCCTGATTCTGACAAACCCAGTAGTAATGACTTGAATTTTCAATGCATGGTTTGAAGATACATTATTTCCTTCAGTCTGTAAAAGCCAGTCTGTTTCTTTTCAGTCATCATCATTCTAATTTCTGTAGACATCCATGAGAAAAATTTATTTTTTCTAAGTTTTTACCATATTCACTTGCCTCCTTTTCCTTCCTTGAAACTAAATGATTTCTGGGTATCAATTCATGGATTAAAACTGTTACTTAACTCACATAAGGTGAAAGATGCTATATTTAGTGATAATTGGTATAGAATGCTAATTTAATACATGCATTTTTAACATACATGTATAATCTTTAATCACAGAGTATAATAATATTTCCCCCTCATTGATGGGAAGAAAAATTACAGGAAACAGTAAGCCTCATCAATCTGATGGATTTATTTTCAGCTAGAATGTATTTTGGACCCAAATTAGAAAGTCATCAAAAAATTAAAGGGTATCATGACTATATATGACATATTTATTTCTTTGTTGCTATTATACTTGATTACTTCTGTAGTTTAATAGGGTGGATTTTAGTTTATTTGCAATATTAGAGCTAATATTCCCAGTACTGTGAACAAAAATATCCAAACTATGTTCTTTCAGTTTTTTTTTTCTTTTTTTCTTGAAAGTGGAAATTCAGATGCTCTTAAATATTTTGTTTTCTTTAATGCTATTAGTTATAAAAATGAGAGACATGAGCAATGGAGAAGAAATATAAACAAAATCTTATATCTAACCTATATTCCATACGAATTAACTTTTGTGTTTTTGAAAATTGTAATATGTAACATGAGTTATTGAAAATGCTTTAATACTTTGTCACATTATATACTAAATATTTACTACTATTAATTTAAATTAATTAATTAATTATATAGCTGACATACAAATACCATGCTGCTGCTGCTGCTAAGTTGCTTCAGTCGTGCCCTACTCTGTGCAACCCCATAGATGGCAGCCCATCAGGCTCCTCTGTTGCTGGGATTCTCCAGGCAAAAACAATGGAGTTGGTTGCCATTTCCTTCTCTAATGCATGCATGCATGCTAAGTCACTTCAGTCATGTCTGACTCTGTGCAACCCTATAGATAGCAGCCCACCAGGTTCCTCTGTCCATGCGATTCTCTAGGCAAGAATGTTGGAGTGGGTTGCCATTTCCTTCCCCCTACAACTACCATAAACAAGGACCAAAAAAAAAAATCTTTTATTCAAGGAACAACAGACAGCTAGGGGAAAAAGATGAATTGATGTGAACAGTGATGTGATAGAGGCAAAGTGTCCTGGAACAGGAGGGATACCCACCCTGTGATGTGTTATATAGAATCAGGAGATGTTCCAGAACTGTTCACACAAGGAGTGTATTGAGTCCTTCTAGCCATACAAACGTCCTCCCACCACCACTGCAAAACTGACCTGGATTAAATCTTAAAATGACCAAGATAAGTACTGGGAGTTATAAAATCCTACCATTCAGATCTCTAATAGCTCAAATGGTAAAGAGCCTGCCTGCAATGTAGGAGACCCAGGATCAACTCCTGGGTCGAGAAGATTCCTTGGAGAAGGGAATGACTACCTACTCCAGTACTGTTGCCTGGAGAATTCCATGGACAGAGGAGCCTGGAAGGCTACACAGTCCATGAGATCACAAAGAGTTGCACACGAATGGCTAACAACTTTCCCAACTTTTTCACCATTCACATTATTGAGCCTTCAGTGATTACATTAAGATCTAATGTGTGTCACACAAAGATTCACAGCATTGAGAGTTATGTGTAATTAAACTTAATTAAAAATGACTTGTTGCCATATATGCTTTCCAAAGTATTATGGTAAGATTCAGGATAAAGAGGAAATAGCTTATGATCTGACTAAACAGAGAATCCAATGGGAGTTTTTCACCATTGAGAATGTATGCTGTGTGTTTGTCATGGCCTTTTTATGTTGAGGTAGCTTTTACTACTATGTATAAAATAGATAACTAATGAGAACCTACTGTATAGCCCAGGGAATTCTACTTAATACACTGTGGTGACCTCAATGGGAAGGAAGTCCAAAAGGTTGGGGATATGTGCATATGGATATCTAATTCATTTTGTTGTACAGTAGAAACTATAAAACATTGTAAAGCAACTGTACTTCAATGAAAAAAAAATTTTTTTAAATTCAATAGAATTCCTTAGCAGCTTACCTCAATTTATGTATAGAAAAGAATACAAACATGATTTTAGCTGATGGTGTAGCTTAGTTGATTTGCATATAATTATTTAATTTTTCTATAAGGATAGTCTTACTTGAAGATGTTTTTAATCAATATATTTTACTTCTAGTTTGAAATCAAAACCTAAAGTTTATGCATTTGTAAAAGGGCTGAGCATGCTCTGTAATTTACACTGTAACAGGTATTTTGAAGGTGTACTATTGAATTAAAAAAAAATAAGAAGGAAGGGGAAACAGAAAGAGAAAGAGAGAGAGAGAATCCTGTGATAGGATTCGGTGCACTACAAGTGTAATTTATTAAATGAAACCTTGCTGAGCTGAGGGCAGTGCTCCTGGGGTGCTACTAAATAGAGACAGCATGGTGGCTGCCCTTTCTTTGCCATGATAATAACAGGACTCTTGCTGTCAATGGAGTCACTGGGATGATTGACAGGCGGCCCTGGAGAAATGCTTCAGAATGATCACCTTGGGCTCCAGGAATCCCAGTAACAAGACACAGCTATGGTAATTATTTTCCACGAGGGTTACTCAACTATTTAGAGAAAACATTTTATTTATCTGGAATTATTTGCATCTAAAAATGTAAATGTCAATAAGTTTAGTAAAAGGTTAATCTTAGGGAAACATTTATAACATTGCAAAATTTAAAACTTCAAATCCACTCACATTTTATTCAATAAAAATTTTGAACAGGACAAAAATGACTGATTTGTGAAGAGAGTGAAAGGGGGAGGGGTCTATAGGGTTAATTCATTTTTTTCCCAATATTATTCATTCAATAAATATAGTTTACTGATTTTATGTACAAGGAAGATTGTCTGAGTATGCACAGAATTGACAGCTATGCCATAGGAAGAAGGAAGAACGACCATTTGGGGTTGGTGGTGAAGAACTTAAAATAAAATTTTATTTAGTTAATGACTGTGCAGAGAGTGAGATACTGAGAGAAATCACCAATGAGAACACCAGCTCCTCTTCTAGATGAAGAAATAAAGACCTGAATCAAAGATGTGGCAGTGGAAAAAGTACTGCGGTTTCATAGTTTGTAGTTCAGGACTATATAATAGGTAAAGGTGAAAGATTTTTTAAAAGGTAAAACTGAAAATATGAATATTATAACAAAAATACTTAGGGGACTCTATTGTTTTGGGCCTAGATGAAGGAACATTGGCAATGACATTAACTGTTACAGACAATATACAAATAGGCAATGGTCAGATCATAAAAGAAACTAGAAATTTGACCTAAAATCTTCAGCAACTAGTGCCAGAAGCCAAATCACCACCACTTCTGCAGCAATTGTCAGGATTTGATGAATAATTGACAGATTCCCTACACTCTCTCCAAACTTAGGACCAACTGGAAAAAGGCAAAAATATTCCCATTAAAAACAAAAACAGACAAGACACACCACTTGTAATCATCTTTCCTCAGCTTTCTAAAACCAGTGAGCTCCAGTCAGGGCATATCTGATGCTTCCTTTCCTTCCAGTTTTAAAGCGTTCACATTCTTTTACATGCCTTGAGTCTTTGCTAATGCAAGGTGTGACTAACGCTTGCTATAGCAAATTCTAAATAAATAACCTTTGCATGTCCTCCTTTGAGTAATCTTCATTAATTTCCACAACAGAAAGAAGTAAAATTAAAATAAGAGTCAGTACAGCAAGTTAACTTTTAAGCTTATCTCAATCACCTCTGAAGAGGAAAGACAGGAAACTGCTGTCCCAGACCAACAGACAATATTCAGAAAGAAAAGAAAAAACTGGCCAAAATGATGACAACAAAACACAGCACAACTATCCAAGGAGTTGGTAAAAGATTAGCATTATTAAATTAAAAAATGCATTGTATTAAATTATTAACATTATTAAATGCAAAATATGCTGTATTAGCATTATTAAATACAAAACACACATTATTAAATACAAAATGCAAATAAAGAGGTGATTTTTGTTAAAGCTGTTGCAATAGGGAGAACATTCATTAGCAAGGAATGTGACAAAGAAAAGGAAGTGAGTCTAGGGTTTGATGGAGCCAGCTAAACAAAGGAGCTCTCCATGAGTGTTGAGTGATTCATGAGGAGTATAGAAATAGGCTGTATTTCAGAATATATGGTGGTTCTTCTTGATCAGCCCCTTTCAAGAACAAAAACAATTGAGGTTATGTCTTAGCAGTTCCTGCTTCTGAAAGCATGTTGCTTAATATTGTCAGCATCAATACTGAATGCAGTTGAAGGAACATACCTAAAAATAATCTTCTCCTGACCCAGTCATCCTCTCTCCTAAAGTATAAGAAAAAGACAAACGTTTTGTCATTGAATAAGCATCAATCTAGAATGTATTGTGCATCACAGATTGCAAAAACAGGCATCTCACCATGTTATGTAACCAAGAAATACACACTATTATGTGTCCTTAAGATAAACAAAAAGGGCTTCCCTGGTAGCTCAGCTGGTAAAGAATCTGCCTGCAATGCAGGAGACCCTTGTTTGATTCCTGGGTCTGGAAGATTCCCTGGAGAATGGATAGGCTACCCACCCCAGTATTCTTGGACTTGCCTGGTGGCTCAGCTGGTAAATGGTCCACCTGCAATGCTGGAGACCTAGGTTCAATCCCTGGGTTGGGAAGATCCCCTGGAGAAGGGAAAGGCTACTATTAGGTCATTAGAATAGGGAAAAGGAGTCCAACATGGCGGTGGCTAAAAGACAAGGAAGGGAAAAGCCCGTGAAAATAGAACAAAGGAAGGTACGAGGACTGCAGTGAGGACTTTCGGTAAAACAAACAACACTCTTGGCTGGCCCAATTTACATAGGACAGGCCCAGGGGGGCAAAAAAAAAAAAAAAAAAAAACATATAAAAAGAGGAGTCAAAGCTATCTCTCTCTCTCTGTCTCCTGCACACTGGGGTGCTCTTCTCTTCCTGTCTTTGGATCAACATGCCCTCATGCCTTGAAGATGAATTTTCCTGCTATCTTCTAAATAAAATAGAGCTGTAACACTGATTTGTCTAAGAGCTATAACATAGTCCGTTTGAGACCTGAGAGCTATAACATAGTCTGTCCAAGACCCAAGAGCTGTGACACCCCGAGAGGGCTTTAATGTCCATCACTCCAAATCTTTGTTGTGATGAGACAAAAACTGAGGAGCATACACTCCCGTGACAGTTACCTACTCCAGTATTCTGGCCTGGAGAATTCCATGGACCAAAGTCCATAAGGTTGCAGAGTCGGACACAACTGAGCAACTTTTGCTTTTGCTTTTCAAGACAAACAAAAACTAGTCTTCACATAAGAGGACTTGACAGCACCATTTATCATACATGGTTTATGCTACATTCAACAGGTAATTCATGTATGCTAACTAACTGGCTTAATGCAAAAGAGCAATAACTTTGTCATGTCTTTATGAGGGGAAGTAGTTTTCAAGTGAGGCAGACCCCAAAGTTAGGTTCCTATTCTTCCACAGAAACTGCTAGATAGTGATGCTGTTTTTTTTGTTTTTTTTTTTAAATAGATATATTTCAAAAAGAGATGATTCTCTGGATCTTACAGTATGTCTTTTTGTTATTATTATTTTTTTTCTTATTTGTATTTACCTTTACATTGCCTACTGACTCTTCACTGATTACACTTCTTTGGATAAATTTCTTAACCTTTCCATTGTTTCTAGACAATGAAGATAATGACATCTATCATGTTTTCATCATGATTAATTGAAATAATACATGACAAGATTGCAAGGGAGGGGAAATAATTGGTTTCCCTCTACCCAGCCTGGGCTCATTGGCTGGGACTCTGTAAATCAGACTCATTAAAAGTTAAATAACAAGAGGAAAAAAAGGTTTATTAACAGACATCACACATACACATGGGAACATACAGTGATGAGTAGCTCAAAAATGTGGTTCTGTAGATGCTTTGTGTCCTCCCAAAATGCATATGTTAAAACATAATCCTCAAAGTTATGGTATTTACAAGTGGAGTCATGTGGAGGAGATTCATTCATAAGAGCAGAGACCTCATGAATAGGGTTAGTATCCTTCTAAAAGAGAGCTCAGAGAGATTCCTCACCCTTTTCTCATGTGAAGACAGCAAAAAGATGACTATATATGAACCATGAAGTAGCCTCTCACTGATACCAGGAAGGGCCCTGTGGGGGTCCAAGGCACAAGTCTTTCTGTCTCCCATTTCTTTAATTACAAGAACAGGCTTCATTCAACCTCCATGACCTTGCAAAGTTCCAATGCACAGATTCAAACAGTTGTTAGGGAAGGGAGGGAGAAACCAACAAGAACAGCCTTGAGGCAAGGTCCTATTTCCTCATCAAGGGATACACACAACTGTATCTTTGAGCTGTTTTGAAGATACTGAAACCCCCTCCAACTGGGGGAAGTTAGTATTGGTATGCTGCCTACAGGCCTGGAGAATTCCATGGACAGAAGAGTGTGGTGGGCTACAGTCCATGGAATCACAAAGAGTCAAACACAACTGAGCAACTAACACAGGACAGGACATGCTATCTACAAGCATGTAGATTCCAGACCAGTTGGATCTGAAGATCAGTGATGCTGACTTCTACTTACCTTACCACCAACCCATCAGAAGAATGGCAAGGAGCTGATGACACTTTCTTTGAACAATTGCTATAAAACTTCTCATTGTCTTCTAGGGAGGCACAGTCTTAAAGGCATCAGTCTGGGACTTCTTAGCTTTCAGAACTATGAGAAATAAATTTCTGTTTTTATTTAACCCAGTCTATGGTTTTTTCCCCTGTAGATCAGAGAGAATCTGCCTGCAGTGCAGGAGACTCAGGTTCAATCCCTGGGTTGGGAAGATCCCTGGGTTGAGAAAGGGACAGCAGGCACTCCAGTATTCTTGCCTGGAGAATCCCATGGACAGAGGAGCCTGGCGGGCTACAGTCTGTGAGGTCACATAGTCAGACACGACTGAGCGGCTACAATACTGCTACATGGTTTAGCAACAGATGATTAGAACTTGGGCTCATCTTTACAAAAAAACTCAATAAATTTGAAGATAAATGACAAGATGAAGGAAAAGGACTTTGAGTTTCTTGGGAAGGAAATTATAGAAAGGTAAATACATGGGGAAGCAGTAAAAGTGAAGTTGTTCCGTTGTGTCTGACTCTTTGCGACCCTGTGGACTATAGCCTACCAGGTTCCTCCATCCATGGGCTTTTCCAGGCAAGAGTACTGCAGTGGGATGCCATTTCCTTCTCCAGAATATCTTCCCAACCAGGGATCAAACCCGGGTCTCCTGCATTGTAGGCAGGAGTACCTTCTGAGTACTGCATTGTACCTTCTGAGCCACCAGGGAAGTCCACCAGGGAAAGCACTAGATAAGGGCTGATAAACTTCTTTATGTAGAGTACTCTGACACCCTCATGGGCTGATAAAGATTTAGAATTGTCTCAGTGACTAACTTGTGTCCTCCTGATAGAGAGGATGGGGACATTTTTACAAATGCGTGCCTTAATTTTAGACAAATAGGGGAAGTTGAGAGAGCTTTTCTTAAATCTGTTTCTTCTCTATTGAGAAGAACTTCAACTCAAAATAATCATTATGTCAAAGCTGCATATTTTGGAGTGGCATATTCTGAGGTTCCATATTCTGTTACTTTCCAACACTGAACACAGTATGTAAGAAATAATGAACAAAATGTCATTAATAATAATAAGTAAGCCAACTATATATATATATATACACATATGTATATATATATATACACATGTGTATATATATATATATATATATGAATTCAGAAGAAGTTAAGGTGTTGTTTTAAAAGTCAAGACTTAGCATGATAAAGCAGCAAATTAAACAAGTCTATAGCAAGCTACAATTTGTTCCTATGGTCAATGCCCAATTGTAATTCATAAGAAACATATGTTTGGTCATCCAGATGGCCAAATATATATTTCTAATATATATTTGATCTTCATCCATGGTTCCTGATTCATAGTTCCCAAGACTCTTAGAGGTTTTAAATGATAAGAGCAATGAGAGTACCTTTTGTTATAATATTTGTTCTTGGTTACTAAAATCACTTCAAAGACATAAAGATCAAAGAGTGTCTTGTTATTTGCAATAATCCCTTTTCCATCACTACTGTGCTTATGAGGATATGGTTACTTTTGAAAAGCACCAAGGATGGCGGCTAGTTGCCAGGGGAATCAATCAGGAAGGTGCCTGTGTGTGCTTAGTAGCTCAATTGTGTCTGACTCTTTGTGACTCCACTGGACTGCAGTACACCAGGCCCTCTGTTCATGAGATTTTCCAAGCAAGAATACTGAAGTGGGTTGCCATGTCCTACTCCAGGGAACCAATCAGGAACAGAAGCTTGGAATTTTCAACCCCCACCCCTGACCTCCCAAGGAGAGTGAGGGGCTGGAGGTTGAACTAAGCATCAATGGCTAACAATTTAATTATTCATGTCTACATAATCTATAAAGTAAAATATTTCTTCAGTTCTTTGAGACCCTCTAGCAAATTAATGGAATTCCAGGATGTGGTAATTGGAATCTCTTTTTGCCCAGCAGCCAGAAGAACAAGTAATAACCTGGGTTTGCAACTGGCATCAGAAATGCAGGTGTGGGCATGGGAGACAGTCTCATAGGATTAAGTACTCAAACTATAGCATCAACCTATAGAATCTGATGCTGGGGGGAGATAGTGCCAGAAATGAGTTGAAGTGAAGGATACCCAGGTGGTCTCTGAGAATTATTTGTTAAATGGAAACCACCCCTCCTCACACCCACTAGAACTGGGTGATGAATTTTAGTCAAAAAAACCACAGCTGCCCAGAGAGTGGGCTTCCCTGGTAGCTCAGCTAGTAAAGGATCTGCTTACAATGCAGGAGATCCCTGTTTGATTCCTGGGTCAGGGAGATCCCCTGGAGAAGGGATAGGCTACCCACTCCAGTATTCTTGGGCTTCCCTGGTGGCTCAGCTGGTAAAGAATCTGCCTGCAATGCCGGGGACCTGGGTCAATCCCTGGGTTGAGAAGATCTCCTGGAGGAGGGCATGGCAACCCACTTCAGTGTTCTTGCTTGGAGAATCCCCACGGACAGAGCCGCCTAGCTGGCTACAGCCCAGGGGGTGACAAAGAGTCAGACATGACTGAGCAACTGAGCATAACACAGTAAGGTCCAGAGAGGAGCAACTCAGTTTGGGAAAACAACTTTTCTCTACTGTATTTCTCAGGACATTTCACAATTTTATTTGTTTCAAAATTTTTCAAAGTGGTAGAAATAGATCTATTTGGGGAGAGGAATAGAGAAAACAAAGAAGCAAAAATACCCAAAAAGTAATAGTTTTTGCTTTTGTTTTTCAAAGTTTGAGAAACAGTATATTCATACTTGGTGAACATGAGTGTAGGAAGCCAAGACTTAATCCTCTTTAAATAAATCATTCTGTATTTAACAAAAAATATATTCAAAAGCAACCATTTGGAAACTAAAATTTTTCATATGAAAGAAAAGAGGTAAGAGTTGGTTAGGATTACCCTGAGCCAAATTAATTATGGGAATAAAATCAATATTTGAAGACACAGAATACAAGAAATAAGTAGTCTATGTCCCAAAGCAAACCATCAATCATTATTCCCTGGGCGTCAGGGTAGGGGTTGGTTTTGGATGGTGTGGTGATGTAGGGAGTTATCAGAAACTAAGAAGGAAAACCCCAGAGTTTGGGCATAGAGCATTTTTTAGATCATTAAAATTGGAAAAGGCCTGCAAGAGTGGTACAAGAGTTACTTTAGCCTATAACACAAAATAACTTGCTGTAAAGTTTTACAAAACAAAACAACTCAACCAAAATAATGGCTTTCTAACTAATTAAAAACAGAGCTGGTTATCCTCTTTAATTGTGTTTAAAAAATTCTAATTGGAAACTGCAAATCTGGTAACATCTGTTAAACGGTTTGCTAAGTGTATCAAGATGAAAGTTACTTCAGCCTTTTTTCTTACACATTGTAATGTCTTCAAACATAATCATGCATATATTCTCTGAATTGCTTCATATCAAATGATCTCCCAATTAAAAATTGTTTTTAACCTCTTATTACTCACTTTTATAACTGTTCCTCTTTCTATGTTGAGAAAATGAAAACCAAAATTGACTTATTTTGCATTTTCAGAATAAGAACCAATTTTAAAATTTTTATTTAAAGAAATTATGTAGTCTCTTTGAAATTATATCTTCATTATATGTAGAAAGTATTTAAATAAAAATGATATAAATAGTTTATTCACTAAATATTGAAAGTTTAATAATATTAGATAATAATGTCAATTTTAGTTGTTTTGTGTTTGAAATATATTTCATATTGAATTATCAGCATAAGTTAGGATCTACTTGCTTGCTAATAATTTTTTCCTGATATGTGATCTTTCTTGGATGCTTTCCTTACACAATATTTAAATATCATTCCTAATATGATATTTAATATTCTCAAATTTCTTAAAAATGCAAGAAAGATGCTTGGTATTTTATCCCCATATGAAAAAAAATAAAGTGACAAATTTTTGCAAGTAATACTGCCTATCTTTTTAATTTGAAAATGTTTTTCCTAGCTATCAAACACAGCTTAATCGGCTTGAAAGTTAAACACATTTCTCTCTTGTTATCATGTTAAAATTCTTAATCTTTCATCTAGAAGTAAAAGGTTTCTATTATAAGAATTTTACTAGTGAAAAAATGGAAGATATGTTTTACTACTACTTACTTAACTTTCATGAAATAAACTATTAATCTCCATTTCCTGTAATAAACTATTTACTCTCCAAACTGGTGTGGAGATACAAAGAATCCAAAATGCTGTTTTTTTGTGTGCTTCTTAGACTGTACAGTGACCTCATTGGCCTGCAATTAAATTTTTACTTTTCTTGAATTGGTGGCATTTATTCACAAAATTTTGTGTACCAATGGTACAAGTTGCTGCAATTAAAAATCATCCAAAAAAAAAAAAAAAAAGGAAGCAAAAAGAACATGCACTTTTGAAGGCTGAATTCTTTGGAAACATGTCCTTTGAAAAGGTTTTATAAATTCAGGTTTTTTTTTTTTTTAAGATTTTGAAAATTAGCTGTGGAATTGACAATGACAAAATGTTGGAAAATTTTATGTGAAAATCTAGGAGTTTGCACTCATTTACATTCATAAATCCTAATGTTTTCATTTTTTTCATAAGAAGTTGAAATAAGCAATTATTAATGATGTATAAAGCTGTGTTTTATGTGAGAAAAACAATGCTGATCTACCAAGTGAATCTACAGTCTGAGAAATGACCTCAACAATAGGAATCAAAAATGTTATTTCTTTAATGATATATGATTACTGCTTTCAAAGTACTTTATATTTAGATAACTTGTAGGATTAGTCATATCATAGGAGAAGGTTTTTAACGGATAAGATGATGAGATCATTGTGCAAAATGAAAAAGTATAACATATGAATAGGTATTTTGATAAGAAAACTTATGTCAAGTGTCAAACTCCATTGACTCACTTGTGAGTCTGTAGTATTAGTATGTACTCACCATGTGGTTAAATACCATGTTAATGATGTGAAGATAAAATGAGACATAAAATAGTTAAGAATGTTTAATAACAAGAATTTTAAAGTGTTAATTTAATTTCTTATTGCTCAATATAATAGTGAGAAAATTGTTGTTAAAGAAGTTGAATATCCTCTGAAAGAACAATGGAAAAATGATAAATCTGGTCTTCCATTTCATGTCTTGACAAAGAGCATAGATGTTATCACCCAAGAATCAAACTGAACAAGTTGAAAATTAATGATTTTTCTTGGAGTCATTAAAAAAACTGAATTCCCAGGGCAGCCACCCTGTGAAATCTGGAAAGTGAAAATGTTAGTCCCTTAGTTGTGTCTGACTCTTTGCAACCCCATGGACTGTCAGGCTCCTCTGTCTATGGAATTCTCCACGCAAGAGTACTGGAGTGTGTTGCCATTTCCTTCTCCAGAGAATCTCCCCAATCTAGGGATCAAATCTGGGTCTTCCACATTACAGGCAGATTCTTTATCACCACCAGGGACAAATCTGGAGAGACATGTAAATCCAGAAAGTCACAATTGAGATCTGTGTAAATAGAGCAAAAGTCTCTGATGCAGTCAACTGGAAGGACCGCTTAACTGATGGTTTTGAAGAATACTTAAAGGTTGTTTGTGGACTAGCTTGAGAGTAAGAAATTCCTGAACTGTGTGGTCTTAAATTGCTTCAGGATCTCAGTAGATTTTACCTCCAGGAACTCTTAAGAGTTCTCACAGTGAGGAGCCAAGGAATTTCTCCTGGAGTCAGGAAGAGGGAAAAAGTAACAATTGTGGTCTGCTAGAATATTCTTTTTAACAAACTCCTACTCCCAAAGGACAAAGACTTTACCAGTACAGTATCCCATCTGTAAGAAATATATCCCTTTGATCTTAGTCTCCTCTATTCTTCTCATCTTGCCTGTAGTTTGGGGGAGAAGCTAATCCCCACGATAATGGAGCTATGTCAAAAGGGCAAAGGACCCAACAGCCAAACCTAAAACAATTTTAGCAACAACAACAAAAAATAGTGAACCATAATACAAATTATGAGTTTCCCAGGTGACTCTGTGGTAAAAAGTCCACCTGACAATCCAGTAGATGCAAGAGATGCGTGTTTGACCCTTGGGTCAGGAAGATCACCTGGAGAAAGATGGCAACCCACTCCATAAAAAATTCCATGGACTGAGAAGCCTGGAGGGCTTCTGACCATCATGTTACAAAGATTTAGACACAACTTAGTGA
Organism: Aepyceros melampus; assembly: GCA_006408695.1. Taxonomy (NCBI): domain Eukaryota; kingdom Metazoa; phylum Chordata; class Mammalia; order Artiodactyla; family Bovidae; genus Aepyceros; species Aepyceros melampus. The sequence continues at coordinate 31,308 of SJXQ01012336.1, forward strand.
CTAAACAACAGCAACAGCAATATAAATTATAATATAATCATAAATACACCATCAAATTTATACTGATAAGAATAGATAAATAAATGGTGCAGAAGAGAAAAATCTCAAGAGCAGAAGAATTCCAGATAATTTGTGAAGATGCTCTGCTCTCAGGGAGATGAAGCATGACTCCCCACTCCTTAAGTGTAAACTATGCATAACAATGGCACCCCACTCCAGTACTCTTGCCTGGAAAATCCCATGGGCGGAGGAGCCTGCTAGGCTGCAGTCCATGGGGTCGCTAAGAGTCGGACACGACTGAGCGACTTCACTTTTACTTCTCACTTTCATGCATTGGAGAAGGAAATGGCAACCCACTCCAGTGTTCTTGCCTGGAGAATCTCAGGGACGGGGGAGCCTGGTGGGCTACCGTCTATGGGGTCGCACAGAGTCGGACAGGACTGAAGCGACTTAGCAGCAGCAGCAGCATGCATAACACCTCATTTTCACAAAGTAGGGTGTGAAAAGGGAAGGGGGTGGAGAACAACTTTATAGGAGAGGAATCTGACAAACTCTCTTTCAGGTCATCTAGTCATCCTCTCAATGATGACCTATATCTATAGTATGTCCCCATGATATAATGTGATTCTGACCCTTTCATCCAGATCTCATTGTGAGGAAAAAGATCAGAGAAACCCCAACTGAGGGCCATTCTCTTTTATACTTGATCAATACTTCTCAGACTGTCAAAGTCATCAAAAACAAGGACAACCTGAGAAAATGAGCTCACCTAGAGGTGGCTCAGACGGTAAAGTGTCTGTCTACAATTCAGGAGACCTGGGTTCGATCCCTGGGTCAGGAAGTTCCCTGGAGAAGGAAAAGGCAACCCACTCCAGTACTCTTGCCTAGAAAATCCCATGGACGGAGGAACCTGGTGTCCGTGGGGTTGCAGAGTCGGACATGACTGAGTGACTTCGCTTCACTTCACTAGAGGAACTTAAGGAGACTTGACTGCTAAACCCAGTGGGGTCTGTAATAGAATATATCAACATTGTATCTTTAAATGTGACAAATCCATGACACTAATGTAAGATGTTAAAATGATGAAAACTATGGGACATATGAGAACTTGGTACTCTCTTCTAAATTTTTCAGTAGCTATAAAATGGTTCTAAAAATAAAGTTTATTAAAAATATAGTCAATCTGAAAATATTTTAAATTTGTGAATGTTAAATTAGACAGAATATATTAAGCATAGTAATATGAGGAAATTAATTCGCAATATATACTGGAGTTGTTAAGAGCACCAATGAAAGCAGTCACCTGCCTACCTTTGAAGTATTGTTTCACATGACTGGCTATGTTTCTTAATCAGTTTGTACCTATTTGCTTGGTTATTAAGAGGAGTTGATAATAGTACACATCTAATAATTTCTTGAGATTAAATGGTTAATGTATAAGAAATACTTGGAACCATCAGGGAATACAACAAATCTTGAAAGTACTACCTATTATTGTCACTAAGTTTCAAGTCATTTTTAAACCTTTTGCTTTAAGGTAATTTTGATTTATAGAAGACTTGCAAATATAATACTTCTCTCTTATACCCTTCATCAAGCTTCCTTAATGATAATCTCTTATACAACCATGGTGCAATTATATCAACTTGGAAATTGACATTGATACACTGTCATTAAATGACAGAAGTCATTTGAATTTCACTGGTTTCTCAGTGCTGTCCTTTTCTGGGTCCAGGATTCATTCTGGGAGTATACATTGTACTTAGTTGTCATGTCATTTTAGTCTCCTCTAATATGTAACAGTACATCAATTTTTCTTTGTTTTATGACCTTGACACTTTTGAAGAATACTGACCAGATATTTTGTGGAATGCCCCTTAAGTAGGATTTGTCTGCTGTTTTCTCATGATTAGATGGGAGTTTGTGCATTTGGGGCAAGAATAAAACAGCAGTATCGTGGCACTTTTATCTATGCCTCACATCCAGAGTTGCTAGGGTATATTTATCTTATTGGTGAGGCTAACTTTGATCACTGGATAAGTGTGCTGTCTTCCAAGTTTGCCCAATTATAACATTATTTAATATTCTCTTTTGATGAGTAAGTCTCTTATAGGGAGATAACTTTAGACTCTGATATATCTATTGTTGATTCTAATTGCAGTGCTCATTTATACTAATATTTACTTAAGATGATTTCTATTTCCATTACTCTTTCTACATTTATTAATTCAAATGTTTCTTTGAAAAGAACTGTCGCTTCTCCCAATTTATTATGTATTCAATTATTAATTATCTGTATGCATAAGTGGATATATAGTTTTGTCAAATAAATTTCTTTTGTTTGCTGTCATGATGTTGACAGTGGTTACTGTCAGATAATCAAAGATAATTAGGAGAAAAATATACATATTCCTATGTATACATAGGAAACAGAGAAATCTGACATGAAATTTGTATTGAATTGGTTAAATTTTAGAACCATGGGACACTTGTAAGTTAGCTGATACCATGTTTATCATGACAGTTACTGGTTATTCACTGATTGAGTCACTATACATTTAAAAATTTCTAACTTTTATTTCTCTGTGAAAAGGGGAAAAGTAAATAAAATTAAAATAGTATAATGACATACTTCTTTCAATTGTTTGATTTTATTTTTGCTGTTTCCATAAAATAATACATATGATCCAGGGTACAGTACTATTAACTTTTTTGTAACTGAGAAGTAACTCAACACATAAAAGCAGAATAAATAAAAGTAAACATTTTCAGAGAAATGAAGTCATTAATGAAAACACTGTAAAGAAACACAATTACTGACTATGTAAGCCCTCAGCACCTTTATATGAGCAGAAAACAATTAGGATTGTGAATGGAAAATTTGTCTGACTTCAGAATCAAAGAGGATTTTAAACATCAAATAATTTTAAAAAATCAAAAAGAATTGCATTATATTTTGCAATTTTTTAATTTCCCAATCAAGATTTTGTAACAAGTGAATAAAAGAAAGAAGAAAAGAAAAAAAAAAAAAGAAAGATGTTAATAAGAAATTGCTAAGACTTTTCCACAGATATGACAAATAATGCCCTTGGAAATTTTGGAAAACAAGATTGATTATTCTATGGAAAAGTTCATAAAATCCACAGAAGAAGAACTGCAATGGCCAATAGCATATGACAGAAATGTACAAATTACTATTTATTGAAACACAATATAGTATACATGACATGACATTCATTATTCCAACATACATCATGCCATGCCTGTGTGCTTAGTCATGTCCAACTCTTTACACCTCTTTGGATTGTAACCTGAAAGGCTCCTCTGTTCATGGGGTTTTCCAGGCAAGAATACTGGAGCAGGTTCCCATTTTCTTCTCCAGGAATCTTCCTGACCCAGGAATTGAACCCGTGTCTCCTGTGTCTCCTGCACTGCAGGCAGATTCTTCACCTGCTGAGCCATTAGGGAAGCCCAACATACATCTTAGCACAAATTAAATGACACTTTTATATTACCAAAGGAAGAAAATGCTTTCAAAAATAACATGTAGTGTTCATGAGAGTATAATAAATGTCCAGGTTGTAGTCCAGTATTAGCAAAGTAAATCACTTTAACCTGTCTGGAGTTAATGTTGCAGTATTTATCAAGTTTCTTATAAAATACAGACCCTTTGATGGACAAACTCTAGATATTTAAACTAAGAAAATAATTTAAAATTCAGGTAGCAGTTAAATAAAAGAATGCTCATATCTGTGCTTTTTTAATAACTAGACATGATATGAAATAATATAGGTAGACAAATACCAGAATAATGTTTATTCAGATCAATGTTTATATGGTCATACAAACTAAAATTAAGCAAAAAAATGTTCTTGATAAAACAATGTGAAACAGTTTTTCATGAAATGAGTTATGATATGATGTTATGACCTAGCAGATTTTAATACTATGTTCATAAACTAAATTTCAGAATATATAAGTACATATACATAAAACAAGTATATGTATAAACATATTTTATATTGATATTCATGTCTTTACACATGTCTATATTTTGAAGACAGATGCGTTGGATAATTTTATTAACAGTGAATATTTTTAGGTACTTATGGCATGTTTGGTCAATTTTGGGTGGACGGTTATATGTTTTTTAAATTTACTATGATTAATTTTCAAATTTTCTCACCATAAATAGTTATCATTTCTATAATCTCAAAATATAAATAGCATTTTTCCAAATTTATTAATTTTTTTACTGAAGGATAATTGCTTTACAGAATTTTGTTGTTTTCTGTCAAACCTCAATATGAATCAGCTATAGGTATACATATATCTCCTCCGTTTTGAACCTCTGTTCCATCTATCTCCCCATCCCACCCTTCTAGGTTGATACAGAGTCCCTATAAACAGCATATTTTAATAATTTGATTTACTCTTATTTCTTTGAACTGTATTCACTAGTGTAAGGAGAAAAAGACAGCTAGAAAGACAAAGTTCAAATCTTTATCTTCTTTTTTCTTATAATCTTCAAATATTTTGACATTATTCCCAGGTGTTTGTCAAGCAGTTCTGAACAGAAAAGTACAACATTAGGTCAAAGCATTGAAATAACAAGAATCAGGCTACCTCAATGAACTGCTTGGGCCCTCTGATTTTTCTTCTCCTGCTAAGAAAGGAAAGATGTGTTTAGATCAATCTTATGTAAAAAATAATCCGCTGAGATTCCAGCTTAAAAATGTACATAAATAAGTCTTGACTTCAAATACAAGCCTTTGAAACACTATATATAACTGAGTAACAGTATTTGTCTAGAATATTTATTTCTACTTAAGGGTGTAAACTCTAATGAAAAGTGTACTGTTCTACAAGTTTGGACAGAACTTTAGCATCCTGTCCCAGATCAGAGTGGGGCTTCCCAAGTGGCTCAGTGGTAAAGAATCTACCTGTCAATGCAGAAGACTTGGGTTCAATCTCTGGGTTGGGAAAATCTCCTAGAGGAAGAAATGGCAACCCAATCCAGTGTTCCTGCCTAGAAAATCCCATGGACAGAGGAGCCTGGCAAGAAATAGTCCATGAGGTCACAGAATTGGACATGACTTAGTGAATGAGCACACATCACATGCTTTAACAGCAACAATAAACCTGAATCAAAGTATATAAGAGAGGAAAATGTCATTTCCCAAAAATTACACTTTAATTTACAATCTATCCATTTTACTATACGTTTACTAAAAAATACCATTCCTCAAAAATTAATAGAAATCATTGCATTCCTCTAATAGGAAACACAAGCTTGTGTTTGTAATGCGGAGCTCTTGGTTGAAGAAGATAACATCTAGATGATTTCAGAAAGAAAGAAAGTGAAGTCACTCAGTCGTGTCCGACTCTTTGGGACCCCGTGAACTGCAGCCTCTGCAGTCCTCTGTCTATGGGATTTTCCAGGCAAGAATACTGGGGTGGGTTGCCATTTCCTTCTCCAGGGGACCTTCCTGACCCAGGGATAGAACCCAATGTTTGTTAGCTATATATTCAAAACAACTCTCAAACAACATCTGAGAACCAAATTGTTTTTGTCCAGTGCAAACTGATGCAGAATCAGAAAATGTAATAAATCAGGACCCCAAATTTGCCATGCTGATTCTAGATCCATGCTATCTCTATTGCCTATGTTGTAGAAAAGGGGATTATTTGTATACAGAACATAATCGTGATGCCTTGTCAGGCTTAAATATTAATATATAATGGCAATGCATAATACCACAAAAGGGGCATTGAAATAAAATAATTTTATTTTGCCTGTCTATATATATATTTATTCCTTTATGTAATATTTACTTCTACCTCTAATTATAAGCACCGCTTTATTTCTCTTCAAAGAAATCTTCAAATGAATATGTTCTACATAATAACAATTATCTAAATACACATATATTTTGGGGGGGATTGCAAATGTCCCAACTCATTAAATCATACATATTAAACATGTGAGATCTTTGAATATCAACTATACTTTAATTTTGTTTTTTAATCTCTTAAGTTGTATCCAACTCTTTGCAACACTATGGACTGTAGTTCACCAGGCTCTTCTGTCCATGGAATTTCCTAAGCAAGGATACTGGAGTGTGTTGCCATTTTCTTCTTCAGAGTATCTTCCCGACCAAGGGATCAGACTCATATCTCCTGCATTGGCAGGCAGATTCTTTACTGCTGAGACACCAAGGAAGCCCTATACCTCTGCTGCTTCTGCTTAGACACTCAGTCGTGTCCAACTGTTTGTAACCCCATGGACTGTAGCCAGCCAGGCTCCTCTGCCCATGGGGATTCTCCAGGCAAGAATACTGAAGAATCCCCATGGACAGAGAAAACCTCAATAAAGCTGTTAAAAATAAATTAAATATAAAATTTAAAGCTCAATAACCTAAAATTTAACTTTATTTTTATTCAAGTTAAATTTATTAATTTCATATGAATTAGTAGATAAAAGTTTTATTTTTCATTGTTTAAAATAAAAATTGTCCTCCAGAAGCTTTTTGTAATCTATATAATTTTAAACCTAGAAAAATTATTTAGCATATATAATTCATATACCATAAATAGAGAATAAAATATGCCTGTCTAAAATAATAATCTTTTTGATAAAATTTTGGTACTTATTGCAGAATTTAAGGAAGACATTTGCTATTATAAGATAATAAATAAGGCAAAATTTTATGCCTGTATATTGTGGGAAAATAAATTTCATTGACTCACCTTCCTGAGTAGTGAAAAATGTATACCCTATAAACATTATAAAGGCAAATAATATTTACCTTCACTTCTAGAAATATTTTACTTTTCACATACCATGAGAATTATTTCTGCAGCCTAATGGTCCCACAATTACTTTGATCCAACAAACTTTTTCTTATCTGTGCAAGAGTCAAAATTTACATTCCCCAGGAGACAACTTTCTTTGAATGGGAGGAGAGAAAGTGATCTCTTTCTTCTTTAAAAATGAAAAAAATGTGCGTTTTCCTAACCTTCACGTTTGGAGTGAGCCCACCATGTGCACAAGGTACTTTTCCGTCTGGCTCTCAAAAGGTAGCTCTTCTGGATTGCTGGGCATGGGAGAACAGACAATGCAATGTTATTTTAGCTAATGACTGTGCTGCAAGTTTAACAGTTCTTTGACCCAGGTTTGTGTTTGAGATATATACTGGGTAACAATGGCACCCCACTCCAGTACTCTTGCCTGGAAAATCCCATGGACAGAGGAGCCTAGTAGGCTGCAGTCCATGGGGTCGCTGAGTCGGACTGTGCGACTTCACTTTCACTTTCATGCATTGGAGAAGGAAACGGCAACCCACTCTAGTGTTCTTGCCTGGAGAATCCCAGGGAACAGGGAGCCTGGTGGGCTGCTGTCTATGGGGTCGCACAGAGTTGGACACGGCTGAAGCGACTTAGCAGCAGGTTCAGATCTTTCACAATTTCTGGCAACATATATCTTGATATTGTTTTCAATATGTAGCTTAAATGGAGTTATTGTTACTAGCGAGGCCATAAATACAAAATATCCTATCTGCAATCTTTTCTCTGGATATTCTGAAAAGTTATATTTCCCCAAACTGTAGTGTTTTATGCCATATTTAAAAACCACTGTATGATATATGAAAGCCCGAAAGATAAAGATTTATAATGGACATGTTAGGGATTTCTTAACTACAGTAGCATAAAAAGAAGCAGCATAATTTATAAGGCTCAAGTTCCACTTACAAGTTGTAATCTAGATCTTAACATCCCATAATCACCACATAGCTCTTATTATTAACAGGAGGCAAAACAAATTAGTAATATTATACTAACATTTTTCAAATGTTCTGGATTACTTTTCAGAGAGCTCTAATATCAAAACATCTGTGATTTATTTTGTAGGTAGAGCAGGAGTGGAAATCCATCAAAGGAAGAGAGGACTTTTTTTTTCTGCAAATATTAAAGTGAAATACTTGATTTGAAAACAGCTGTAATCATGCCATAAATCCATTCCTCTGTAATATAAAAAAGTTACATGCAGTTCCTCAGCTATGAGTACTAATGAAATAAGGTGCAATACTATAATTCTCATTATTTTAAGAAATTGAATGTTAAGGGGATTAGTACAGATCATATAGCTAATGGAGATTTTGGTAAATTAATATTTCAAAGTTTTAAATCATATTTAACACATAAAGCATACTTATATAACATACAAAGTTCCATTTTTATTTACATTTTAAAACTGTATTTCTAGCTTATACAGTTCATATTCTGTAGCACCATTATAAATGCAATACATAAGCACTTCTAAAGGAATCAGGAATCCAGGCATTCCTACAGGCATACTGTGTAAATCTAGTTATAAAATAGCAGATTCTGAAAGAGATGGGAATACCAGACCACCTGACCTGCCTCTTGAGAAATCTGTATGCAGGTCAGGAAGCAAGAGTTAGAACTGGACATGGAACGACAGACTGGTTCCAAATAGGAAAAGGAGTATGTCAAGGCTGTATATTGTCACCCTGCTTATTTAACTTCTATGCAGAGTACATCATGAGAAACGCTGGACTGGAAGAAACACAAGCTGGAATCAAGATTGCTGGGAGAAATGTCAATAACCTCAGATATGCAGATGCCACCAGCCTTATGGCAGAAAGTGAAGAGGAACTAAAAAGCCTGTTGTTGAAAGTGAAAGAGGAGAGTGAAAAAGTTGGCTTGAAGCTCAACATTCAGAAAATGAAGATCATTGCTGGACTGGAAGAAACACAAGCTGGAATCAAGATTGCTGGGAGAAATATCAATAAATCTCAGATATGCAGTGACACCACCCTTATGGCAGAAAGTGAGGAGGAGCTAAAAAGCCTCTTGTTGAAAGTGAAAGAGGAGAGTGGAAAAGTTGGCTTAAAGCTCAACATTCAGAAAACGAAGATCATGGCATCTGGCCCCATCACTTCATGGGAAATAGATGGGGAAACAGTAGAAACAGTGTCAGACTTTGTTTTTTTGGGCTCCAAAATCACTGCAGATGGTGACTGCAGCCATGAAATTAAAAGGCGCTTACTCCTTGGAAGAAAGGTTATGACCAACCTAGATAGTATATTCAAAAGCAGAGACATTACTTTGCTGACTAAGGTCCGTCTAGTCAAGGCTATGGTTTTTTCTGTGGTCATGTATGGATGTGAGAGGTGGATTGTGAAGAAGGCTGAGCGCAGAAGAATTGATGCTTTTGAACTGTGGTGTTGGAGAAGACTCTTGAGAGTCCCTTGGACTGCAAGGAGATCCAACCACTCCATTCTGAGGGAGATCAACCCTGGGATTTCTCTGGAAGGAATGATGCTAAAACTGAAGCTCCAGTACTTTGGGCACCTTATGCGAAGAGTTGACTCATTGGAAAAGACCCTGATGCTGGGAGGGATTGGGGGCAGGAGGAGAAAGGGACGACCGAGGATGAGATGGCTGGATGGCATCATGGACTCAATGGACGTGAGTCTGAGTGAACTCTGGGAGTTGATGATGGACAGGGAGGCCTGGCATACTGCGATTCATGGGGTCGCAAAGAGTCGGACACGACTGCGCGACTGAACTGAACTGAACTGAACTGCATATTTTAACATAATACTCCATAAATCATGAATCATTATAGATCTTTAAAGACTTTTCTTATGTTCTTATCATCATGGAATTAAATTCTAAAATTAAGAAAACATTTAATGTTTCTTTTTAAGCATGCTTTATGAAATAAAATTTGAGAACTAAAGCTCTTCCCATGATAAAATGGGAAGACAGGTTAGCAGAGAATATAGCAAAGTGGGGTGATACTTTCATTTCCCTTTAGAGTTAATGATTATTCCTGGCATCAATATTTAAAGGTATGCACTTATTGTGGTTTATAGTTTACACATTCAAAAATAATAAATTGTATATTTCCACTGAATGTACATTATATATACATCACAAAAAGCGAATTGTTAAAGGCAGAATTCTGAGATGAATTAAGATATTTCTTTCTTTCTTTCTTTCTTTTTCCACACCACAGGGATTGAATCTGCAGCCCAAGCTTTGGAAGCACAGAGTTTTAATCACTGGACCTCCAGGGAAGTACCAAGATTTTTACAAATATCTGCTTTTATTTCTTGCTGTGTCTTTCTTTCTGCTTATTATCTCTGTTACCTTCTCTAAAAATGTTTTGTCCTTATCTTTTCCCTGACAATTCTTTGGTCACCTGAACTCCATGGTGATAAATCCAATGGTCTCTTCAGTATCTTACCTCAGTAGATCAGTCAGGAATACCTGATTTGATTCATTTCTTCTTCCCTGAAACCCTTTCTTCTCTTGATTTCCCTGACCCCCACCTCCACTGATTTTCATTCCTCATCAGTGGTCAACATTCTTGTTCTCTCTTCATGTGGCTCTTTGCTTCTTCCAACTTTTAAATATGGGAATGCCTAGAGATTTGGTGCCGATTTATTTCTTGTTTATTTCTTCTTAATCTACACATCTTCTTTAGAACTTTCTTAATCTACACATCCTCTTTAGAACTTTCTTAATCTACACATCTTCTTTAGAACTTTTTGAACTTGTATATTAATATTTATATTTCCAAATCCCAAATTTACATCTCTTCACTTCTCTGTAATCAGCATTGTTTTCCCTTTTGTTGTTAGAATAAAACTAGCAGCTGCTTAATTCTTACTTGTTTCCTCTTTTACATCGTCTCCATCATCAAATCCTGCCAGCTCTTCATCTATAACATACCCACATTTCATGTTTCTCTGCATGTTATACTATTCGCTGTTTTAGTTGCTAAGTTGTGTTTGACTCCTTTGCAGCCCCATGGATTGTAGCCTGTCTGCCTCCTTTGCCATGGAATTTCCCAGGCAAGAATACTGGAATGGGCTGCCATTTCCTTTTCCAAGAGATCTTCCTGACCCAGGGATTGAAACTGCATTTCCTGCATTGTATGTGAATTCTTTACCACTGAGCCACCAGGGAAGCCCATTATGCCCTGATCCAAATGTTTCTCCTCTCTTAACTAAACAAGTACAATGACTCCACCCTCACAATGGTTTCTTTGCTTTTGCCAGCCCCAAAACTTCCGGTATGAAGCAACTGTAGTATCCTAAAAATAGAAATTGGTTTTGTCAATTAGGCTTTATAATAGTCTAAGATCCTATTTAAAATGAATGTTGTTCAGTTGCTAAATTGTGTCTGACTCTTTGTGACCCCATAGACAGCAGCATGCCAGGCTTCTCTGTCCTTCACTGTCTGCCAGAGTTTACTCAAACTCATGTTCATTGAATCGGTGATGCCATCCATCCATCTCATTCTCTGTCATGAATGCAGACCCCTTACTATGGTATCCAGGACCAGCAATTCTCTTGACAAATACTATTACTTTCTCCTCTATACACAATTGTCCAATCACTCTATTTTTATGTTTGCAAAACACATAAAATCCATGCCTACATTGATGTTTTTCAAGCTGTTTCTTCTATTCAGTCTGTGTTTGCTCTGCCTGGCCCACAAATGGACTAAGTTAATAGGCTTCAGCTCTGTATTCTTTTTCCAGAGTCACCTGCTTTGAACCCTCAATATTAAAACTATTATTCCCATCCAAGTCTCAATCAATATCATATCTCTCCATTTTATTTCTATTATCTGAAAGCATCTTGAAATTTTCTTAAATGCATGTTGTTTACTTCTTTTTCTTTCTTTCACTCCCTGTAATATATATGCCAAGAAAGCAAGGGCCATGCATGCCTGTCAAGGGTTAGACCAGTATAAGGGACACAGCAGGAGTTAAATAAATAGTTAAAATAATAAGCGTAGTACTTGAACTTTTAAAACAGTCTGAGATACATAATTTAAAGCACCATACCATACTGATATAGGGCTTCTCTCGTGGCTCTGTGGTAAAGAACTCACTTGCCAATGCAAGAGACTTGGGTTCAATCCCTGGGCTGAGAAGATCCCCTGGAGAAGAAAATGACAACCCATTTCAGTATTCTTCCCTGGGAAATCCCATGGTCAGAAGAGGCTGGTGGGCTACAGTCCACAGGGTTGCGAAAAGCTGGACATGACTTAGTTATCTGAGCATGAGCACATCATACTATATGGATAGTATAATTTTCCATTTTAAAGGAAATTTTTGTATAATAATCAACAAGATAAAATAGCTAGCACAAAGTCATGACAAATGCAATTCAGAAAAAAAACAAAATGAACTGTTTTTTTTTTTCCAAAAGATAAATATAAATGCACATACACACATTCTTTGTTTGACATCTGTAATTGCTGAGCAAATGTAATATGAAAAATTCAATTTCTTAAAGCATGAAACAAAAATAATTTGAATACATTGATGTCTGTTTCCCATTTGCCCCTTAGTTGATTTTTTTTTCTGTGTTTTTCTTCTCAGCTACATTCTCTTTCATTGCATATGCTCTTTCTGTTTTTATTTGTTTATTGACCAATCCTTCAACTTGACAGTAATCTCTATTAAGAATATTAGCATATATTCTGGTCTATCACTGTTGATTCACAGCCAAGCACAGAATCTACATGAAAAAACTGCTTAATAAATAATTGTTGAATAAATGAATGAATGAAAAAAGTAATTTTAAGTCTGAAATACTTTGCACTCTATTATCAGTTATCATCAAAATCCTAATCTTATAAGACCCAGCACAGATTCTATAAATTTTTGACCGTGTACAAATGATTTTTCCTTTCATTGAACATTTATGATTTTTGAATACTCCTTATTTGAAACAATTATAATGTCAATATTTTTATAAATATCTTGCTAGACAATATTAGTATGCTATTTTTTAAATAACAATGATTCTTTTTTAATTGTCTATATACATATAAAGTTCTATAAATTTAAAATTTATATCTTCCTCTATTAAAAAAAATAAAATAAAATGTACATGCTATTTTGATAGGATTATATATTGTAATATGAATGCCTTTATAGTGATAATGCGTTACATAATTGTAGCACAACATTGTTGTCTGTATTCATTATACTGGGCATTACATTTCTATGGCTTATTGCAAGTTTGGACCTTAAGCAATATCCTTATCCCCCAGGCCCTGGTAGCCACCATTTTGCTCTATTCATTATGAATTTGACTTTTTAAAATGCCACCTGTATGTGATATCATCCAGAACTTGCTTTTCTCTTATCTCATCAAGTGTAATGTGCTCAAAGTCTTCCACATTGTTGCAAATGATGTATATGTGAATAGAATTCTCTTGATTTTTGCCCTTATCCCACAGATAATCTAAACAAAGAAAAAGTAAACAACTAGGCCAATTCATATATTTGTATATGATGTAATTTGGGACTTAACTGCAAGATTCTGATTCTGCCTTTGATTTGCTGCCTTTCAGGTGGCCAAGTTAAGAAGAGTAAGAAGAGAGTTTAAGTGCAGTGATAAAGCAAGATGTTAGTCACAATTCTGACACCATCTCCAAGGATCAGTCTTCCCAGTGTGGACCCTCTTAATGTAATGTTCCAAATGGAAAACAAGATAGGTACACTATTTACGATAGCCAAGACATGCAAGCAGCCTAAGAGTTTTCTGACAGATGAAGAAAATTCATTCAATTTTCTGAATGAAGAAGATTTAGTACATATATACAATGGAATACTACTCAGCCATAAAAATATGCCATTGCAGCAATATGAATGGACCAAGAGATTATCACACTAAGTGAAATAAGTCAGACAGAGAAAAAAAAATGTCATATGATACCAGTTACATGTAAAATATAAAGGAAATGATAAACGCAAATTTATTTTCAAGACAGAAACAGACTCACAGACAGAAAACAAATTTATGGTTATTAAAAGGGAAAGGGTGGGGAGAGGGTAAATTAGGAGTTTGGGATTAATAGATATACACTACTACATATATAATAATAAACAACAAGACTTGCTGCATAGTACAGGAAACTATACTCAACATCTTGTAATAATAACTTAGAAAAAATCTGAAAAGTTTTATATATATATACATATATATGTATATATATCACCAAATCACTTTGCTATATGCAAGAGACTAACACAACATTTTCAGTTAGCTATAGTTCAGCTGCAAAAAGTAAAATAACCAAAAAAAAAAGGAGATAGGTATCTGCTTTTCTAGTTATCAGAAATCATCTGATGAAGCAAATCCCTCCCAAATTGCTCATTTGAGCTGAACAGCCAAAATTCCTGATCAAGGATGAAAGGATCTCACTTAACCCAGTAAGATTCTTACCCTCCAAAAAGGACTAAGGTATTTTTCACTCATCCAAGGCCTCTTTTCCACATTGACAGCAGAAATTTAGCCTATATAGGCACTTTACTATATAAACTTGAGTAATATTTTCTAAAATTGGTCCAGAAGAGGGATAAAGAGAAAGTATTTCTAACCTAATGGAAGTTAAAGAGAAAAAGAGAGAGAGAGAGAGAGAGAGAGAGAGACCTAATCCAGTTGGTGCAGAAAGCAAGTTGAACTTTGGCTTAGAAAACAAAGAAAATATTTTTGCAGAATAAATTTAAAAGGCTCTTATTTCTACAGAACTGAAAATAAAATTAATTGACTTGGCTCAGGTGAAGTGGAGAGGAGGAAAGTAGATGAAAATAAGAAGCAATATAATTCAAGGACTGAAATGATCACTGAGAGCTTTGATGAAACACACTGGTGCTTTAAATGTCCTCCAATATTACTGAAGTACTTCACACAAGGTGTTTGGAAACTTTTTCTGTAAAGGGCCAGGTAGTGAATATTTAAGAATTGCAGGCCATATGGTCTCTGTTGCAATTGATCAACTCTGCCTGTTGCAGGAAGAAAATAGCCACCAACAAAATGTAAATGAATGATGCTGGCTTTGGTCCGAATAAACTTTATCTAACAAAATAGACTGCAAATCAAGTTTGCCTTGTGGTTGGTGGTTGCTGACCACTGCTTCAGACAGTAATTAGACTAATTGTGAATTTTTCCAATGCTTTTAATTTGTTTGATTAAAATATTGCATAATTGAGAGTTGTTTAATAACCCTGAACCAAGTCTGAGCTACTGACATTCAGCAGAAAGTAAAATTTGTGTCCCAATGATTAGACAGACTGTTATGGTAGACAGTAAAGTAAGATGTAGGCTTATTCACTGAAGCAATATCTACCTTTAGTAATAGTGGTTTGAATAATAATAATGAAAAAGAAATAGCAATATACTAGTAATCTATATGCAGTGGGTTGTAATCCATTTGATCATGAATTGTTCCACTTGAAGTAAACATGCTGTATCAATTGTAGGCAGTTGAAAGCCTCTGTATACAATGATTAATGTCATTCCTTTATTTTGCAAAAGAATATACTGAGCCATTCCTGTTCCATGTCTTTTGCACATACTATTTTCTATTTTTGCACTTCTCTTCTTCCATTCTTTTCCATGAAAACAGTTTTACCAAAAATATGAATAGTTCAATAAGAAGTAGGCGCCCTTATTTAGTGACAATACCATTAACATTTATATAATGTTACAGGTCTCCCTTTTTGTAATTTAGTTCTCAGCCCTCAGAGAGGACTTCCTGGCATCTTAGTAGCCCCACACCCCCTCTTGCTCTCTATTTCCTTATTTTGTTGAATTTCTATCAGAGCACTTTTCACTAGGTGCTATACTGTGCTATTAAGTCAATTCAGTTGTGTCCAACTCTTTGAGACCCTATGCCCTATATCCCATCAGGCTCCTCTGTCCATGGAAATCTCCAGAGAAGAAAACTGGAGTGGATAGCCATTCCATTCTCCAAGGGATCGTCCCGACCGAGGGATTGAACTGACATCTCCTGTGACCCCTGCATTGCAGGCAGATTCTTTACCACCGAGCCGCCGGGGAAGCCCTTTTCACTATGTAAAATGTCTTATTTGTTTGTTTGTTTCCTACTATCCTTCAGCTAGAGAGTAAGATTCATGAGGAAAATACTGTTTATTGTATTTACAGTGGTGCCTGAAATGTGATGGGCATTAAGGGGAAATTCTTAGTTCTCTGAAAGGCATAATGTCATTTTTCTACCACCCATACCCAATTTAGAGAAGTTATTTACTGTGGAAAATCTACCAGTTTTTGCTTTGAATTGTTTAAAAATGGCTTTGATTTTCTTAAATGTTTTCAATAATGACTTTTGAAAGCAGTAGGCTGAACAAAAGAACATCCTTCATCTTCATAGATTAGATGTCCTTTAAACTAATGGATAGTTTTAGGCCTCAGAAATTCGCCTATTCTGTTGTAGAGTACAGGCAACTTCACCATCCAAGCTTCTGGCTGTTTGCTAAATTCATGTTTGCATTCCGGAATGGATTTCCAGCTTCTAATGATCTTTTTGGAGTAACAAATAAAAAGGTAAATTGATTTTAACTGGAGTGTCAATTCTCATGGATTGGTAGTGGTTGTTCAGAGCATTAATGTGAGGTATGCTCTGAAGCTGCATTTGAGTTCATCTGGAGAGAAAATGCCCTGGAGGATTAGTGATATTGTTTGGGGGAAAAGAGAGATTGGGTTCATGATATATATATGCATATTTCCCATCATTTAGAAAAATAAAATATATAGTGTATTATTTTAAGATTTTTTGGTAAAGAAGTCTATTATTATTGTTTATATAACACTAATGCTTTCCTTTTTACATGCAAATTTACTTTGTTCTATCTTCCTCTTTAGAATATAGATGTTTTCCATGTTTCAGTCTTGCATTAGTTATTAATAGGAATATCTCTTGCTTGATCAGATTCTTAGACTCAAGCAGTCATAAATAGATTCAAAGTTTAATGAACTATGTATTTCAATTCTATTTCATGTTAAATTTTAAATAGTTATATAATAGTTACAGGGAAAAACAAATGTTAGCTGATGAAATATTAACAATATAGAAAATATGAGAACACAATTGAATGACAATGAAAATGGCATTAATATCAAATAATGTCTGGACATTTTTACTCCCTTACATTATTTATTGTGGCTGGCAATGTTTATATGGCCATCTGTTCAATATCCAAAGTGCTGAATGTCATTAAGACACTAACTTGCTATCAGATGCAAAAAATGTATATGGCTTATAGTCTTACTATTTTATGTTAGGAAATATGAAATACAAATTCCTCTTAGGAAATGTAAATCCTTATGTAATCATTGTGAGAGTTTTCTTCAATTGTAAAAAATACTGATTCAATTTATATGGTTTTATTTCCATGCCACTGGGTATGAAATCTATCATAGGGAGTTTGGTGTATATTAAGACTAAAACAAAGAGATGTTCTCTGGTAACAAAGCAAAGGCCTTGTCTGAAAGCTAAAAATATATATCTAGGATCATGATACAACAAAAGACGACTATCACTTAAATCCTTTGACTGTGAGTTTTGAGTTAGAGAATTGAGTTAGAGAATTTTGGATTACAGTGAACCCATGAGCTGATTATTCCAAATACTGTTTGCTTGAATTCCTTCATGAACATCATTACTAAATTATTATCTACTACAAATGTTGTAGATTTTAACTTCAAGGTTAATATTTTGAACCAAAAAAAGTAATCAAAATTTGTATGGACATTTCTAAAAGAGAAAATTAAGATGAACATAAGACCAGTAATTTTCCCAATAATAGATCATTGGCAATGAGCTATCCTACACAGTTACACACACACACATCCCTCTTGCACAATTTTGCCTTAATTGGTGAAAAAGTTTGTTGCATACTTATATCTCTCCGAATAACAAAGTTTGTAAACCACTGAGGTACTCTGAAATAGCCTTTGTCATATTTGCAGAATGTGAGGTATCATAAATTTATATGTTAGGCTGAAATATAACTTCTTACAACTTTAAGCTATAACTTCAAGTTCTGCCTTTTGAGATTACACAGCAAAGTCTAATGCATCTCTATGTAAAGGTTACCAAATATTTGGGAAATAGATTATAGTTCTTGAATTTATTCCCTGCGTTATACCCTCCAATTCTCTTGACTTTGTGGTCATTTTCCATGAACACACATTATTTTTATTTTTTTTTCCAATGTCCTTCCTAAAATGTTATGCTCATCATGGCGTATATTTAATGACAAAGAAAAATATCGACAATCCAACTATATGTATTCTAAAAATAAAAAATCACTATCTCTGAATTACGATAAAAGTCCAAAGTGAGGAAAGTATTTATGGAGCATAGCCTGAGATGCAGTCCATACACTCATCAAATAATTCTAAAATACATTTTTGGATTAAATGCCACAATTAGGAAATTCCCAGAGGGTTATCCAAACCTTTTTGTGCCTTGGCCATGACAGAATCAAATTAAGTTGAAAATATTAAAAGAAACAATCTTTGGAAACTTGCCATGCTTTTTCTTCCCCTATTTGTAGTTAAATATGTTTATCATTATATTGCCTTAGGTCCATTTAGGATAATGTGTCTCTGTTCAAATCAAGTGTAAGAAATCTTGGAGTCATATTTTTGGCTCCTCTTGGAATAGACTAGTATATCTTCTCAATCCATATGTTTTATGTACAAGAATAATATGTGATTTAATCTCACTTTACATCCTTGACTTCCTCACTTAGTCAAAATACTTACCTAAAACCATTTCATTTTTCAAAGAACAAAATGAGAAGTGAGGAAGAAAATTTAAGCAACCATGAATTGCTTACAGAACTGAAGACTGTACTAGGTAAAATTACCCCTTTTATGCTTCCAACACAGTAAGACATGGCAATTAAATGAAATGTACACATAAAAACTACTGTATCATCTGACATAAAACTGGGCTCAGAGAGATCAAGGTACTCCAGTCACCTTCAGCCAGTTTCTGCTGGCTGTCAGCGTGGGTACTTTGAGTTCGAGCCACAATCTCACTTACCATTAAGCAGACTGACATTTTCATAATAAGATGGTCTCATGACTCTAGAAGATCAAAAGTCGAACCTACAAGTCCTCTTGAGGCCTAACTTTAGGGCTATTCCTGCACGGTGCTTTTTTTTTTTTTTTTTTTTTTCATATCCTTTTAGCCAAAGCAGTTCAGATTTTACCTCTTTATTAAAAGGCAACTAAATCTCACGCTCAGTAAGTGTGATAACTAAAGATGATACTTGACAACAATGTATCCCACTGTTACTAATGAACTTGGAATGTCATTGAAGAGAGAATAACAGCAAAAAGGACCATTACAGGAAGTTGCCATGTTCCCAGAATTGCAAAAGTTTTAGAATAAATAGATAAAAAGTGAGACTGGAAGGAAAAGTAAAATATATTCAAGCAATACCATTATATATTATGGTCATTCATATAAAGAGACTATTTATTCTCACTGGGAGCACATAAATCTCAGCTATAGAGTAGACCATCTCCACATAACAAAAAGCTAAAGAAAGAAAATAAAACTCTAGTAATTGCTGCAACTTAAAATATAAAAGAATGTCTATTTCTTTTATCTCATTTAAATTCTACAGCTACTCTGAAAAGTAAATTGTATCAGTGGCATTTTAAAGACGAGAAAGTTGAAATTAGGTAATTTGCCAAAAATCCTGGTCTGCTTTATTCCAAATGAGCAAAATCAGAAAAGGAATTGTAATCCTGGTCTGAGAACTGGGAAGATGGAGCATATGGACTTTTTCCAGGGTTGTTTCCCTTCCACTTGACAGGATTATCAGTAAACAAGCAGAACAGAGGCTACTCTATATCCATTCACAAAAGGGCGTTGGGGGAGGATGCAGCTTCTCACATGGGGGGCCTAAAGTTCAATAGTCAGTGTGGAATTTGAGGACCCTTTGATTTACAGGAACAAAGTAACTGCAAGTTTACTGCCTTATGTATCACTGGCTGGCAAGTAGGCCATATAAGCTCTCAGTAATCTATATACTTTCACGTCCTACCTATTTAAACAGTGCTGCTATGAATATTCTTTCAAACTATGGTGCTGGAGAAAATTATAGAGAGTCCCCTAGACTGCATGGAGATCAAGCCAGTCAATTCTAAAGGAAATCAACCCTGAATATTCATTTCAAGGACTGTTGTGAAGTGAAGCTCCAATACTTTGGCCACCTGATGCGAAGAAACCCTGATGCTGGGAAAGATTGAAGGCAAAAGGAGAAGGAGGTGGCAGAGGATGAGATGCTAGCTAGCATCACCGACTCAATGGACATGAATTTGAGCAAACTCTCAGAGATAAGGGAGAACAGAGGAGCCTGGAGTGCTGTAGTCCATGGGGTCGCAAAGATCACACAGGACTTAGTGACTGAACAACAACTTTGTATGTTATATTCCTATGGATTCTTATTACCAGGTTTCCAATTCTGAACTCTGTACCTTTTTGATAACACTAAGTTGCTTCCTTATGAAAATTCTCTCATTTTTAACCCCCAGTAAACTTTGAGTAAATTTTCATGAAGGACATATTGCATATCTAATTATATAGCATCTCTGTGTCACTATATTAAATTCCATGACAAATATGCTCATCTGCAAGATTTTTTTAAGTCTAGCTAATGGCTTTATAGAGTTATATTCCTTTAGTATCATGTTTTAAAATGTTGAGGGACAATTACATAGTAAAATACTCAATTGAGTGCAGGTGAGAAAGGCATGTCCTCAAATGCTTCCAAGCTTCTCTTTTTAAGTTTGAAAATACTTGTGCAATGTCTTATAGTAAGATGTGGAGAAGGAAATGGCAAAGCACTCCAGTATTCCTGCAGGAAAATCCCATGGACCAAGGAGCCTGGTGGGCTACAGTCCATGAGGTCTGTAGAGTCGGACACGACTGAGTGACTGAGCATGCACAGTAAGTTGCCTATTACTTTTCCAGGTCACTTATACCTAAAAATATTATATAAAGCCAACACTGAACTTTTCTGGGTTTGAACACAAAAATTAAAAGCTTCCTTATTTTTGATTCTTGGCTTTTTGGAGCATCTCCAGGGGAGCACTGCTTCGCTACAGATTGAGTGAGTTAACCTGCTGCCCTCAAGGCTATTTGTCTCTATGGAACTTACTCATTCATCCTCAAAGGCACCTTTCCCTTCAAAGCCACGCAAGCAGAGAAGTCTTGTACAGAAAGAGAATTAATCATGTATTTGTCATACTGCACACAAAATAAGTCATTTGATACAATGGAGTGAAGTGTTAGCTGTAAGTTAGCTCATTCCAGTAGAGTTTCACAATAAGATGTTAGCCATATGTGTCTTAAGAGACAGAGAGGATGGATGGCAGGGTGAAATATTTAATTTTCAATGTGCACAAGTACAGCACTCAACCTCAGAAACATTTTAAAGGAAGTATAGTAAGAAGACAATATAATACATAGACTAAATATTATATTTCTATCATGAATTCTAATACCTTTTTTTTTTTAGATCCAAGCTTGAAATATTTAAGGTGATATAGGTGCTAATAATTGGATGGGCTACAATTTATTATGAATAATTAAAACTTTACATTTTTTTAACTTAGATTCTCAGCAGTTTTAATTACTTAGCACAATCTATCAATTGTTTTTCTCTTATCTAGGAAATAATCCTTTTGTGTGTTTTGTCTTATTTTCTACAATTTGAGCTACTAACTACAATGAAATTTATGTAAGCAAATTTACCCTCTTAAAATTTGCCCCATGAGATGGCAGAGAAATACTCTGAAAGAAAATCCAAAGAACTATTCTTCTCTTTAAACAGCCTAAAGAGATATGGAAATGTGGATTTCAGCCAAGAAAAGAAAAAGAGTAATGGGAAAATAAATTAATTTTAGAAGCTATAAAGGAATAAGTACTGTAATTGGTAGATATAATATTAGAGTCATTTAGAAATACACATTTTAAACATTATTTTTAAATGAGAACTTCGAAGATTTCTGCAACTATGGTTAGACTTTTAAAGACACAATTATCATATAATCATTTTCAAATAACTTTGTTCCCCTTGACTTCCAAGAGAAGCTTTTATGGAAAATAGTGGGTCAAATTTTTTAGAGTTAATGTATTGGAGCAAGTTCCATATGGAATTATAATTCTCCAAAATCCAGGTCTTTTTATTTTGATACAACCACAACCTTCTGTTACTGAAAGAAAATCTTAAAAACCTTTCTGTTCTTGAACTACTTAAGAGTAAGTTGCTTAGACGATGCCCTCTCAAAGCTGAACACTTCGATATGTATCAACTACAAATAAGGACATCCTTCTGTATACTGGTCACAACACAGCAATCAAACAAGGTCATTAACAGTGATATATTACTATCATCTAATCCAAAAGCTTCATCCAAGTTTTGTGAGTTTTCTCAATAATGCCCTTTATAGCAAATAGGATCAAGTCAGGATCACCTTTTATACTTAGAGATTATGAATCTTTAGCTTTTTTTTTTTAATTTGTTTTTTTTTTTACTCCGAAACAGTTGTTTGACTTTGATGACTATAACATTGTGAAGATTATAGACTAATTATTTTATAAGATGTCCCTTAGATTACATTTATTTGAAATGTCAAATGTAGGTTATAGAGTTTTGGTAGGAATAACACAGAAAAGATGTCCCCTTCTTCCATTTTTATCAGATAGAACACAATTTCAATCTGTCCTCTTGCTTATAATGCTAAACTTAGTACCTTGAATTAAGTGTTCCTGGCCAGGTTTCTCCAAGGTATAGTAATCTTTTGTCTTTATAAGGATTTTGTAGGGAGGCAATTAAAACTGTTACATTGCTCATCAAACCTTCATCCATTACTTTAACATCTATTTCTATTTCTTGGATAAATAATGTCATAGGTGCCAAATGGTGATAACATCTTTCCTTCATTCCATCTACAGCCTTCTATTGGCATGCAAGTTAAGGAAAGGTTTTCTCCTCTAGAAATAATTAATTCAGTAAACAAAACAACAACAAAAAATCATGGATTCCTGTTTGTTTATAATAGTCCACACCTATCATTATTTATTTTGCTGGTCATATTACCCCTAAAATGGCCTGTGATAGATCCTTCAAGGAGACTTCCAGTTGTTTTTGACAAACCTTAATCTTTCTTAGAGGAAGTCCTTACATTTTACTACAATAAGATATTCTAGGCTTATCTTATGTCTTCACTATTCCGGCTTTGAAATCAGCAATTTACCAAAGACCTCTGGTTCTTTTCGATATACAATGGTATTAAAAAAAAAAAAAAAAAAGGTATGTTCTCAAGTCACTTTTGATCCTCAACTTTCACAGCCTTTCAGAAGACTGAGCTAAAGAATATATTAACTCCTTCCTTCTCCCATGCATAGTTATGTCTCTGTTTATACTGTTGGCCCTCCATACCTGGGGGCTCGTTTTTTCAGATTTAACCAACCTCAGGGATGTGATGTGCAATTGGTTGAATTCATGATTCAGAACCATGCATATGGAGAGCTGACTATACAGTGCTATTTTATATAAGGAACTTGAGAGTTAGTGGATTTTGGAATTAGAAGATTGGGAAATCAACACCTGTGGATACTGAGGTACAACTGTATATTCAAAACCATAATGTCATGCTGATATCAACTTTACAGAAATCATTTTAGTTTTTCCCTTACTATGTCTTATCTCACAGACAGGAACTTGACTTCCACCATTCCTCATATATATATATATATATATATATATTTTTTTTTTTTACAAGTTCCTCTTGCATGTCACCAATGCCTGTATATCATTGCAGCTCCTTCTATGCCAGTGGCCTGCTTGCCCTACTTGGCCTCTGACACACAAGGGCAGGTAGCATCATCTCAGCTCTGTGGCTCTGTGCAGGCTACCTTCTTTTATTAACCTACTGGATGGCCATGTGCTCTGCTCCTGTGCTATGCTCCACTTGGGTTCTTAACTCCTGTGCTATGCTCCCTCTCTAGAGCAAAGAGTTCTGACCTTCCTGGATCCCACCTAATGACCTTTAGAATGAAATTTTTAGGAAGGAAAGAAGGAAGGAGCAGAGGAAGGAAGAAAAGGAGATAAGCAGGTATCAGAATTAGGCTTTAAAAGCAAACATTTAGGAAACCAGTTATTTTCCCATGATTATTTTATGGAACTTTTGGGGAACAAGATACTTTTAATGGCTGTTTTTAATCATAGGTGCTATTCATATCTGGCAGTATTGAAGGAAAAGAAATAGAATGTCAGAATGCATTGCATATATGTTAAAATCTCCCCAAGGAGAAGGCAGACTTCCTAATGTGCCAGTTCTTCCCTAAGCTAGACCATTCTCTAACAGACTATAAGCAACGAGACTAATGATATGATAACAAGACTCCAAACGTATTGGCTCTGTCTGACTTTTATTATCTATGGTTCCTTCTCAGAGATTAAATAGCCAATATTATGCACAATAGTTCATTTATTGGTTAGTAACTCATGGCTCAATGTATTATTTGGAGATAGTCCATACTTAGAGAGTTCTTCATATACTTCATATTAAAGAAATAATTGAAGATGGCAATCAAAAACAGATTGATTTTTTTTTTTTTTTAGGGAGGAGGCTGCCTTTTTTTGGATATATTGATAAAATGACTTTCTAAATCTCTTTCAAGTCACATTTTGTGGCAACTGTGTGCCTGTGCATGAAACAGTTCAGTTCTGTAAGAGAGCAATGTTTGACCTAATTTGTAAGTGTTTTGTTTAATGTAAGTGAAGGTATCTATTTACAGGTGAAACTCTCCCCAACAGATCTATAAGGTCAGGTCAGAATTTCAACTCTGAGTTACAATCAGCAGCCAAGAAGCAGTGGGTTTAAGAAAAAATCTGCAAGGCACCAGTTGTAATAGATATTTTGTTATTGTTAGATTGCTTGGTTTTGGTTTAAGCATTTCCTCAGTGGATTACAAATTATGTTTTCATATCAGCCTCAGAAAAAGTAACAGGCAACACAGTGTTTCTAATTTTGACTCTGTTGATTTTACAATGTAAACATAAAAGGATTTTGCAGCATGGAGGGAGAAAATGATTTTACTGAACTTGAAATTCTACTGAGATTGCTATGTAAAATAATCAGCTGTAGGGATATCATATGAGAATGAAAAATTTCATGCTGACTTGGTTTTAGATGAGTTTTTAAGAACATTTTTTTTATTTGCACTTATAAAGTAAAATTATTAAATTATTTTGACTATATGTCCTTGGGTGATAACAGTTGCTGACAAAACATGGCTCATAACACAAGTTTCATTTCATTGACTTCAGTATAGAAAAAAATACTATGACACCCTGTTCCACATTAGGTGGAATATATTTTTTTAAAGATAGACTTTATTGTGCAAAAAATGACAAAAAGATATTTAGGATACTAGATAATTTACCTGATTATAAGAAGGTTTGATTATAATGGCTGGGCAGGCACAGGAGGGCCTAGAGGAGCTATCCTACGTTGAAGGTCAGGAATGGTGGCAGTAAGGAGATACCCCTCGTCCAAGGTAAGGTGCAGTGGCTGTGCTTTGCTGGAGCAGCCCTGAAGAGATACCCCTCGCCCAAGGTAAGAGAAACCCAAGTAAGATGGTAAGTGTTGCAAGAGGGAATCAGAGGGCAGACGCACTGAAACCATATGCACAGAAAACTAGTCAATCTAATCACACTAGGACCACACCCTTGTCTAACTCAATGAAACCAAGCCATGCCTGCAGGGCAACCCAAGATGGGAGGGTAATGGTGGAGAGGTCTGACAGAATGTGGTCCACTGAAGAAGGGAATGGCAAGCCACTTCAGTATTCTTGCCTTGAGAACCCCATGAACAGTATGAAAAGGCAAAAAGATAGGATACGAAAAGAGAAACTCCCCAGGTCATTAGGTGCCCAATATGCTACTGGAGATCAGTGGAGAAATAACTCCAGACAGAATGAAGGGATAGAGCCAAAGCAAAAACAATACCCAGTTATGGATGTGACTGGTGATAGAAGCAAGATCCAATGCTGTAAAGAGCAGTATTGCATAGGAACCTGGAATGTCAGGTCCATGAATCAAGGCAAATTGGAAGTGGTCAAACAAGAGATGGCAAGGGTGAACATCGACATTCTAGGAATCAGCGAACTAAAATGGACTGGAATGGGTGAATTTAACTCAGATGACTATTATATCTACTACTGCGGGCAGGTAGCAAAAACAATACCCAGTTATGGATGTGACTGGTGATAGAAGCAAGATCCAATGCTGTAAAGAGCAGTATTGCATAGGAACCTGGAATGTCAGGTCCATGAATCAAGGCAAATTGGAAGTGGTCGAACAAGAGATGGCAAGAGTGAACATCGACATTCTAGGAATCAGCGAACTAAAATGGACTGGAATGGGTGAATTTAACTCAGATGACTATTATATCTACTACTACAGGCAGGAATCCCTCAGAAGAAATGGAGTAGCCATCATGGTCAACAAAAGAGTCCGAAATGCAGTACTTGGATGCAATCTCAAAAAAGACAGAATGACCTCTGTTCGTCTCTAAGGCAAACCATTCAATATCACAATTATCCAAATCTATGCCCCAACCAGTAATGCTGAAGAAGCTAAAGTTGAATGGTTTTATGAAAACCTACAAGATCTTTTAAAACTAACACCCAAAAAAGATGTCCTTTTCATTATAGGGGACTGGAATACAAAAGTAGGAAGTCAAGAAACACCTGGAGTAACAGGCAAATTTGGCCTTGGAATGCGGAATGAAGCAGGGCAAAGACTAATAGAGTTTTGCCAAGAAAATGCACTGGTCATAGCAAACACCCTCTTCCAACAACACAAGAGAAGTATTTATCAGGTAATCATATTTTCCCAATATTCATTATTATAGAATCTCTGTGCTTTAGTACAATCATTCATAAATTTTAGGATGCATTTAGCATGCACCTGGAGTTTGTGTTAAAACACAGTGTGTCAAGACCCATTTTCAGAATTCCTGAATCAATAGGCCAGGATAGACTGTGAGAATGTGCAGTTCTAAGTAGTCCTTAGCTGATAAAGATGCTAGAAGTATGCTAACCATACATTTTTATTGTATCTGTTGGGTGTTTCTGCTTCCAGTATTAAAAGCAGGTATTTCAAGCTTGTTTTTCTTTCTCTTGACATCCAATGTGGCAAGAAGGAATTACAAAATGGTAGTTCCAAATTCTTTCTTTAAAATGAATCAACATTTAAGATGAGAGTAGATTTGCAAAGTAAGAAATGCTATGTTTACAAAGGTCATTCATTTCTCAAGAATTCTAAATCAAATTAACCATCATTGGATAAGACATCTATTTATCTCATCTAAGCCACCAGGGAAGCCTCTATTTATCTCTAGAACAGTACATTTTGTAAATCAATATATGGTTGAGTAAAGTATGAATCATAGAGCTTCTGAGACAAAACAGGATTCTTCTTGTATATTGTCCTGCTTCACCTGGTGAACAATGAGAACCCATAATTCCCGTGAACAATGAGAAACATCTGCTAAACAGTAATTTCAAAATGTCTCCATGGACATTGCTTTCTGAGTGGTATATAAGAAAGCTTTGATCAGAAGCAGATTAACTGAAAATAAAATATCCCTTATGCCCAAAAGGCATACTTTGGGATGGCAAACTCTGTAGAATAGGAAGACATTTAATGATTATATTTAACAGGAGTCCATGTTATATACAGATTTGGGTAGAACACTAAAATGATTATTTACAGCTTTATTTTGAAGTTATCAAATATAGTTTACATATTTATATCCAGTCTACATATTTTTTAAGCAAAGGAGGGATATGATGGACTATACTCCTTAAATGATTAACACATATTTTAAAAGGCAGCTTAACAAGGATGTGCCATGTTTTTTAATTTATATTTCTAAAACATATATCTAAATATGGATTGGTATTACATTTCTGCTATTGTTTTTTATCATTTTTGTTATTGTTATTGATCTAATGGCATGGATGAGGCTATCACATCATCAGAGTCATAGGAAAGGAATTATATTAAAAATACATTTTTTGTTGTTAAGGTGATTTGTTAATATCATTTTTATACTAGTTTTACAACAATATTGAAATAATACAGTTTTCCCAAATATCTCCATCCCCATTTACACATAGCCTCCTCCATTATTCACTTCATTCACAAGAATTATACTTTTTTTTCTACCATAATGAACCTACATTGACACAGTATAATCATCCAAAGTTCATAGTGTACCTTAGCATTCACTTGCAGTGATGTACATTCTATGGGTTCAGACAATTGTATAATGAAATACACTCTTCGTTAAAATGCCATGCAGAGTATTTTGACTCACTTGAAAATATTTCTATAGCTCCAACATTTCATCAGCTGAGAGCGTATGATCCAAAAAGTTCAGTATTTATCTAACAACTATGACATTTCCAATGATTTCATCTAAGACTTGATGGAAATTATCAAACATTACTTAGAAACTTCTTCATCTAATAAGATGAATGCTTTCTCTTTGTCATCTCCTTTGAAAGCTTATGTAATATTTGAAATTATTGCAAGTGATCATGAACTCATTGGAAAATATAAAATACTAGTTTAGCTATGCATTTAGACTTTCAAATGCCTGTTTCTTAAATTTATTATTATTTTTTAATTTTTATTGTTTAGTTTCTTTTGCTTTACAATACTGTATTCATTTTGCTATAAAATTTATTATTAATAGCATCTATTTTTTATTCGATTTTGTTGGACCATGGTGCTAATTGATTTTTTCTGAGAATTCTTTTTCTTTTCTTTATATTTTAAAGTTTACACTGTAAAATTAAATAAAGATTCTGAAGGATGGCATTTACTTGGAATTTCTGTCCAAATTCTTTTCAATTGCTATTTTAAAATACCCTTATAACCTTTTAAATAAACTTAAGAGGAAGGTAATATAATTCTCATTTTTAGATAAGGAAAAGGGCTCAGAGAGCAATGTTACCATCACTTGAAGTTCTACAACCAATAAAATTCCTTAATCATTGAACACAGGCATACCTTGATTGTACTCATTGTACAAATAAATTAAGATAATAAAATTTGGAATATTTTATTTTCTACCAAGTAACAAACATATAGAGATTATCTTGGAAATACAATCTTGAGTTTAGTTTTCATTTCTGCAAAGAAGCAACACATAGTTTCTCAAACTCCTTGAGTCTATGGTATCAAGAGAAATTAATTCTAGAAGGGGATGGGGGGAGATCTCTGTCCTACTTTGGTCTTTCACTTTCATTTACCTTAAAATCTAAACTACATTTAGATTTCCCTCTCCTTTTGTTTCATGGTACCTTATGGTTTCCTATTCTTCAGGTTTTGTCTTTCATAAAATTTATGAGTATTCTCACTTTTGCCTAAAAGGAAAGAGTCTCTGGAGATATTCTATCTCTATCCTTTGACTAATAGGTTTTCTACCAAGTAACAAACATATAGAGATTATCTTGGAAATACAATCTTGAGTTTAGTTTTCATTTCTGCAAAGAAGCAACACATAGTTTCTCAAACTCCTTGAGTCTATGGTATCAAGAGAAATTAATTCTAGAAGGGGATGGGGGGAGATCTCTGTCCTACTTTGGTCTTTCACTTTCATTTACCTTAAAATCTAAACTACATTTAGATTTCCCTCTCCTTTTGTTTCATGGTACCTTATGGTTTCCTATTCTTCAGGTTTTGTCTTTCATAAAATTTATGAGTATTCTCACTTTTGCCTAAAAGGAAAGAGTCTCTGGAGATATTCTATCTCTATCCTTTGACTAATAGGTTAGTGTTGCTTTCAGTTCAACTAGTTTCCATTTCAGAATACACATTTAATTTCATCAAGTCCTAGATTGCGATTGCTGTTCCAGAAAAATATCTATTTCTGTTTTATTGACTATGCCAAAGCCTTTGACTGTGTGGATCACAATAAACTGTGGAAAACTCTGAAAAAGATGGGAATACCAGACCACCTGACCTGCCTCTTGAGAAACCTGTATGCAGGTCGGGAAGCAACAGTTAGAACTGGACATGGAACAACAGACTGGATCCAAATAGGAAAACAAGTATGTCAAGGATGTATACTGTCACCCTGCTTATTTAACTTCTATGCAGGATACATTATGAGAAACACTGGGCTGGAAGAAGAACAAGCTGGAATCAAGATTGCTGGGAGAAACATCAATAACCTCAGATATGCAGGTGATACCACTCATATGGCAGAAAGTGAAGAGGAACTAAAAAGCTTCTTGATGAAAGTGAAAGAAGAGAGTCAAAAAGTTGGCTTAAAGCTCAACATTCAGAAAACAAAGATTATGGCATCTGGTCCCATTACTTCATGGCAAATAGATGAGGAAACAGTGGAAACAGTGTCAGGCTTTATTTTGAGGGGCTCCAAAATCACTGCAGATGGTGACTGCAGCTATGAAATTAAAAGACACTTACTCCTTGGAAGGGAAAGTTATGACCAACCTAGACAGCATATTCAAAAGCAAAGACATTACTTTGCCAAACAAAGATCCGTCTAGTCAAGGCTATGGTTTTTCCAGTGGTCATGTATGGATGTGAGAGTTGTACTGTGAAGAAGGCTGAGCACTGAAGAATTGATGCTTTTGAACTGTGGTGTTGGAGAAGACTCTTGAGAGTCCCTTGGACTGCAAGGAGATCCAACCAGTCCATTCTGAAGGAGATCGGCCCTGGGATTTCTTTGGAGGGAATGATGCTAAAGCTGAAACTCCAGTACTTTGGCCACCTCATGCAAAGAGTTGACTCATTGGAAAAGACCCTGATGCTGGGAGGGATTGGGGGCAGAAGGAGAAGGGGACGACAGAGGATAAGATGGTTGGATGACATCACGGACTCGATGGACATGAGTTTGAGTGACTCCGGGAGATGGTGACGGACAGGGAGACCTGGCATGCTGCGATTCATGGGTTTAGAG
Organism: Aepyceros melampus; assembly: GCA_006408695.1. Taxonomy (NCBI): domain Eukaryota; kingdom Metazoa; phylum Chordata; class Mammalia; order Artiodactyla; family Bovidae; genus Aepyceros; species Aepyceros melampus. The sequence goes on from SJXQ01012336.1 coordinate 62,204, forward strand.
AGAGTCGGACACAACTGAGTGACTGAACTGAACTGAGAGTCAGTAGAAAGTAGCATTTTGCAGGTGTTTAACTGACTTAAAGGGCTTCCCTGGTAGATCAGTAGGTAAAGAACCTACCTGCAATGCAGGAGATCCCAGTTCAATTCCTGAGTCAGGAAGATCCCCTGGAGAAGGGATAAGCTACCCACTCCAGTATTCCTGGGTTTCCCTAGTGGCTCAGCTGGTAAAGAATCTGCCCACAATGCAGGAGACCTGGGTTCAATCCCTGGGTTGGGAAGATCCCCTGAAGAAGGAAAAGGCTACCCACTCCAGTATTCTAGCCTGGAGAATTCCATGGACTGTATAGCCCATGCTACTGCTAAGTCGCTTCAGTCGTGTCCGACTCTGTGCAACCCCATAGACGGGAGCCCACCAGGCTCCCCCATCCCTGGGATTCTCCAAGCAAGAACACTGGAATGGGTTGCCATTTCCTTCTCCAATGCGTGAAAGTGAAGTTGCTCTTGGCGACCCCATGGACTGCAGCCTACCAGGCTCCTCTGTCCATGGGATTTTCCAGGCAAGAGTACTGGAGTAGGGTGCCATTGCCTTAGGGCCCCAAAGATTTGGACATGACTGAAAGACTTTCACTTTCACTTTCAGCTGACTTAGACATTAACATTGAAAACTTTGGTTAAAGACAGAATTTGTATAGGCCCATTCAAAAAAATCTTCTTTTGACCTTTATACTATTTCTCTTCTAAAATCTATTAAGAGTTTTCCATCACTATTACGTTAGCAAAAACTCAGGTATATTCATTCAGCTGACAGATATAACCAGAGTTTGAACTTTTAATATGTACATATGCTCATGAAAAAAAAAAAGTGAATGAGACAAAAATAATTTTACTATAAGAAGAGGTGGCAAGAATACACGGAAGAACTGTACAAAAAAGATCTTCATGACCCAGATAATCATGATGATGTGATGACTAATCTAGAGCCAGACATCTTGGAATGTGAAGTCAAGTAGGCCTTAGAAAGCATCACTACGAGCAAAGCTAGTGGAGGTGATGGAATTCCAGTTGAGCTGTTTCAAATCCTGAAAGATGATGCTGTGAAAGTGCTGCACTCCATATGCCAGCAAATCTGGAAAACTCAACAGTGGCCACAGGACTGGAAAAGGTCAGTTTTCATTCCAATTCCAAAGAAAGGCAATGCCAAAGAATGCTCAAACTACCGCACAATTGCACTCATCTCACATGCTAGTAAAGTAATGCTCAAAATTCTCCAAGCCAGACTTCAGCAATATGTGAACCGTGAACTCCCTGATGTTCAAGCTGGTTTTAGAAAAGGCAGAGGAACCAGAGATCAAATTGCCAACATCCACTGGATCATGGAAAAAGCAAGAGAGTTCCAGAAAAACATCTATTTCTGCTTTATTGACTATGCCAAAGCCTTTGACTGTGTGGATCACAATAAACTGTGGAAAATTCTGAAAGAGATGGGAATACCAGACCACCTGACCTGCATCTTGAGAAATCTGTATGCAGGTCAGGAAGCAACAGTTAGAACTGGACATGGAACAACAGACTGGTTCCAAATAGGAAAAGGAGTACGTCAAGGCTGTATATTGTCACCCTGCTTATTTAACTTCTATGCAGAGTACATCATGAGAAACGCTGGACTGGAAGAAACACAAGCTGGAATCAAGATTGCTGGGAGAAATATCAATAACCTCAGATATGCAGATGACACCACCCTTATGGCAGAAAGTGAAGAGGAGCTAAAAAGCCTCTTGTTGAAAGTGAAAGAGGAGAGTGAAAAAGTTGGCTTAAAGCTCAACATTCAGAAAACGAAGATCATGGCATCTGGTCCCATCACTTCATGGGAAATAGATGGGGAAACAGTAGAAACAGTGTCAGACTTTGTTTTTTTGGGCTCCAAAATCACTGCAGATGGTGACTGCAGCCATGAAATTAAAAGGCGCTTACTCCTTGGAAGAAAAGTTATGACCAACCTAGATAGTATATTCAAAAGCAGAGACATTACTTTGCCGACTAAGGTCCGTCTAGTCAAGGCTATGGTTTTTCCTGTGGTCATGTATGGATGTGAGAGTTGGACTGTGAAGAAGGCTGAGCGCCGAAGAATTGATGCTTTTGAACTGTGGTGTTGGAGAAGACTCTTGAGAGTCCCTTGGACTGCAAGGAGATCCAACCAGTCCATTCTGAAGGAGATCAACCCTGGGATTTCTTTGGAAGGAATGATGCTAAAACTGAAGCTCCAGTACTTTGGCCACCTTATGCGAAGAGTTGACTCATTGGAAAAGACCCTGATGCTGGGAGGGATTGGGGGCAGGAGGAGAAGGGGACGACCGAGGATGAGATGGCTGGATGTCATCACGGACTCGATGGGCGTGAATCTGAGTGAACTCCGGGAGCTGGTGATGGACAGGGAGGCCTGGCTTGCTGCAATTCATGGGGTGGTAAAGAGTTGGACACGACTGAGCGAATGAACTGAACTCTTCAAATTAAACCATTATTGTCCTTCCTCTTATTCTCATTTTCTATGTTTCATGCTTAAAATTCAAATGTGATGTGTCTCATGGAAGAAAAGCAGGCTGAGCTGTCAGGAGGGGAAAGGAAAAAGTTGCTAACATGATTGGATGCAACTAATGAGTGTTAGGATGAGAAATTATATAAAGAACTGACTTTCTTTACAGGCTTCTTGTATTCCAGATCAATTCTTTACCACTAACAGGCTTTCTCCACTGTTCTCCTTCTAGAGATCCTGAATTCTGAGAAAGCAAGACTCTGAGTATATTGGCCACAAGGTTAATTTGCTTTCTGCATAATATCTACAGAAAAAAAATTTTTTTTCTTTATACTTAAAAAATGTTTCCCAGAGACATCCTGGGTGTTTCAGTGGTAAAGAATCTGTATTCCAATGTAGGGAATATGGGTTTGATCCCTGGCCGGGGAACTAAGATCCCACATACTATAGGGGATCCCCTGGCTGGGGAACTAAGCCTCCACCTCACAACTAGAGAAGACTGCACACTGCAACAGAGATTCCACATGCTGCAACAAAGACCCAGCACAGTCAAAAAAATTTTTTCCAGAATCAATAAATATAATACATATGTGTTAAATAACTGCAAACCAAATACAACAGGTTTTCACAGCTTAAAAATATCATATTGATAAAATTAACAGCACCATAATACAGAATTCAGCCTGCCATGGTTAAAGGGCAATAGGAACCAGAGCCTATGGAGGCTAAAGGGAAAACAAGAGATTTCTAGAAGATCAGAAATTATGTTTGAGTTTCAGAAATGATCATGGTCATTACAATGTGCCATTCAGTCTTTAGAGCTATAGAAATGGCTATCAGAAAGACCTAAGATTTTCTTAATCTTTAAGCAAATCAGGTGTCTGGGCTTTACAGATCACTGGAATTCTAAAATGAATGAAGTATTTACAAATAATATTTCAGAGACAAGTTACCAAATATATGCCTAAACTGGTCTGGCTGATGCCCCAAATTTCTCCAAAATAAATCAACTCTGTTGGCTTGATGCTCTGTAACATTTTGTGCTGTTAAAATTTGTATAGGTTTTAGCTGAATTCCAAGTTACAGATTGATTCCTAACAGTAGGGCCAATGGAAAAAAGAAACTAGTGACAGGGAAGGTCTGAGCAATGGGGAGAAAGGGACCCCATTGATGTGAAAAGTGGCAACGTATCTTACAGGTGGGTGGTGTGACTACTTCCTAAGCTGATTAAGAGGAAGACTTAAAGGAAAATCACCATTATGCTCTAATATTTTTTATTATGCTAGAATTGAATGGTTACATTTTAAAAATAACTGATTAAAATATTTAATTCCTGATATTTTATTTGGAATGGTAAGAGGAAAAGTGCTGTACTACAATGACTTATTTTTCCTTTCCCCTGTACTCATAGTGGAAAATTCTAAAACTAACATGTTCTATAAAACAGAACAGATGTAGATCGTATTTTTATACTGAATCATCAAGCAAGGAAAGAAAAGACAATAGACACTGCAAATGAATTTTCACAAGTACACAAATTGAGTTGTTCATGTTACAAAAAATATTGTATTATAATATATATGTATCATACAAGCATAGCTGGTAAAGAGCTTATAACTATTATCATTTTGCATCCTAAAAAGACTATAAGCTAATCTTACAGCTATCTGAAACCTGTAATTTTGAATGACATTCACAGAGAATACAACACTGAAAATTTATTTAGATACTAATCAGCCAGTGATGCATGAGGCTTGCTTGAAATTCTAAGAAATTCACTATTTTGAAGTTTTAAAGGGAAAAGCAGTAAATTTTGAAACAAATATGCTGTAAGCCTGAGATGAAATTATATGCTATATTTTTTCCATACAAAAGCAGGTTTCAGGAACACAGTCATTTGCTCTTTTTGAAGGCATTCCTAGTTTTACAATAAAGTCACACAACTTATGTTTTGCCCTGTGTGGTATTTTGAGTTTACTTTCAAAAGAGCCTTAGGGAATACATTGAATTAGACCCCACTGTGACCTTTTCTTTCATCGGAACCTTCCATGCATAATACACTGTAATACTGGAGTTGCATACAGATTCAGCAACTAAACATATGAACATTAAAAATATATGCCTGAAGACAAACCAAACTTATGTATTGTGACAACCATTAAAACTGTGTTGCATTTCCTTCCTTTTGAATCACTGTAAGTTGGAGGGGTAGGAAAGGGGATACTTTCATGGCTGAGAACCATATTTTCCTCTATTTCTACAGACGTGTATGACAGCTCAAACTTTATGAAGATCATGAGTCACTTTAGGTCCAACCCCACATATTTTTTCCTTTTTTCCTTGGCTTTTAGACCACATTCCATCCATATTTCATAACTTTTGAGTGCTCTGCTTGTTTTATTAAAAAAAAAAAAAACAGAATTCATTCTTTCTGGGTTTCCATAATGCTGTTCACCTCTTCTCAATATGACAACTGTTCTTCAATCCTCTAGATATATTCTTCTAGATCAGCATTATCCAAAATGATGTGATAAAGCTGTCCTATGCAGATTACTTCTGAGATCTGACTTAGGAAAGACTGAATTCTAGATTCTCCTCTTTTAGATCTGAGTTAGGAAAGACTGAATTCTAGACTCTACTCTCTTAGAGAGTCACCATATACATTCCCCATTAAAGATTTATTTAATTTTCTCAGAAAATTAAAATTAATAAGTAAAATTGCTATCTAAACACATACTTATCAAATTTATTTGATTATAATTATTTTCCATAAGACACATGAAAATCTTAGGGAAAGACATAGTGACAGTAAATACTATCTCAGATTCTAATCTCTGGAACAGCTACACTCTTGATTATTGGCCTCTTACATGCAAACTATTCAAAAGGTATACTGCCATGGGCGGAGTTCCTCACACTCTTAACAAGAAGATAGTATTCAGACCGGAGCCAGTATTCTGAATTACAGACTTAGAGAAAACTGTGGTTTTAATTCCTTCCTATCCAATAAGCATAGGCTGCAGTGACTCAGAGATTTTCCACCAATACATAAAGTTAAATGAAGACCTTTGAAAGCTTTCCTTATTTTATAGGTATTAAAATAGCCAACTCTTTCTTTGTCACTCACCTGGAGATTTTTTCTATACAAAATAGAAGAGACCATATAAAAATGGACGATAATAAAAACTTAACAACCAACAGAATTAGACCTTTTCAAGTTAAATGGCACAGTTTGAGCAAATAAGCTATGTAATACCAAACAACGTTTTCAAAATAAAAAGCACTTTTAAGGTAGTGGAATCCAGCTGCAGATAAACAATTTCCTGAAAACTGCCCCTTATAAACATATAGATAGTTAAAAGATTGATCTTGAATGGCAGCTCTTCTTCACAAATAAGTCTCAGAGAGAATGCCTTATGATCCAGCGATCTCACTGCTGGGCATCCACACCAAGGAAACCAGAACTGAAAGAGACACGTGTACCCCAGTGTTCATTTGTGGCACTGTTTGTAATAGCCAGGACATGGAAGCAACCTAGATGTCCATCAGCAGATGAATGGATAAGAAAGCTGTGGTACATATACACAACGGAGTATTACTCAGCTATTAAAAAGAATACATTTGAATCAGTTCTAATGAGGTGGATGAAGCTGGAACTGATTATACAGAGTGAAGTAAGCCAGAAAGAAAAACACCAATACAGTATACTTACACATATATATGGAATTTAGAATGATGGTAATGATAAACCTGTAGGCAAGACAGCAAAAGAGACACAGATGTATAGAACAGCCTTTTGGACTCTGTAGGACAGGGAGAGGATGGGATGGGATGGCAGAGTGGCAGTGTAACATGTGTGATATCATAAGTAAACGAATCGCCAGTCCAGGTTGATGCAGGAAGCAGGATGCTTGGGACTGATGCACGGGGATANGGCAAGACAGCAAAAGAGACACAGATGTATAGAACAGCCTTTTGGACTCTGTAGGACAGGGAGAGGATGGGATGGGATGGCAGAGTGGCAGTGTAACATGTGTGATATCATAAGTGAAACGAATCGCCAGTCCAGGTTGATGCAGGAAGCAGGATGCTTGGGACTGATGCACGGGGATAATTCAGAGAGAGGGTGTGGGGCGGAAGGGGGGAGGTGGGGGTCGGGATTGGGAGTTCGTGTACGCTCGTGGCTGATTCATGTTGATGTGTAGCAAAACGAATACAGTATTGTAAAGCAAAACAAACTAAAAAAATAAAAATTAATTAAAAAAATTAAATAAAGTAGATAACCAAAAAAAAAAAAAGGATATAGTATATTTAAGCCAAGAGTCTTTCATGCTAGAATCCTATTTGATTATAGACATAATATATAGAACATAGACACAACACACATACACATACATCTATTGTGTATTTCAGATTAGTAGTTTTTTTTTGTATGCTCAAAAATATTTCCTTTTTATGTTAAAGGATAGTCTGTTCCTATTTTGCACTACAGTAGAGTCTAGCTATGTGTTGTCTTTATATAAAATAAAGACTATGTTGAGCAACTTTTCATTCTTTAACATGGTAAGCTCCTTCCCATTTCAGGATCTTCAAGACTCTTCTCCCATTTTTACTGGGCTTCCCCTACTCTTTTTTTCAAGTTTTGGCATAAATTTTCTTTTTCAGTACAGTTTTCTCCAAATTCTAAAGTTAATCTTGGCACCTATTTTTACTTCTTCATTGCATACTCTATTTTTTGCTTTTGTAATACTTGTTGCAACAATAATTAACTAATTATTTCTATAATTATACATTTTGTGGTTATCTCATTATCTAAAGTATTTACATTAAGTTCATAATTATGATCCCCAGTTCTTAGGATACCAAGCACATAATATGTCACCAAGAATTTTTTTTTAAATAAATAACAGAAGGGAGTAATTATGGTACCTGTTAGTTTTAGTCTACATGAACATATTTATGAAGGTATTTCATTGTAACATTTACACTTTATCATCCTCTGCTATTTCAATTTTATCAGAGTGTTTGGTAACCTTCCTGTTCTTTCCTCAGACAGTTCTTGGTATGTAAGATAACTTAGACACTCAGGATAGTTCCACTTTCTTGCTACTACTAGTCAAATGAAATTATGATCCCCATGTCTTTGTCAGAAAGGGCCGGTACAATAGTATTATTCTTCTCTGCTTTGCACAATTTTCTAGTTAACTCAAACAGGAGTTTCTCTCTCCTATCCATGAGAATAGACATCTCCTAGCAGTTCTGATGGAGAAGGCAATGGCAACCCACTCCAGTACTCTTGCCTGGGAAATTCCATGGACGGAGGAGCCTGGTAGGCTACAGTCCATGGGGTCACAAAGAGTCGGACATGACTGAGCAACTTCACTTTCACTTTCATGCACTGGTGAGGGAAATGGCAACCCACTCCAGTATTCTTGCCTGGAGAATCCAAGGGATGGGAACCTGGTTGGCTGCCATCTATGGGGTCACACAGAGTTGGACATGACTGAAGTGACTTAGCAGCAGCAGCATTTCTGAATTGTTTTTCCAGTTACTCTCTAAAAATTATACTTTTTATAATTGCTGAAAACTGCTGAGTCCAGTGCAGAAAAACTGAGACTGGGAAAGACTTCAAACTTAAGGATAAGCATCCTACAAAGCTGGTTGTCAGTGGTTTGTATAAATATATTAACGTTTATGCAAAAAAAAAAAAGATAAGATATATGGCACTGCTGATGTCTTTAAAGGAAACAAACTGAAACACGAGAAAGAAATAAAAAACAACTCAATCAAAAAATGGGCAGAAGATCTAAATATACACTTCTCCAAAGAAGACATATACATGGCCAAAAAGGGCATGAAAAGATGGTCAACATCACTAATGATCAGAAAGCTGCAAATCAAAACTACAAAGAGGTATCGTCTTTCACTGGTCAGAATGACCATCATCAAAATATCTACAAACAAACCTGAAAAGGGCACACAGGAAAGGGAATTCTCCTACATTGTTGGTGGGAATATAAACTGGTGCAACCACTATGGAAAACAGTGTGGAGGTTCCTTAGAACTAAAATTTCCTTAGAACTAAGAACCACCATTGGATCCAGTAATCCCACTCAAAATCCCACAGACAAAAAAATTTATTTATTTTCCCCAGAGAAAATCATATTCAAAAATCTACATTCACTCCAATGTTTATTGCTACACTATTTACAACAGCCAAATCATGGGAGCAACCTAAATGTCCATTGGCAGAGGGAATGCAAAAAGAAGATGCAGTACATATATACAATGGAATATTAGTCACACAAAAAAAGAATGAAATAATGTTATTTACAGTAAAAAATGATGGACCTAGAAATTATCATACTAAGTGAAGTCAGGCAGAGAAAGACACATATAATATGATATTACTGTTATGTGGAATGTAATTTAAACATGATGTAAATGAATTTACTTAAGAAATATAAACAGATTCACAGATTTTTGAAAACAAACATACAGTTACCAAAGGAAAAACATGGCAGGGTAGGGATAAATTAGGAGCTTGGGGTTAACACACACACACACTACTACATATAAAATAGATAACCACAGGGATCTACTGTATAGCACAGGGAACTCTACTCAACATTTCAATATTCTGTAATAACCTGTATGGGAAAAAAATCTGGGAAAGAATGGATATATGTATATGTATAACTGAATCACTAGTCTATACTCCTGAAAATAACACAGCATTGTAGATCAACTATATTTCAATAAGATTTAAAATAATTTTTAAAAAGAAATAAGAAAATAATAATTCTCAAAGCTCCTGAGATAAAATGACCAAAAGATTCAGCGCATGAAGGATATGAAGTGTTAACTGCTCAGTTGTATCTAACTCTTTGTGACCCCGTGGACTATAGCCCACCAGGCTCCTTTGTCCATGGAATTCTCCAGGCAAGAAGACTGGAGTGGGTTGCTGTTTCCTTCTCCAGGGGATCTTCCCAATCAAGGGATCAAACCTGGGTCTCCTGAATTGCAGGTAGATTCTTTACCACTAAGCCACCAGGGAAACCCTAATAATGCACTAATACAATTAGCAAAGAGGTGACTTTAGCAAAAAATGTGAAATTAAGTACAAAACTGGCACATAATAGACATAGATGAGTAGAATATAATCCATAGTTCATAAATAAAATCAATGCTTATGGCCAATTGGATTTTGAGAAGAGTACCAAGTCCATTTAATGGGAAAAGAACGGCTCTTCAGCTAATGGTGTTGGTACAACTGGATTTCCAAATGCAAAAGAATTAAATTGAATTCTTACACCATATAAAAAAAATTAATTCACAATGAATCAATAACCTACATGGAAAAGCTAAATTCATAAAACTATTAGAATAAAATATGAGTTAATTTTCATTATTTTGATTTGGCAATAGTCTCAGCTGTGATACTAACAGCATGAGCAACAGGAAAAATAATAGATAAACTGGACTCCAAAAATGTAGAAAAAGTCTGGGCATCAAAAGACATTATCAAGGAGGTTGACAGAAAACTTAGGAGACAGTGATAGTAGGAAATATTTGCAGATCATGTAACTGACAAGTGCTTAATATCAAGGACTGTAAAGACCTTATAAAATTCAACAACAAAAAACAACTCAATAAAAACCTGGGTAAATGACTTGTCTAGATCAATGAAGATATACAAATGACTGAAAGTTCAAGAAAAGATGTTCAATATCATTAGTCATGAGGAAAATGCAAGTCAAAATCACAAGGAGATATCATTTCATAACGACAAGTATGGCTGCTATTTTGCTTAGTCATTCAGGTGTGTCCAACTCTTTGTGACCCTTTGGACTGTAGCCTGCTAGACTCTTCCATCTATTGGATTTTTTAAGCAAGAATCCTAGAGTGGGTTGCCATCTCCCTTCTCCAGTGGAACTTGCTGACCCAGGGATTGAACTCATGTCTCCTGTATCTCCTGCATTGCAGGCAGATTCGTTACCTGCTGAGCCATCAGGGAAGTCCCACAAGTATAAGTGTAAACAAAAAAGGGAAAAAAACAGGTGTTGGCTGTGAAGTGGAGAATCTAGAGACCTTCTATTAATATATCGCTGCTAGAAGTATAAAATGGTACAGTCACTGTGGAAAACAGTTTAGCTGGTTCTTTGAAAAGTTAAACATACAATTAGTACACAATCCTGTAACTCTATTCTAGACATATACCCAAAAGAATTGAAAAGAGGGACTGAAGGAGATATTTCTATATCAGTGTTTATTTCAGCATCATTCACAACAGTTAAAAATTATAAACAACCTAAGTATCCGGGAGTTGGTGATGGACAGGGAGGCCTGGCGTGCTGCAATTCATGGGGTTGCAAAGAGTCGGACACAACTGAGTGACTGAACTGAACTAAAGTAACTATCAACAGATGAATGGGTAAACAAAATGTATATATCCACACAGGAGAGTTTTATTCAGCCTTAAAAAGAAATGACATCTATGATGCTACAAAATGGACAAATCTTGAAAACATGGGTGAAAGTAGCTGGAGATAAAATGACAAATATTCTGATTTCACTGATATGAAACATAAAGAATAGAAAAATTCAGACAGAAAGAATGTAGATTAGAGTTTACCAAGGACTGAGTTGAGAAGACATTAGGGAGTTCTTAAATGATTTTTCATCACCCTCTCCCAAAAAAAAAATCTGAATGGTTACAGAATTGCTCTTTGGAGTAATGAAAAAGTTTTGGGGATACTGATGATAGTTACTCAACACTGTGAATATCATTAATGTCACTGATTATTTTTGACTACAAAATAATTAAAAAGGAAAATTTTACATTATACATATTTTACTATAGTTTATTTAAACTAATATAATTAAAAGGGCTTCCCTGATAGCTCAGTTGGTAAAGAATCTGCTTGCAATGCAGGAGACCCCAATTCGATTCCTGGGTCAGGAAGATCCACTGGAGAAGGGATAGGCTACCCACTCCAATATTCTTGGGCTTTCCAACAATATAATTAAAATATATTAAATAATAAATAATAAAAATAATAAAGAATATAGTGCAGATTAAGTTTTTTACTAAGATCATGCATAAATCATAAAAATTCTACTGAAAAACAAAGAGGGAGGGGGGCGGTCCTAAGATGGTGAAGGAATAGGATAGGGAGGCCACTTTCTTCCCCACAAATTCATCCGAAGTACATTTGAACGCTGAGCAATTCCACAAAACAACTTCTGAATGCTGGCAGAGGACATCAGGCACCCAGAAAGGCAGCCCATTGTCTTTGAAAGGAGGTAGGACAAAGTACAAAAGATAAAAAGAAAGACAAAAGAGGTAGGGATGGAGATCCATCCCAGGGAAGGCGTCTTGAAAAAGAGAAGTTTCCAAACACCAGGAAACACTCTCACTGGCGGATCTGTGGCGAGCCCTGGAATCTCAGAGGGCAACATAACCGGGAGGAAAAATAAATAAATAAATAAATAAATAAACCCCACAGATTAATGCCTAATGGCAACTCCCAGTGGCAAAGCAGCCCGGATGTTCGCATTCGCCACTATCAAGCAGAGGCTGGACAGGGAAGCATGGGCTGCATTGCTTAGGGTAAGGACCGGGCATGAATGCCCCAAGGGCAACCTGAGGAAACTAACTTGAGATAGCAACCCAGACTGTGGGATAGCTATCCTGCGAAAAGCCATAAGACACTGCCAGGCCCACCACAGGACAAAGGACTGAGCAGGGCTAGCAGCTGGGGATGGGCCCATCCTCTGCCAGAGACAGGCAGGCAAGGGCAGCCAGAGCTGGAAGGGGCCAATCATGGCCCCAGAGAGGCATCCTCTACCAAACTGCAAGCAGGCTTCATTGCTAACCAAGACTTCTTGGGATTCTGGATCGTTAACATCCGCTGGGAAGGTCACAGCCAGAGATCAGCTCCCCAGAAGAGACACACGACACACCTGAGAAGGCGCACCCATTGTACACCCAGAAAACTGAGCAGCTGGGACTGGGGAGGCCATAAGATGCAGCCTCCAACTGACGGCGACTGTGCTCGCCAAGCACCTGGTCACCTGAGCTGCTCAGAACTGGGAAGGGCACAAAATGCAGGCTCAACTGAGTCTGTGCCTTTGTGGAGTACCTGAGAACCTGAACCTGAGCAGCTTAGACCTGGGACATGCACGCAACCCAGGGCCCACCTCAGACAGTTCCTGGCAGAGCAACCTAGAGCCTGAGCAGTGTAGACTGGAAAGCACACATACTGTGAGCAGGAGTAAACCCAGTGTGGCTGAGACACTGCGAGCACTCCCCACACACACCAGTGACATTTGTTTGCAGTGTTCCTCCCTCCCCACAGCACAACTGAACAAGTAAGCCTAAAAAAAAGTGACCACCACCGATCCCTTGTGTCAGGGTGGAAATTAGACACTGAAGAGACTAGCAAACAGAAGAAGCTAAAATAAAGAGGGAACCACTTTGGAAGTGACAGGTGCAATAGATTAAAACTCTGTAGTTAGCACCTACTACATAGGAAGGGGCCTATAGATCTTGGAAAGTATAAGCCAAATCAAGGAACTATCTGAAACTGAACTGACCCCACACTGTATGCAACAGCTCCAGAGAAAGTCCTAGATGTATTTTTACTATTATCATTTTTTTAATTTATTAATTTTTTTTTATTTTTAAGTCCTCTATTACTCCTTTAATTTTCATTTTTATAATCTACTATTACCTTGCCAAAAAAACCCTATTTTTAAAGCAAACTTCATATATATATTTTATAATTTTGTAACTTTTTTAAAAAAACATTGTATTTTTGAGAATCTAACCTCTACTCAAGATTTTTAATCTTTGCTTTTCAGTATTTGTTATCAATTTTGTACCTTTAACTGCCCAATCTTAAGTACTCATTTTTACTTGGGAGCGAGATTACTGGCTTGACTGCTCTCTCCCTCTTTTGACTCTCCTTTTTCTCTACCAGGTCGCCTCTATCTCTTCCTTCCCCCTTCTCTTCTCTACCCAACTCTGTGAACCTCTTTGTGTGTTCTGGGTTGAAAAGAACACTTAGGGAACTGATTACTGGCTGGATTTCTCTCCTTTTGATTCCCCCTTTTATCCTCCTGGCCACCTCTGTCTCCTTCCTCCCTCTTCTCTTTTCTGTATAACTCCGTGAACATCTCTGAGCAGTCCAGACTGTGGAGAGTACATAAGGAAGTGATTACTGGCTAGCTTGCTCTCTCCACTTTTGATTCCCCCTCTTCTCCTCCTGGTGCCTCTATCTCCCTCCTCCCTCTTCTCTTTTCCATGTAACTCTGTGTACCTCTCCAGGTGTCCCTCACTGTGGAGAAACTTTTCATCATTAACCTAGATGTTTTACCATTGGTGCTGTATAGATGGAGAAGTCTTGAGGCTACTGTAAGAATAAGACTGAAAACCAGAGGCAGGAGGCTTAAGTCCAAATCCTGATAACACCAGAGAACTCCTGACTCCAGGGAACATTAATCAATAGGAGCTCATCAAAAGCCTCCATACCTACACTGAAACCAAGCACCATCCAAGGGCCAACAAGATCCAGAGCAAGACATACCAGGCAAGTTCTCCAGCAACACAGGAAGATAGCCCTGAGCTTCAATATACAGGCTGCCTAAAGTCACACCAAATCCACTGACATCTCAAAACCCACTTTTGGACACTTCATTGCACTCAAGAGAGAAAAAATCCAGCTCAAATAACCAGAACACAAACACAAGCTTCCCTAACCAGGAAACCTTGACAAGTCACCTGTCCAGCTCTACCCACAGTGAGGAAACTCCACAGTAAAGAGGAACCACAAACTACCAGAATACAGAAAGGCCACCCCAAACACAACAATATAAACAAGATGAAAAGGCAGAGAAATACCCAGCAGGTAAAGGAACAGGATAAATGCCCACCAAATCAAACAAAAGAGGAAGAGATAGGGAATTCACCTGATAAAGAGTTCCGAATAATGATAGTGAAAATTATCCAAAATTTTAAAAACAAAATGGAGTTACAGATAAATAGCCTGGAGACAAGGATTGAGAAGATATAAGAAATGTTTAACAAGGATCTAGAAGAAATAAAAAAGAGTCAATATATAATGAATAATGCAATAAATGAGATCAAAAACACTCTGGAAGGAACCAAGAGTAGAATAATAGAGGCGAAGATAGGATAAGTGAGGTAGAAGATAGAATGGTAGAAATAAATGAGGCAGAGAGGAAAAAAGAAAAAAAAGAATTAAAAGAAATGAGGACAATCTGAGAGACCTTGGGACATGTTAAACAGTCCAACATTCAAATCACAGGAGTCCAGAAGGAGAAGACAAAAAGAAAGACCATAAGGAAATACTTGAGGAGATAATAGTTGAAAACTTCCCTAAAATGGTGAAGGAAATAGTCACTCAAGTCCAAGAAACCCAAAGAGTCCTAAACAGGATAAACCCAAGGAGACATATTAATCATATTAACAAAGATCAAACACAAAGAACAAATATTAAAAGCACCAAGGGAAAAACAACAAATAATACACAAGGTGATTCCCATAAGGATAAGAGCTGATCTCAATAGAAACTATTCAGGACAGAAGGGAATGGCAGGGCATACTTAAAGTGATGAAAATGAAAAACCTACAGCTCAGATTACTGTACCCAGCAAGGATCTCATTCAAATATGAAGGAAAAATCAAAAGCTTTACAGACAAGCAAAAGCTGAGAGAATTCAGCACCACCAAACCAGCTCTCCAACAAATGCTAAAGGATCTTCCCTAGACAGGAAACACAGAAGGAGGTATAAACTTGAGCCCAAAACAACAAAGTAAATGGCAACAGGATCATACTTATCAATAATGACCTTAAACATAAATGGGTTGAATGCCCCAACCAAAAGACAAAGACTAGCTGAATGGATACAAAAACAAGACCCTTATATACGTTGTCTACAAGAGAACCACCTCGAAACAAGGGACACATACAGACTGAAAGTAAAAGGCTGGAAAAAGATATCCCATGCAAATAGAAACCAAAAGAAAGCAGGAGTAGCAATACTCATGCTACTCATCAGATGAACAACTGAGGAACTCATCAGATAAAATAGACTTTAAAATAAATGCTGTGAAAGAGACAGACAAGGACACTACATAATGATCAAAGAATCAATCCAAGAAGAAGATATAACAATTATAAATATATATGCACCCAACATAGGAACACTGAATATGTAAGACAAATGCTAACAAGTATGAGAGGGGAAATTAAGAATCACACAATAACAGTGGGAGAGTTTAATACCCTACCACACTTATGGATAGATCAACTAAACAGAAAATTAACAAGGAAACACAAACTTGAAATGATACAATAGACCAGTTAGACCTAATTGATATCTATAGGACATTTCACCCCAAAACAATGAATTTCATCTTTTTCTCAAGTGCACATGGAACGTTCTCCAGGAGAGAAATATCTAGCATTAGTAAATGGGCCACAAATCTAGCCTTAGTAAATTCAAAAAAATTGAAATCATTCCAAGCATCTTTCTGACCACAGTGGAGTAAGATTAGATGTCAATTACAGGAAAAAAAAAAAAACTATTAAAAATTCCAACATATGGAGGCTGAACAACATGTTGCTGAATAACCAACAAATCACAGAAGAAATCAAAAAAGAAATCAAAATATGCATAGAAACAGAAAAAATGGAAAAACAACAGCCCAAAACCTATGGACATTGTAAAAGCAGTGCTAAGGGGAAAGTTCACAGCAATATATAAAGAAACAAGAAAAAAGTCAAATAAATAACCTAACTCTACACCTAAAGCAACTAGAAAAGGAAGAAATAAAGAACCCCAGGGTTAGTGGAAGGAAGTTCAGTTCAGTTCAGTTGCTCAGTTGTGTCCGACTCTTTGCAACCCCATGAATCGCAGTACGCCAGGCCTCCCTGTCCATCACCAACTCCCGGAGTTCACTCAGACTCAAGCCCATCAAGTCAGTGATGCCATCCAGCCATCTCATTCTCGGTCGTCCCCTTCTCCTCCTGCCCTCAAACCCTCCCAGCATCAGTCTTTTCCAATGAGTCAACTCTTCGCATGAGGTGGTCAAAGTACTGGAGCTTCAGCTTTAGCGTCATTCCTTCCAAAGAACACTCAGGACGGATCTCCTTCAGAATGGACTGGTTGGATCTCCTTGCAGTCCAAGGGGCTCTCAAAAAGTCTTCTCCAAAACCACAGTTCAAAAGCATCAATTCTTCGGTGCTCAGCCTTCTTCACAGTCCAACTCTCACATCCATACATGACCACAGGAAAAACCATAGCCTTGACAGATGGACCTTAGTCGGCAAAGTAATATCTCTGCTTTTGAATATGCTATCTAGATTGGTCATAACTTTTCTTCTAAGGAGTAAGCGTCTTTTAATTTCATGGCTGCAGTCACCATCTGCAGTGATTTTGGAGCCTCCAAAAATAAAGTCTGACACTGTTTCCACTATTTCCCTGTCTATTTCCCATGAAGTGATGGACTGGATGCCATGATCTTAGTTTTCTGAATGTCGAGCTTTAAGCCAACTTTTTCACTCTCCTCTTTCACTTTCATCAAGGAGCTTTTTAGTTCCTCTTCACTTTCTGCCATAAGGGTGGTGTCATCTGCATATCTGAGGTTATTGATATTTCTCCCAGCAATCTTGATTCCAGCTTGCGTTTCTTCCAGTCCAGCATTTTTCATGATGTATTCTGCATATAAGTTAAATAAGCAGGGTGACAATAAACAGCCTTGACATAGAAGGAAAGACATCTTTAAAAATAGGGCAGAAATAAATGCAATAGAAACAAAAGAGACCATATCAGAAATCAACAAAGCCAACAGCTGGTTCTTTGAGACAATAAATAAAATTGACAAACCATTAGCCAGACTCATCAATAAACAAAGGGAGAAGAATCAAATCAACAAAATTAGAAATGAAAATGGAGAGATCTCAACAGACAACACAGAAATACAAAGGATCATAAGAGACTACTACCATCAACTATATGCCAATAAAATGGACAACTTGGAAGAAATGGACAAATTCTTAGAAAAGTACAACTTTCTAAAATTGAACCAGGAAGAAAAAGAAAATCTTAACAAATCTATCAAAAGCACAGAAATTGAAACTGTAATCAGAAAACTTCTAGCAAACAAAAACCCAGGTCCAGACGGCTTCACAATTGAATTCTACCAAAAATTTAGGAAGGGCTAACATCTATCCTACTCAAACTCTTTCAGAAAATTGCAGAGGAAGGTAAACTTCCAAATTCATTCTATGAGGACACCATCACCCTAATATCAAAACCAGACAAAGATGCCAATAAAAGGAAAACAACAGGCCAATAACACTGATGAACATAGACACAAAAATCCTTAACAAAATTCTAGCAAATAGAATCCAACAACATATTAAAAAGATCATACATAAGGATCAAGTGGGCTTTAACCCAGGGATGCAAGGATTCTTCAATATCCACAAATCAATCAATGTAACACATCACATTAACAAACTGAAAGACAAAAACCATATGATTATTTTAATAGATGCAGAGAAAGTCATTGACAAAATTCAACATCCGTTTATGATAAAATCCCTCCAGAAAGCAGGAATAGAAGGAACATACCTCAACATAATAAAAGCTATCTATGACAAACCCACAGCAAACATTATCCTCAATGGTGAAAAAGGGAAACCATTTCCCCTAAAGTCAGGAACAAGACAAGGCTGCCCACTTTTACCATTACTATTCAACATAGTTTTGGAAGTTTTGGCCACAGCAATCACAGCAGAAAAGGAAATAAAAGGAACCCAGAACAGAAAAGAGGAAGTAAAACTCACTGTTTGCAGATGACATGATCCTCTACATAGAAAACCCTAAAGACTCCATCAGAAAATTACTAGAGCTAATCAATGAGTATAGTAAAGTTGCAGGATATAAAATTAACACACAGAAATCCCTTGTAATCCTAGACACTAACAATGAGAAAACAGAAAGAGAAATTAAGAAAATAATTCCATTCACCATTGCAACGAAAAGAATAAAATACTTAGGACTATATCTATGTAAAGAAACAAAAGCCCTATATATATAAAACTATAAAACACTGGTCAAAGACATCAAAGAGGACACAAATAAATGGAGAAATATACCAAGTTCATGGATTGGAAGAATCAACATATTGAAAATGAGTATATTACCCAAAGCAATCTATAGATTCAGTGCAATCCCTATCAAGCTACCAATGGTATTTTTCACAGAACTAGAACAAATAATTTCACAATTTGTATGGAAATACAAAAAACCTCAAATAGCCAAAGCCATCTTGAGAAAAAAGAATGGACTGGAAGAATCAACCTGCCTGACTTCAGGCTCTACTACAAAGCCACAGTCATCAAGACAATATGGTACTGGCACAAAGACAGAAATATAGATCAATGGAACAAAATAGAAAGCCCAGAGATAAATCCACACATATATGGACACCTTATCTTTGACAAAGGAGGCAAGAATATACAAAAGAGAAAAGACAATCTTTTTAACAATTGGTGCTGGGAAAACTGGTCAACCACTTGTAAAAGACTAAAACAAGAACTCTTTCTAACACCATACACAAAAATAAACTCAAAATGGATTAAAGATCTAAACATAAGACCAGAAACTATAAAACTCTTAGAGAAGAACATAGGCAAAACACTCTCCGACATAAATCACAACAGGATCCTCTATGATCCACCTCCCAGAATGCTGGAAATAAAAGCAAAAATAAACAAATGGGACCTAATTAAACTTAAAAGCTTTTGCACAACAAAGGAAACTATAAACAAGGTGAAAAGACAGCCTTCAGAATGGGAGAAAATAATAGAAAATGAAACAACTGACAAAGAATTAATCTCAAAAATTTACAAGCAACTCCTGCAGCTTAATTCCAGAAAAATAAACAATCCAATCTAAAAATGGGCCAAAGAACTAAATAGACATTTCTCCAAAGAAGACACCCAGATGGCTAACAAACACATGAAAAGATGCTCAACATCACTCATTATCAGAGAAATGCAAATCAAAACCACAATGAGGTACCATCTCACGCCAGTCAAAATGGCTGTGATCCAAAAGTCTACAAGTAATAAATGCTAGAGAGGGTGTGGAGAAAAGGGAACCCTCTTACACTGTTGGTGGGAATGCAAACTAGTACAGCCACTATGGAGAACATTGTGGAGATTCCTTAAAAAACTGGAAATAGAACTGCCATATCACCCAGCAATCCCACTGCTGGGCATACACACTGAGGAAACCAGAATTGAAAGACACGTGTACCCCCATGTTCATCTCAGCACAGTTTATAATACCAGGACACGGAAGCAACTAGATATTCATCAGCAGATGAATGGATAAGAAAGCTGTGGTACATATACACAATGGAATATTACTCAGCCATTAATAAGAACACATTTGAGTCAGTTCTAATGAGGTGGATGAAATTGGAGCCAATTATACAGAGTAAAGTAAACCAGAAAGAAAAACACCAATACAGTATATTAATGCATATATATGGGATTTAGAAAGATGGTAATGATAATCCTGTATGCAAGACAGCAAAAGAGACACAGATGTATAGAACAGTCTTTTGGACTCTGTGCAAGAGGGCAAGGGTGGTATGATTTGGGAGAATGGCATTGAAACATGTATATTATGTGAAACAAATTGGCAGTCCAGGTTCGATGTATGAGGCAGGGTGCTCGAGGCTGGTGCACTGGGATGACCCAGAGGGATCTTACAGGGAGGGAGGTGGGAGGGGGTTTAGCATGGGGAACAGATGTACACTCATGGCGGATTCATGTCAACGTATGACAAAACCACTATATTTTAAAAAATGGAGAAGACAAACAACAAAGAGGGAGAAAGACCTAGTCCTTGTTCTTTCTTTCTAGGGAAATTGTTAAATATTATCTCACAGATGTTTACAGTATGAAGAATATGTTAAACTTAGGAAAACACTCAAAAGCTGATCACAAGAGTGTTTATTTAGATTAAGAAATGTATCACAACAAATTACACCTTGTAAAAAACTAACAAATGTCACAAAAATCTACACACATCAGACTTACATTAATTGACCACTTGATACTTACACCTCTACTTTTTTTCCTCTTTCTTTATTCTTTGAAAGTCTCTTAGCAGGAGAAGCCTTAGGTGGCATGGTGGTAAGGGCCCGCCTACCAGTGCAGGAGATATAAGAAACGCAGATTTGATCTCCAGGTCAAGAAAATCCCCTGGAATAGGAAATGGCAATCCACTCCAGTATTTCTACCTGGTAAATTCCATAGTAAACAATGACTTGTAAGTTATTTTCTATGGAGGAATAGCAAGATGACTTAGTGTTTTCTTTTCATTTCTGTATTGGGAAGTTCAGCTGTGTGGTGAGTTTTCATTTCCCAGGAGCTTCAACATCACATCAGATAATTTTTTTTTCAGCAATTATAGTTTACATTTGGTCACCACCAACAGAACCCTCCTGTCTTGCATGTAAATGCATGTCCTAAGGGCCAAGCTCATTAATCCAAGGGACTTAATTTGTGAAAAGTGAAAGTGAAGTAGCTTAGTCCTGTCTGACTCTTTGTGACCCCATGGATTGTAGCCTATGAGGTTCCTCTATCCATGGAATTTTCCAGGCAGGAATACCGGAGTGGGTTGCCATTTCCTTCTTCAGAGGATCTTCCTGACGCAGGGATAAAAGCCGGGTCTCCCGCACTGCAAGCAGACACTTTTACCATCTGAGCCACCAGGGAAGCTTATAAATGAAAGTCGCTCAGTCATGCTCAACTCTTTGTGAGGACTATATAGTCCATGGAATTCTCCAGGCCAGAGTACTGGAGTGGGTAGCCTTTCCCTTCTCCAGGGGATCTTCCCAACCTGAGGATCAAACCCAGGTCTCCTGCATTGCAGACGGATTCTTTACTAGCTGAGCCACACTTAATTTGTATTTCACATTAATTTCTGAGCTTCCTCAGTAGAACTTTATGTGGGTTTCTTTGCTACATCCTCCCTGTACACTTCAGTCTCTCAGAGATTTCAGGGTTTCACAGAAGGAAAGATTTCAAGAAAATGCTGAATAAAGCTCAAAGTGAAACCAAGCAGGACTCTGTGGGGCTACTGAGGAAGCAAGCCTTTCCAAACACTTGCTAATCATGGAAGGGATGGCATGCAGAGACAAGGGAAGAGCAGCAAGGAAACAGTGGTGTAGTTTGGGGAATGGCCCTACTTCTGCCCCCAGGGATACACATAACAGCATCTTTTAGCTCTTACAGAACTAAACTCCCCACCAAATGGAAGATGTTCTAGAGAGAAAGTTGCAGTTTGATAACCTCAAAACTCATCAGGAGAACACATGAGGCCAGATGAAAGGAATCAATGTTTTTCTTTTCTACTTCACCCGAAACTGTCTCTGAGATTCTCTTCAGCACCAGTGCTCAGAGGCCAAGCTTTTGATATAAAAATTGACCATGGCAAAGCACTTAGTCAAGCATTTTTAAAAACTTCATTCATGTAAGATTCACCCTCACAATGTTTCAATATCCATATACCATTTTTACGTTACTCACTTCCCATTTGTTTTCCAGTTTTTTATTATTCAATCACTCATGTTAGCCTGGCCTAATACAATTCTATTCAGAAAGTCACAGGTTAAATTGCAGTTTATATAATTTCCATCATCCTGCAATGTGTATTAAAATTTATACATTTATAGCTCAAAAAAGATTTAAAAAAAAAAGGAGTCCTTCTGGGTCCAGCTAAAATTGTCTGATGCCCTGTGTGCCATCATATTAGATGATGAAACAAAGTAAGTTACAGTGACTGCAGAGGAATAATTTTATTTGGGAAGTTATTGATACAGGAGTAAGAAATTTCAGTGATGAAAACTACATGGAAATCTTGTTATTTTCCAAGGCCAAAGTAATTATCCTTTTTATTGCAGTGAAGTAGTGAAACAGCTATGCCTACATTAGTTTTCTTTTTTCTCTACAAGTGCCTCTTTTTAGACAAGAATAATACTGTTCATTAGATTATAGCAATGCTTAGTGCACTCAGAAGCCATTTTAACCAAGTCAAAAAACAAAGAGTAAAATTAAGTAATAAAGCAAGTAAGGGAGCCAGGCCCAGGGTTAATGAGGGATAGAAAAAGATCTTTTTTGGTCACTTCCTCCATGAATCCATAAAAACTTTCTGCTAGTCAGCCTCTACAGGTAGACACAACCATCTCATACTTTCTATACTTTATTTCTTACCTTTTCCTCCTACAGCCCATAAGCTTCTGGGAGCACAGAAGGGGACTTAGTTTCATACACTCCTGTACCCTGGTATCATGTCAAGTATTTGGTACATGTTTAACATTGTTGAATAAATGGCCAGAGAGGGATAAATAAATTTAAAAAAAAAAAAATATATATATATATATATATATATGAATGGACACAAAGATAAATTATTTTAACACATCTTATTAATAATCCTTAATAAAATGCAGAGTATTCCTAAAGTCAAAGACTTCATGATAAAAACTGAATACAAATTTAAGAGGAGGAAAAAAAATAGAAACCTTTTTTATAAATTTATAGAAGACAGCATTAGTATACATTTAACTTGGTCTTAAATAGTAACAGTTAAGTTTTAGTGTCCTGACTCTGACCCTTTCCTAATTGTCCTCTGTGTGCCAATTTGCCCTCTACTCACTGCCCAGTGTCTTCTGCTACAACCTAAAGGTCTGTAGGAGGTCTAAAGTTAGTGATGCAGCAGGTAAGTATGAGATGGTCATGGACATGAACCTTCTTTGCTCAGCCTGGGGGTCTGTACCATCACACGTGTTCTTTAAGGCCTCACCAATTAAGTGTGACTAGCATTCTGACAGGCTGCAGTCCATGGAGTCGCTTAGAGTCAGACACGACTGAGCAACTTCCCTTTCACTTTTCACTTTTATGCATTGGAGAAGGAAATGGCAACCCACTCCAGTGTTCTTGCCAGGAGAATCCCAGGGACGGGGCAGCATGGTGGGCTGCCGTCTATAGGATCGCACAGAGTTGGACACGACTGAAGTGACTTAGCAGCAGCAGCAGCATTCTGAAGGAGATCAACCCTGGGATTTCTTTGGAAGGTATGATGCTAAAGCTGAAACTCCAATACTTTGGCCACTTCATGCAAAGAGTTGACTCATTGGAAAAGACTCTGATGCTGGGAGGGATTGGGGGCAGGAGGATAAGGGGACGACAGAGGATGAGATGGCTGGATGGCATCACCGACTTGATAGACATGAGTCTGAGTGAACTCCAGGAGTTGGTGATGGACAGGGAGGCCTGGCATGCTGCGATTCATGGAGTCGCAAAGAGTCAGACACAACTGAGCGACTGAACTGACTGAACTGAGGACTTGGGTAGTGATATAAATGGGTACAGTGCATCGGCAACAGTGTGGCCACCTGGAGAATAAATAATCCAAATTTAAACAACTGCTCCTCAGGAACTACCAAAACACTGTCATAGAAAAGTACAGAGCTGACATCATTAAAATTGTGATTTTTAGATAAAGCAAAAATCTTAACTCGTGAAATTTAACACATATTAAGTCTTCACAATTACTTATTTAGTAACACCATAAAGGCCAGACAAAACACAGTCACAGCTCCAATTTGTCCCTCCAGCCTCCAGTTTGTAAATTGTGGTTTAAATATATCTCAAAAAAATTTAAAATTTTATAAGGATATTTTTAACATACAATGGTTCTAGAAAGTTTTGTGAATAGAGCACAAAATATTAATACATTGAAAAATATATTAAAACAGTTGGGGAGAGGATTACTCCCCAAAATTATATTATACTGATGTTAGACTGCAAAACTCTTGCATACAGGGACTAGCGACTTGTATGTTTTACATGATACATTCTGACGACTCCTTTCTCCCTCATTCTTCAAAAAAAGATAATGATACACCTTGATTCATGGCATTGATCTGTTTCTCTAGTCCATTTTCTAGTATATTTTACCCTTTCCCCACTCCAATTCCTACCACCCTAAAATAGTAAGCCAGTCGAATGCATTTGGTGCATATACTGGTCTGCTCTGTATTCTAACAAACTGAACTGTTTTTGTTCTTATCTTTTTAACTTTGAAGAACAGAATGATTTTTTTCTATATAGCCAGTTGTTGTTAGTTTCCTACTAAGCATGCTGTTTTCAACATGTGTGATCATCCAGTCTATTGTCTAGTGTATCTCTGTAATACTCCACAGAATGCACTCACCAAGTATACTTACTCATCCTGAAGTTACAAATGTCCACTCTCCAACCTGCTGACACCATAAGCAACACTGAAATAAACAACTTGTGTATGTTCCCTTGTGCATTTACGCATGAATTTCTTAAGCCTATATGCCCAGAACTGAGACTGCCAGTTTCTAGGGTATCTGAGCGACTTCACTTTCACTTTCACTTTCACGCATTGGAGAAGGAAATGGCAACCCACTCCAGTGTTCTTGCCTGGAGAATCTCGGGGACGGGGGAGCCTGATGGGCTGCTGTCTCTGGGGTCGCACAGAGTCGGACACGACTGAAGCGACTTAGCAGCAGCAGCAGGGTATATGAAAGGGCCTCCCTGGTGGCTCCATGGTAAAGAATCTGCCTGCCAGTGCAGCAGACATGTGTTCGATCCCTGGGTCAGGGAGATCCTCTGGAGAAGGAAATGGTAACCCCCTCCAGTATTTTTGCTTGAGAAATCTCATATAAAGAGCCTGGGGGTTACAATCCATGAGGTCACAAAGAGTTGTACACGACTGAGTGACTAAACATCAATAACAATCCTTAAGGTTGTTTTGTCAATGTTCTAATTTATTGAATATAGACAGCTTTATCATTAGCAGCTCAATATTTATTCATTATGTCTTATTCATATCTCAGATACCTCTAATTATAATTTTCTACTTAATCTATCAGTCTGAGAGATGTGTGATAACATTTTTTTCAACTGTCTTCTGCAATTAATCTGTTGTTTTATAGCTTTTGAGATGCTGTACTAATATCTATACATATTTATGACTGATATATTATCATTCTATATTATTCCTTTTTAGTAGGTAATGAATTATTAACATCATCCCTCACAGAAATGAAATAATTGCTTTGCATACAATAAACCTTCAATAAAATTTTTAATTGAATTGGGTTAGCACTGAATGAGATTATGCAGCTGCTTTTTAAGAGTGGAAAAAATGAAATTGGAGGCCTATAAATGAATTAGAATTACCAAGAGGATGTCATTCTGCTCTTGAAATTTCTCTGAAATTGAATGTACCTAAGGGTTCCAAAAGCTTATTTATTTTGAGGTTTAACCTAAGATATTACTGAGTCTAAGAAATTAGGGTTAGAATCCAGATATTCTAGTTCAGTTTGAAAAAGAAAGAAAAAGAAAAAGGGAAGCAAGCAAGAGAGAAACTAGGAGTCATACCCATGACAAGATTGACAAAAGACTGTGAAAATCAGAGATGAAAGTATCAGGAAGAGACATTGAAAGAGATAAAAAGAGAAAGAGAGTGAATATCCCCTATCTTTGACCAATTATTATGTGTCAGGCAGTGTTATATATTTTTCACATATTTTGTTAACGTACACAAACATACTTGATAAAACCATTTCTAACAAACAAGAACAACAACTTCTGACAGTGTAGATCAGGCTCTTTCCAACATAGCTCTGATATTTATGGCTTAACTCTTCACAGTCAATTTGATTCAGAATGAGGACATGGGTTTTCATAAGGCATAAGCAGGTCTAATTTTAGCAGATTTTTACAAAAGCTTTACTGCATTTCTAGCAGAAATAATGTACCCAAGAATTATGTCACTGGTTAGTACATTTTAGTGATATTTCTACTCTAGTAGTCTCCAAGCCTTATTATAAAACCATCCTTAAATACAAACTAATAGCTGCATGTGGAAGAAATGTACATAAGAAAAAATTCTTACCTATTGGTAACAAAAACATTTTCTGACATTATGTAATTACAAAAATTACACTATCATGGCTGCCTAAAATATAAACAATGAAAAAATTTTAGTATATTGTTTACTATGTTATAATTTTTATTCTTTGGTTTTCAAGTTCTTAATCAGAAGTCCATGAAAATTTAGGGTTTTCCAATGACATTGGTTTTCAACTGAACTTTTCATTAAAATCATCTTGAATTGGTTTTATATTGCTTCAACTGGGAAAGTCATAAATAGTAAATGGGTTATAATGCATGAGTTTTAGGGATTTTTTTAAAATTATTTGCAAATGCTATGTGTGGGTATATGTGCAATGGTGAGGGGTTATTTGAGTAAGATCTGCTTTGATTAGTGACATATTGGACTGTTGATTTTGTTAATATGATATATATATATATATATAAAGCCTCAAAGAAGCTAAGCTAAAATAATTAAAAATCATTTAACCATTAACACTTTTCAACACATTATTTATTATAAATTAATTCATGGTGTTTTGCAAAGAGACAAAGTTCAGTATAGTTATTTCTTTAGCAGTCAATATTCACGGTTGAATGAAAATGTTTATTACTACAACTTACTATCAAAAATAGGCATTCTATTCCAATTATACAAATAAATACTTTATATATGAGTTTGACTTGAGATATGCAAATGACATATTCATTTTGTTTAAAAATAAATTCACACTAAAAGATAAACAAAATCATATGCCTTGGTTCATAGACTATACAACAATTTATGAATGTAGCATGATTTTTAAGATTGTCATCTGGAGACAAGAAATTAAACCTCTGAAGAATGGTAAGATGTTATAGTCACTTGCAAAGAAGCTGGCCCACAAACAACATTCATTACAAGTTTCAAGGTTTTATTTCTTGAAATTGTGACTAACTGTTACATGCAGAAAAATCAGGCATTTCAGGAATCAATAACATTTTTAACATTATGGAAAAATAAAAGCACATAAGATGTGGATGCGTGCCTAGGCACTCAGTTGTGTCTGACTTCTTATGACTCCATGGAGTAGCCTGGCAGGTTGCCCTTTCAATGGAATTTTTCAGGCAAGAATACTGGAGTGGGTCGTCATTTCTTCTTCCAGGGGATGTTTCAGACCCAGGGATTGAACCTGCTCCTCCTGTGTCTCTCCCATTGGCAGGAGGATGTTTTATCACTGTGCCACCTGAGAAGTTGTACAGCACAGGATGGGACTCATCCTTTGAAAAGTTACAAAGATAGTTCCTCATACATATAAATATGTCTTTACAGCTGGACTTAATAATCAATAAGTGAGTCGCGAAAAGTAAGTTGTGTTGTCTGTTTCCACTTCTGAAGGATATGTGTAGAAACATCAAGTTCAAAATAGTTAAAATATAATCTATATTATAGCTCTACACAATAAATAACAATGTAGGTGCCCATTATTATTGCTGTTGTTCAGTTGCTAAGTCGTGTCTGACTCTTTGCAACCACATGGACTTCAGCACACCAGGCTTCCTTGTTCTTCTGTATTCCTGGAATTGTCCTTCACTATCTCAACAGAAATGTCCATTGAGTCAGTGTTCCCATCTAACTATCTCATCCTCAGTCATCCACTTCTCTTCCTGCCCTCCATCTTTCCTAGCATCAAGGTCTTTTTCAATAAGTTGGCTCTTGGCATCAAGTGGCCAAAGAACCAGAGCTTCAGCTTCAGCCTAGGTTCTTCCAATGAATATTCAGGTTTTATTTCACTTAGGATTGGTTAGTTTTATATTCTTGCTGTCCAAGGAACGGTCAAGTGTCTTTTCTTCACCACATATCGAACGCATCGATTCTTCAGCTCTCAACGTTCAGTGGTCAAATCTTATATACATACATGATTACTGGAAAAGCCATCAGTTCAGTCAGTTCAGTTGTTCACTTGTATCTGACTCTTTTTAATCACCCCACAGATTGCAGCACACCAGGCCTCCCTGTCCATCACCAACTCCTGGAGTTTACTCAAATTCATGTCCGTTGAGTCAGTCATGCCATCCAACCATCTACTCTTCTGTAGTCCCGTTCTGCTTCTGCCTTCAATATTTCCCAGAATCAGGGTATTTTCAAATGAGTCAGTTCTTCACATCAGGTGGCCAAAGTATGGGAATTTCAGCTCATCAGTCCTTTCAGATAATATTCAAAGCTGATTTTCTTTAGGATGGACTGGTTAGATCTCCTTGCAGTCCAAGGGACTTTCAAGAGTCTTCTCCAACACCACAGTTTAAAAGCATCAATTCTTTGGCCCTCAGCTTTCTTTATAGTCCAACTCTCACATCCATACATGACTACTGGAAAAACCATAGATAACCTTGCCTAAATGGACCCTTGTTGGCAAAGCAATGTCTCTGTTTTTTAATATGCTGTCTAGGTGGGTCATAACTTTTCTTTCAAGGAGTAAGTATCTTTTAATTTCATGGCTGCAGTGATTTTGGAGCTAAAAAAAATAAAGTCTGGTACCGTTTCCACTGTTTCCCCAACTATTTCCCATGAAGTGATAGGACCAGATGCCATGATCTTGTTTCCTGAACGTTGAGCTTTAAGCCAACTTTTTCACTCTTCTCTTTCACTTTCATCAAGAGGCTCTTTTAGTTCTTCTTGGCTTTCTGCCATAAGGGTGGTGTCATCTGCATATCTGAGGTTATTGATATTTCTCCCGGCAATCTTGATTCTAGCTGTGCTTTATCCAGCCCAGTGTTTCTCATGATGTACTATGCATATAAATCAAATAAGCAGGGTGACAATACACAGCCTTGAAGTACTCCTTTCCCAATTTGGAACCAGTCTGTTGTTCCATGTCCAGTTCTAACTATTGCTTCCTGACCTGCATACAGATTTCTCAAGAGGCAGGTCAGATGGTCTGGTTTTACCATTTCTTTTCAAAATGACCAGTTTATTGTGATCCACACAGTCAAAGGCTTTGGCATAGTCAATAAAGCAGAAGTAAATATTTTTTTGGAATTCTCTTGCTTTTTCCATGATCCAACAGATGTTGGCGATTTGATCTCTGGTTCCTCTGCCTTTTCTAAAACCAGCTTGAACATCTGGAAGTTCATGGTTCATGTACTATTGAAGCCTGGCTTGGAGAATTTTGAGCATTACTTTACTAGCATGTGAAATGAGTGCAATTGTGTGGTAGTTTGAACATTCTTTGGCATTGCCTTTCTTTGGGATTGGAATGAAAACTGACCTTTTCCAGTCCTGTGGCCACTGCTGAGTTTTCCAAATTTGCTGGTATAATGAGTGCTGCACTTTCACAGTATCATCTTTTAGGATTTGAAATCCATCACCTGCACTAGCTTAGTTTGTAGTGATGCTTCCTAAGGCCCACTAAACTTTGCACTCCAGGATGTCTGGCTCTAGGTGAGTGATCACATCATTGTGATTATCTGGGTCGTGAAGATCTTTTTTGTTCAATTCTTCTGTGTATTCTTGTCACCTCTTCTTAATATCTTCTGCTTCTCTAAGTTCCATACAGAGCATTCTGTAATGTCCATTATTGTGGCCATCTTTGCATGAAATGTTCCCTTGGTATAGTTCTTTGTGTATTCTTGTCACTTCGTCTTAATATCTTCTGCTTCTGTTAGGTCCATAAAGGGCACCTTTAATGTCATTCATGGTGCCCATCTTTACATGAAAAGTTCCCTTGGTATCTCTAATTTTCTTGAAGCAATCTCTAGTCTTTCCCATTGTATTGTTTTCCTCTGTTTCTTTGCATTGATCACCGAGGAAGCCTTTCTTATCTCTTGCTATTCTTTGGAATTTACATTCAAATGGGTGTATCTTTCTTTTTCTCCTTTGCCTTTCACTTCTCTTCCTTTCACAGCTATTTACAAGGCCTCCTTAGATAACTATTTTGCTTTTTGTATTTATTTTTCTTGGTGACAGTCTTGATCCCTTCCTTTTGTACAATGTTAGGAACCTCCATCCATAGTTCTTCAGCCATTCTGTCTATCAGGTCTAATTCCTTGAATCTATTTCTCACTTCCACTGTATTTAAAGTGTATTATATACATTTTCACTGTAAGGGATTTGCTTTTGGTCATACCTGAATGGTCTAGTGGTTTTCCCCACTTTCTTCAATTTTAAGTCTGAATTTGGCAATAAGGAGTTCATGATCTGAGCCACAGTAGCTCCCAGTCTTGTTTTTGCTGACTGTATAGAGCTTCTGTACCTTTGGCTGCAAAGAATATAATCAATCTGATTTCTGTTGTTCTTAGTAATGCTTCCTATGGCCCACTTGCCTTCACACTCCAGGAGGTTTGGCTCCAGGTAAGTGATCACATCATGGATTATCCAGGTCATTAAGAGATTTTTGTACAGTTCTTCCCTGTATTCTTGCCACTGTCTTCTTAATCTCTTTTGCTTCTGTTAGGTCCTTGCTGTTTCTGTCCTTTTTTGTGCCCATCTTTGCATGAAATGTTCACTTGATAGCTCTAGTTTTCTTGAAGAGATCTTAGTCTCTCCCAATCTGTTGCTTTCCTGTTTTTTGTTTTTTTTTTTTTTTTTTTTTGCATGT
>SJXQ01012336.1:96399-208221 GCA_006408695.1 Aepyceros melampus
TTCATCAGGCACTCTATCTATCAGATCTAGACCCTTAAATCTATTTCTCACTTCCACTGTATAATCATAAGGGATTTGACTGATGTCATACCTGAATGGTCTAGTGGTGTTGCCCACTTTCTTCAATTTAAGTCTGAATTTGGCAATCAGGAGTTCATGATCTGAGCCACAGTCAGCTCCCGGTCTTGTCTTTGTTGACTGTATAGAGCTTCTCCATCTTTGGCTGCAAAGAATATAATCAATCTGATTTCGGTGTTGACCATCTGGTGATGTCCATGTGTAGAGTCTTCTCTTGTGTTGTTGGAAGAGGGTGTTTGCTATGACCAGTCCAAAGCAAAACTATAATGATATACAGTCATACCTCAGTATCTCTGGGAGTGGAGGGGAGGTCTGGTGCCAAGAACCAGATACCAAAATTCGCAGATGCACAAGTCTCTTTATAAAATGGCATACTAGTACAGTCAGCCCACTCCATCCCCAATTTCCTCATCCCTGGGTTCTGCATCCACAAATTGACCAAACCAAGATGGAATTTAATGGTTGGCTGAATCCATAGATGTAGAACCCACAAATACAGAGGGCCCCACTGTAGCACTTAACTCCCACAGCTATTTATGATCCTATTATCCAGAACAAAAACAAAAAACACATAAAATAACAAGTATTGGCAAGGATGTGGAGAAATTGGAACTCATGTGCATTGCTGATGGGAATGTAAAATGGTGTTACTATGGAAAACAGATAGCAATTCCTCAAAAGATTAAATATAAAATTACCATAGGAGCCGGGCTTTCCTGGTGACTCAGACAGCAAAGAATCCACCTACAATGCAGGAGACCCAGGTTCAATCCCTGGGTTGGGAAGATCTCCTGGGAAGGGACTGGCTACCCACTCCAGTATTTCTGCCTGGAGAAATCCATGGACAGAGGAACAGACAGGCTACAGTCATTGGGTCACAAAGAGTCGGACCCAACTGAGCAACTAACACTTGCACCTGCACTACCATATGAGCTAACAACTCCATTTCTTGGTTATACCCAAAAGGAAGGAAAGCAAGAACTTGAACAGTCGTGCTCATAGCAGCATTATTCACAATAGCCAAAAGACAAAAGTAACCCATGTTTCCATCAATTAATGAATGAATAGGATACACAACATAATGGAATATTTTGTTGCTTAGTCACTAAGTCGTGTCCGATTCTCTGTGACCCCATGGAATGCCACACCAGACTTCCCTGTCTTTCACTATCTCCCAGAGTTTCTCAAATTTATGTGCATGGAGTCAGTGAGCTATCTAACCATCTCACCCTCTGCTGCCTTCTTCTCCTTTTGCCTTCAATCTTTCCCAGCATCAGGGTCTTTTATAATGAGTCGGCTCTTCACATCAGGTGGCTGAAGTACTGGAGTTTCAGCTTCAGCATCGTCTTTCCAATGAATAGTCAGGACTGATTTCCTTTAGGATTAACTGGTTGAATCTCCTTGCTGTCCAAAGGATTTTCAAGAGTCTTCTCTAACACCACAGTTCAAAATCATCTATTCTTCAGTGCATAGCCTTCTTTATGGTCCAACTCTCACACTAGTACATGACTACTGGAAAAACCATTAAGTATGACTACATGGACTTTTCTTGATAAAGTGATATCTTTGATTTTTAGTATGTGTCTAAGTTTGTCATAGTTTTTCTTCCAAGGACCAAGTGTCTTTTAATTTCATGGCTGCAGTCATCGTTCACAGTGATTTTGGAGCCTAAGAAAAGAAAATCTGTCACTGCTTCCACTTTTTCCCCTTCTATTTACCATGAAGTGATGGGACTGGATGCCATGATCTTAGTTTTTTGAATGTTGAGCTCTTAAGTCAATTTTCTGACTCTCCTCTTTCACCTCTCATTGAAGCTCTTTAGTTCCTCTTTACTTTCTGTCATTAGACAGGTATCATTTGCATATATAAAGTTGCTGATATTTCTTCTGACAATCTTGATTCTAGTCTGTGATTCATCCGGCCTGGCAGTTCCCATGATGTACTCTGCAAATAAGTTAAATAAACAGCGTGACAATATACAGCCTTGTTGGACCCTTTTCCCAATTTTGAACCAGTCAGTTGTTCCATGTAAGGTTGTAACTGTTGCTTCTTAACCCGCATACAAGCTTCTCAGGAGACACGTAAGGTGGCCTGCTATCTCCATCTCTTTAAGAATTTCCCACAGTTTGCTGTGATCCACACAGTCAACGGCTTTCACATAGTTAATGAAGCAGAAGCAAATTTTTTTGTGGAATTCCCTTGCTTCTCAATGATCTTACAAATGGAAATTTAATATCTGGTCCTTATGCTTTTGCTAAATCCAGCTTGAATAATGGAATATTATTCAGTCTTAAAAAGGAAAGAAATTTGATATGTGCTAAACCACTGATGAACCTTGAAGACATTATGCTAAGTAAATGAAATAAGTCAGTCACAGAAAGGACAAATATTGTATGATTTCAATTATATGAGGTTCTTAGAGTAGTCAAATTATAGAGACAGAAAGCAGAATGATGACTGCCAGAGACTGTGGGGAGGCAAGGGATGAGTTACTACTGAAATGAGTATTAGTATTTAAATAAGTACAGAGTTTCAAGTGGAGAAGATAAAAAAATCTTGGAGATGAATGATGGTGATGGGTGCACATTGTGATTGCCCTTCAAAATAGTGATAAAGTTTATGTTATGTATATTTTGCCACAATTTTTAAAAATGAGTTTTAGATATTTAACTTGCTCATTTATGTGACTGAAATAATACACATTAAAAAAGAAGATAAAAGCTAGCTATAGGAAAACACCATTAACATTATTTTAACCCTGAACCTCCATATGTTTCACAGCCTTTCTAAATAAACTTGAAACTGTCAAGCTATATCTTGTATAACCTCTCAGTAATCCAGCTTCTGAACAATAAATCTGAGTATAGAGTATTACATAGGTTAAAAAGGGGTCTTCTAAGCAGGACATTTTGAGTGGCAGTGTGACATCCTTATTTCAAAGTGTCTTCTTCATAAGTTACCAAGTAATGCATTCTCCTGCCACATGATACAGAAGTCCAGTATTCCTGTCACAGTTTTGGGTTTAAAAAAAAAGAAGAGAACAAGTAAAAACTATAGAAAAAACTATAGAAAAAACTATAGAAAAAATTATAGAAAAAACTATAAGAATTTTAAAAGGTCACCTATTATAGCTACCCCATAACACAGTAATCCAAATTATGTTGATTATTCCATTTTCACATTATAAATTAGGAAGCAAGGCCCAGGAAAAATGATACAAAATGGGTATTCCAAGAGCCAGAATATTTTTCAAGGAAAGCAATATTCAAACAAAGAGAGACTCTCTTAAGTCATTAAACTGGTAAGTCAACATATTAAAAGTAATCATTCTCTATCAGTAATGATACCCAAGTTACTGAAGTTATTACATCATATAATCCAGTCTTTTCTGCAAGTTTGTGGGTACATAAAAGTTCATATAATAATAACAGTTAACATTATTAACTCAGTGCCAGACAACAGTCTAAAGGCTTGTAATGTGGTATTTCATTAATATTCACAATAGTTTTATGAGATAAAACAGTATCATCTCTGCTTTATAGACAAAGATAGGGGTTTAGATACATGACTAGGCAAGGTCACGCTGGAGTTAATGGCAGGTTGAGGATCAGAAGCAAAGGGTGCCAGATTCTAAAGCCTGTGTTCTTTTCCCATATTTTTTTTATTTTATGGATAAAGAAACTAAGACTCCTAAAATGTAAATTTCTCCTAAGGTCACTAAGAGTTCCTAATTCCTGTCCAGTGTGGGATCTACCATACCACACTGTTTTTCAATATCCTATTTTTAGACAATAAGATCACCATTGCTCAATTTAAGCCTGATATAGTAAGTTCTAGATTTCTATACAAATTCTATTAATTTAGATAGGGTCAAAATGTCATAGGTTCAAAAAGAAAAAAAATGTATTATGGCATTTAGAAAGAAAGAAACATTATTTAGTGATAATTCTATTTATCTTGAGAATGAGAAAACAAAGTCCACAAATGATAGTCCCCTAGTCCCTACTCAATCTAGTCCCCTAACATTCAATCTTTCCCCCCAAACTGGTGTGTGAAGTGAAGTCACTCAGTCATGTCTGACTCTTTGCAACCTCACGGAGTGTACCAGGCTCCTTCATCCATGGGATTTTCCAGGCAAGAGTACTGGAGTGGGTTGCCATTTCCTTCTCCAGGGGATCTTCCCAACCCAGGGATAGAACCCAGGTCTCCCGCATTGTAGGCAGATGCTTTACCATCTGAGCCACCAGAGAAGTGTGTGTGTGATAGACGCCAAATTTCTCAAATCACTGACATAATTAAGTTAAAGAAAATCATCAAGAGACCAGATATCTCAATATGAGGAAAATGTTAGAGGCTTTTAAGTGCTAGTTGCAAAGTGTTTAAAAGTTTCTAGATGCAAAGTGATATTCCTACCAAAACAGTAAGTGTGATATTATTCTAAATTATCAGGAAAAGATGGATTCAGATTAAAGAAGTCACACTGTATGATTCAGTACCGCATTGTAGGCAGATGCTTTACCATCTGAGCCACCAGAGAAGTGTGTGTGTGATAGACGCCAAATTTCTCAAATCACTGACATAATTAAGTTAAAGAAAATCATCAAGAGACCAGATATCTCAATATGAGGAAAATGTTAGAGGCTTTTAAGTGCTAGTTGCAAAGTGTTTAAAAGTTTCTAGATGCAAAGTGATATTCCTACCAAAACAGTAAGTGTGATATTATTCTAAATTATCAGGAAAAGATGGATTCAGATTAAAGAAGTCACACTGTATGATTCAGTAGTGATATTTAACATCTGAACTAAATCTAACATGGCACCAAATGATATGGTATGAACTTAAGGACTACAGAAAATCAAAAGAGGAAGAATTGATGAAAAGTGTGTGTGTGTGTGTGTGTGTGTGTGTGTGTTAGTCGCTCAGTCGTGTCCGACTCTTTGCAACCCCACGGACTGTAGCCCACCAGGCTTCTCTGTCCATGGAATTCTCCAGGCAAGAATACTGGAGTGGATTGCCATTCCCTTCTCCAGAGGAACTTCCCAACCCAGGAATCGAACCCTGGTCTCCTGCATGGCAGGCAGATTCTTTGATGAACAGTAGAAAACTGAAACAGTGCAACTTGTGGGAGACCTCTGAAGACAGGCAAAGTCTACAAAACAAGGCAATGAAGAAGACAGCAATATTACTAGACCAATATTTTGTGTCTTGAGACAATATTTAATAAATAGGAGCAGAGAATGGATATATGGGGATGTGGGAGTGAAAGAAACTGAATCAGTATGTTAAAGCCTAAATTACAACCAGAAAATACTTCAAGACTAATTTAAACTCACATGGTTAAAAATCAGACCTTTTAAAACAATGTCAAACACATCTTGTCTCCATCAAATTACCAAATAAATGATAAAATAATAATGCTCAATATGACAAGAGAATGTGGAGAAAGATGTTCTTATATGCTGCTGATAGAAGCACAAATAATGGAATTGCTTTCTTCATGAAAAACAATTCAGTAAACCTTTAAAGTATTCATATAGTTTAACTCAATAATCCCACTTGTAAAAAAAAAAAAAAAACAGAACACACTAATCAAATCGTCCATCACACTTTACATTATAATTGTGAAAAACCAAAAGGTACATAAAAGTTTAGGAATATTGGGAAAATTAAGTAAACATGAGTTCAACTATAACAGTGTGTATGTCATTTAAGATTATGTTCAAAGAGAAAATTAATAAAATACTAAGTACATAATAAGGATATCCAAATTTTTAAATTGCATAAGAAAAAACTATAATGAAAAACACCAAAATTTTCACTATAGTAATCTCTAGGTGATAAGATTGTGTGAACTATGTATATTTTTACCTCTATGCAATATTTTTTAAATTCATCAAAATGGGTAAACTTTACATTTATAACCATAAAAAATATAAAAA
Source organism: Aepyceros melampus (assembly GCA_006408695.1). Taxonomy (NCBI): domain Eukaryota; kingdom Metazoa; phylum Chordata; class Mammalia; order Artiodactyla; family Bovidae; genus Aepyceros; species Aepyceros melampus. The sequence continues at coordinate 102,417 of SJXQ01012336.1, forward strand.
ACAATATATATGGGGCCATATTGAGCAACAGCATAGGGAAACAATTCATACCAAATGACAACTGGCTTGATGTCTTCAATAAGTCACAGCATGAGAAAGAAAATCAAGAAATGTAGCACGAGATATGAGCTGTTCTAGATTTTTTAAAAATTAAAAAGTTTAATAAATATAACAAGAGTCATTAGCTCAGTAACAATTTAGGAAGGAAAAAACAGACATTTTTTAGAAAGGAAAGACATTTAGGAAGGAAAAAATGAGACATCTGAGGGACAATGGATACAATTTGAATATGGCCTGGGTATAAGAATACATTGGAAACATTTTATTAACTTTGTTTCATGTGATACAGCATTATGGCTATGTACAAGGATGTCCTATATCAGGGCAGGTCAGAAGGAGATGCAGACTAAACAATTTAAAGGTAAAATTTTACAACCTGCAATTTACTTCCAAATCATTCCGAAAAAATATATATGAAGCAAATTAAAGATTACTGAATCTAGACATTAGGCATATGAGTTTCACTGTAAGATTTTTCTACTTTGTATTTTGGAAATTTTTCATTATAAATAGTTTTAAAACATATGGAATCTTTGTTAGTTTCAAAAGAAAAATAGCTATGCATTTATAGCCGAGGAAAATAAAATAGTGCCAAAGAAAGAAGAGCCTAGAATCAAGTAGGTCAGGTTTGCAGCTATTTTAGTAACTAGGTTTGAAGATCTGAGTACTGACTGAGAGGAAGAGGGGAGAAAAGTTATAATTAAAACTGCAAGACTTGGTAGTAAGCTGAAATAGCTCAGCTGAATATTAAATGAGAAAACCAGAGAAATCTGAAGACTAACTGAAACAGGATAATTGGGAAAGAAAAGGATTGAGAAAATTTTTTAAGATAAAACACAGACTTTGGAGAAATTATTTGCAAACAACATGCCTTATATAAAATTTGTATTCAGTATATATGTAAAGGACTCTTAAAATTGAAAAATTTTTTAAAAAAACAAAACCTCCGATTTAAAAATGGGTAAGGATTTTAATAGACATTTCACCAAAGAAGATACATCAAGGGCTAATAAGTACATGAAATGATGCTCAACAGCAGTAATCTTTAGAAAAATGCAAATTAAAACTACAATGAAGTACTACTTCACACTCCCCACAATGGCTATAATCAAAGTGTCACTAAGGATATAGAGAAATTAGAACCCTTAAACACCGCCGATGAGAGTGCACAGTGGTCTGACCACTCTGAAATTAGTTTGGCAGTTTTTCATAAATTTACTATACAACTTGATAATTCCACTGAAAGGTATCTACTCAAGAGAAATGTATGATCAAAGACTTTTATAAGAATGTTCACAGCAGCATTATCATGGTAGCCAAATAGTGGAAACAATCTGTCCATCAACTGGTGAATGGATAAGCAAAATGAAGTATATTCATACAAAATGAATATGAATTCATTCATTTAATATTCACATGCTGAATACTATTTAGCAACAGAAGGGAATAAGATATTGATACATGCTATAACATATGAACTTCAAAAATATTATAATCAAAAAAGAAGCCAGGCAAAAGACTATATATAGCTTGATTCCATTTGTAAGTAATGTTCAGAAAAGGTAAAACTATAGATAGTAACATTAATAATTGCTAGGGGCTAGGAATGTGAATGTAAAGTGACTACACAAAAGTACAAAAATCACTGAATCATACATTTTAAATCAGCAATTTTTTATAGTAAGTAAACTATAACTCAATAAGTTTGTTTACAAAATAAAGAGTTTAAGATGGTGGTTCAATGAATTCAACATTGTTGACTATGTATGAAATTTACAAGTAAAAATTTTCAGTACAGGCAGCTAAAAATATAAACAAAAGAGAAATTTTGCTATTATCACCAACAAAATGATGGTCAAAGTCATAAGATAAAATAAAAATTGGGGGAGACAAATGTATAAAGTGTGAGATCCTAGTAATGAGTCTTGAAAAACACCCACATTAAGTAATTCAAGTATCTTTTGTTGACTTTTCAAAACTATTAACAAAATCGAGGCCTTTTCGATTTCTATTGCAGTTGCCATATAAATAATAAATAAATGAGGCTGAGGGTAAAAAGGTAGTGTGAAGAGGCACAGCAAGTCATGCAAACTTAGATAAGATCCACATACTCAGGTGGGAAACTGCAGGCAAACTGCTTGTACATTCAAAAGCATAATTAATGTTTTACTCCCCCAAAATGTAACAAAATAGAGCCCTTGTTTCTCTCCTAAGATATCCCTTAGAGCACTAGATTATATTTCAATCATTTTATAGTCACACATTTGTAGAAAAGCATTTGTAGAAAAGTAAAGAAAGTGAAGTCGCTCAGTCGTGTCCAACTCTTTGCACCCCATGGTCTGTAGCCTCCTGGAACCTCCATCCATGGGATTTTGTATTGGAGTGGGTTGCCATTTCCTTCTCCAGAGGATCTTCCTGATCCAGGGATCAAACCCAGGTCTCCCACATGACAGGCAGACGCTTTACTGTCTGAGCCATACAACTCCCTTAAAAAGACTATCCAAAATTCAGCTCATTTCCATATAGAAAAACATAAAAACATTTGAAGAACAAGGCAAATGCTGACAAAGATAATTATACATGGCTGTAATTTTAAGTAATAATTTGAAATATATCTTTTAACTTGTCTTACTCAGCAAGCTTCACATTTACTATAGAAATGTTTACAATTTACTGAGATTAATCTGTTGATTGAGATTCATGGTAAATAGATGGGGAAACAATGGAAACAGTGAGAGACTTTATTTTGGGGGGGCTCCAAAATCACTGCAAATGGTGATTGCAGCCATGAAATTAAAAGATGCTTGCTCCTTGGAAGAAAAGCTATGACAAACCTAGACAGCGTATTACAAGCAGACATTACCTTCCAACAAAAGTCCATCTAGTCAAAGCTATGGTTTTTCCAGTAGTCATGTATGGATGTGAAAGTTGGACTATAAGGAAAGCTGAGCCCCAAAGAATTGACGCTTTTGAACTGTGGTGTTGAAGACTCTTGAGAGTTCCTTGGACAGCAAGGAGATCAAATCAGTCAATCCTAAATGAAATCAGTCCTGAATATTCATTGGAAGGACTGAAGCTGAAACTGAAACTGCAATACTTTGGCCACCTGATGGAAAAGACCCTGATGCTGGGAAAAACTGAAGGCAGAAGGAGAAGGGGACGACAGAGGATGAGATGGTTGGATGGCATCAGTGACTCAATGGACATGAGTTTGAGCAAGCTCCGGGAGTTGGTGATGAACAGGGAAGCCTAGCATGCTGCAATCCATGGAGTCGCAGAGTCCACCCAACTGAGCGACTGAATTGAACTGAGATTGATCTGTTAGCACACTATAAACATTATCCTTATTCATCTCCTCAAATAAAGGAATAACACAGACTATCTTTTGTGCTAATTCTAAAATGCAGGATTCACTTCCAAATTAAAAATTATATGATCTAGATTTCTGGAAGCCATTTAATAAGTGATAAAGTTAACTCTGAAAACAACTTTTACTTCAAAAAAACTTCTGGTCACTATGTCAACATATACATGCGCACAAACTGAGAAGGCAGCAAACCATTTAAAATAACATGAGTAAAGAAAATACATGATTTTCTAATAAAAATACCAGCAACAGAGATTTCAATTAATAATCATTAATATATAGGCTATTTACATCAACTATTAAAAAATACTTTAAATAAAAATATCCTTTCATATCAATTAGTATATGATTCTCTACTAAATACCATACAACAGGTTATAATTCATAAAGTATTACCCATTCAGAGTGACTGCCTAAATGATTCTGAAAATCCTTTAACACAATTTTAAGATTCAGAACATTCTTAATTTTCATATCTTACTTAAGTGATTTTTATTCACCAGACTAGCCATATCTTCAACATATTTGCTAATAAACTCTGTAAGCTTGGTAAAACCCTCTTGGTATAAATGTCTGTTTAACATCTATCTACCCCATTAGACTGTAAGGCCCTGTTGTTCACTGCCATGCCTCACAGCACAGTACCCAGCAGGGAAGAACTGCTTGGTATTTTGTAGAAAGGGGCATGTGAACAGTCATCTGGTATTGTAGTATGAACATTAGAAAAACCAGTAAGATGGAGATCAGGTTTCCAAATTCTATAAATTTCAGAATGTTCTTACTGTGTGTAAACAATTGGAATTTTGTAATTACATGTACTCTGAGAGTATGTAAGGAATACATCTCCAGCTTCTCCACACTTTAATACTGTTCTTTCACTTATTCATTAGAAAAAGTCAGTAGATGCTTTTTATCCCTAGCCTGGAAATGTGCTTTCTAGCCACTTAAGGATCATTTCAACAAAATTTCAGACAACAAAACATTGTGATTCTTCTGTAGTAATCAACACTCATTCAAAAGACAAATACTGAACAAAGACTATAAGCCAAGAACTAAAGAGCATAGCAATAAAACAGATACAACCTCCAGCCTTCAGGAGCTTGTATTCTAGTAAATCACTTTTCAATGAGATTGCTACTTCTATTTTGTTGAGTCATCTTAATGCAAAACAAGGGACCGCCCTGGTGGTACAGTAGGTAAGACTCCAGGCTCCCAATGCAGGGGGCCTTGGTTCGACCCCTGGTTAAGGAACTAGATCCCACATGATGCAACTAAGACTTGGCACAGCCAAATAAATATTTAAATCCAAAACAAAAACAAACAACAAAACAATGATAGTGGTGGCTGTTTTTCAAAAACTGGATCCTCTTACATGCTAAATTTATCAAATCCATTAGCAATAAGGGACTTAGAAACCAGAATATTTCACTGGTCTCAGTGCATTAAACCACTACAATTCTACCGATTATTTCTAAAGAAAATATCTGTTGGAGACCTTTCAGAAAAACCAACTATTTTTGAAATACTGTTTCTATGTTGGTAAATGTCCTAATAATTTAAACATGTGTGTGCACAAACATACAGGTGTTTCCTATGTGTGCACATGTATGCATCTGTATGTGGATGTGGACATATTTTTTTAATTGTGTTCATGTGCATACTCAGTTTTTTAATGGAAGAGAGAATACTTAAAAAATATACCCAGCACTGACTCCATGCTATTTATTCTAAGTCAATTTCGTTTCAATTCAGTTGTTTTCAATTTACTTTAGGAGCAAGCAGAACAATTTTTATACTACACTGTTCTGGTCACTCTACGGTGATATCAGCCTGTCATCACTGCAACAGCTGCATGGTAACAACTTCCTGGTAGCACATAATTTCATGGTAAGTACAATTCATTTTCCTCCACAGAAACAGCTTTCTCTAATTTTTTTAAAAATTCACAGAAAAACCCTGAGTGCCAAGACCCTGCATAGTAAGAAGTAACTATATACTTATGCTGACACTGCCTCTAACCTAATATGATTGAAGTGATTTTATTTCTCTAAGCTTCATTTTTATCAGCAGTGGGGGTGTGGGGGGGGGCAAACTGGAGGGTTGGACTAATTGTTCTCCCAGGTCCAATCTGCAATGACTTCATGACAACTAAGTAGAAATGAACCACTATCTGATAATGTATCATGAAAATAAGAATTTCCCCAAATTTAATGTATAATAGTTTGATTCTATATACACTAAAGAAACAGTGGAAAAATCACCAATTCCTGGATTCCCAACTTTGTAATTATCAGGTTCCACTCCCTTTCTAAATATGTGTTTTGGAATGAGCAGAATATAACTTAAAAAAAAAATTACAGTTGGCTTTTATAAACATTCTAACACTGATTTATTCCCACAAATCAGCCTTTATGAGCATTCCTGTTTTTAAAAAAAATATGATGCCTAAATAGTAAATTACCTATTTTCCCCAAATTTTTCCTTCTAAACAAAAACAGATTTCTCCAGAATATGAAAAAGGATTTATCCTGAATACACTAGAAAGAGCACCATATTTTTCTGACTCTTTAGTGACAATCAGTTCCATTCGAATATGTAAGATATGCTTTGAAACATCAAAGGAGAATTTAACTACCCAGCTGGGATTAAACCTCTTGTTCATCATTAGAAATCAAACAGTCCTAAAAATGTTATACCCTCACTTGGCCAAGTCAAGTCTCCGAAACTGTTTCTATATCAAATTGGCCCAGAAAACATCATCAAAATCTGTTCACTAAAGTGGAATTACTTTAATCCTGTTAACTGAATTCACTTGTAATCTCCTCCCCACAAACACACCACTTAGTGTTCAAATTACATTTAAAAAAATGTTCTTTAATAATATATCAGCTCTTTTTAGAACTCATATTATTAAATCAATTTAAACTATTCCTTGAAAAAAAATTTCAAAAACAAAATGAAACATTTATAGAAATTTTAAATTCAGGGGAGAAGTTAGGAAATAATATCTTTAGAAAAAGATTTTAACATCATGAAAGTATTTCAAATATAACACTGAATCCTACACATTTTTAAAAATTAGCTAACTTTTTTGGCCACTCCATGTGGCTGCTGGATCTTAGTTCCCTAATCAGGGATTGAACCCAGGCCCGGGCAGCGAAGGCAACGAGTCCTAACACATCCAAGACATATCCAAATGTTATCTAGAAGGATCCCAAGTGACAAGACTGATTTAAGTTCAACAGAGCTATAATAATGAAGTCACACCCTGTACAGGCGGTTAGGTTCTACAGAGTAAGGCAAAAACTGGTCAAAATAACCCCTTCAAAAATCCTTTAAAAAGCCCATAAAGTACATTGTTCTGTGCATACTATAATCTTTATATATAATTCTAACCCAGTTAGCTTTTCCTCCAGCATTAGAATAGATTGGTTTGTTCTGTGGAAAATCACAGAAAATACTTGGCTTGCTTTTGGCAACTGCTGCTGCTGCTGCTGCTGCTGCTAAGTCGCTTCAGTCATGTCCGACTCTGTACAACCCCATAGATGGCACACATATTGTTTTAAAAACACTCTTTATTGGGGGAAAAGAGGAATTCTTTTCTATTTTTCTCCCTAGTTAGGTGTTTTCAACTTTAGTTAAATTCAAATAAGTTAAACGTACATATGACATGACTCTTCTAAACATGAGAGGTTTCTGAATGTTCATTCAGCTGAATTCATGGGGAAAAAATGGTATCTGAGATGATGAAGGCTGAATGTGACTTATATGGAGGGAAAGAGAGAGCACTTCTGGGAAAAAAAAAAAATTTAACCAAGAAAAGCTTCAGGACTGTCGTAGAAATAGAAGCCAGAATATGAATGATGAAAGAATGGAAGTTGTGAAGTAGAAACACTGAATAAATCTGATTATTATTTTCATCAAATTCTAAGATAAAATGAAAACAGGGAGATACGGCATTAGCTTAAAGAAAAAGTAGGGTCCAAGGAAGAGTTTTTGTTTGTTTTGGTTTTGTTGTTTTTGGCTTTGTTTTCCCTTGAGCACTAATAAATGAGGCAGTGTTGAAAAGTATATTTTTACATTCTTTCTCTGATGCTTGTCTTGCTACTGAACTACCATTTGTTGCCAAGAGGACAGAGTGTCCAGCAAATCATATCTGTTTCTATAAAAAGATCAGAAAAGAAAAACATCAAGCAGACTATTTGATGAGACAAAAATCTGCCTCCTAAAAAAAGTCTCCACAAAGCTTAAGAAAAACATTTTTTACCAGAAATTTTACAAACTTTTCAGGCATACAGCATTTTGGCTCATTTACTTTTAGTAATTACAACCATAGTTTTCAAGAAAAAAAATCTTATCTTGGCACTTTAAGTAGACATTAACCAACAATAACAACTTAAGTCCAAACTTTTGAATGTGATAAAATATGAAAATTGCTTTATATAAAGTCCTCTACAAATATTACTTTATGATACAAGCAAAACAAAAAATATCACATAAGATTAGTAGAATTTTGAAGCAGAAATATTTTTCAGTGGAAAGGGAGCAGAAAGCTCCTTTATACCATAATAGAGATCAAATAGTTCAAAAATTCATACTTTCTTTAGATCTAAATCCTCTGTGCCTAGTACAGTGCTTGGCACATACCAAGAATGTTTGTTTCATAAATGAAGAAATGTTTTATAATGGTCCACCATATACCACTCACTCTAATCCTCTAAGCCACACCATCCCTCCCCAAAACTACAAAACAAATCTGGTTCTATTTGAGGACATTTAACTACAGAATAAGTGGTTATTGTCCTATCCCCATTGTAGAAAATAAACTGCTAAATCAAACTATAATGACTTTATCCTTCTTTTGTCCTAAAAGGAAACAAGTACTATGAATACCCTAACCATCCCAACCTGCCTTCCCCAAGCACGTATCACCACTGCCACCCTCACAAAACCACCATGTAATCAGATCTACACTCTTAAATATAGAATATTTACGATTCTGATTCCCTTGCAATTTCACATAAACTGACTTTTACGAAAGTCATGCAGGTGGAGAAAATGATTATTTAACACACAATAATCACAAATAACACTACACAAAGGACACAAATGTTCACTGAACATCTATTATACGCCATGTACTATGCTAGTCTTTATACATACAGCTGAGATAAGTATTACTTTATTTTACAGGAAAACAAATTAATGATCTCTAAGACCAAGTAACCTACCCAAGTTTTAAACCCTAAACTTCCAGCATTCACCAAGCACTTTCCTACAGGACTATGGTATAAAAATTGATTGATCAGAACATTTAGAGGATATTAGGCTCTAGTGGGCTTCCCTGGTGGCTCAGATGGCAAAGAATCCGCCGGCAGTGCAGGAGACCCGGGTTTGGTCCCTGGGTTGAGAAAATTTCCTGGAGGAGAGCATGGCAACCCACTCCAGTAGTCTTGCCTGAAGAATCCCAATGGACAGAGGAGCCTGGCAGGTTGCCGTCCATGGGGTTGCAAAGGGTCAAACATGACCAAGGGACTAAGCACAGAACACACAGGCACTAGTGAAGGGATGAGAGAAAGGATACACCACTAGAATGGATTCTACTTTCAAGCACTGAACAACACATGCTTCTATTTATAGTAAATGTAAATTAGGAAATGCTCATTTGTTTTAAAATGTTTGTATATAAGTGCTTTTTAAATGAAAGTTACCCTAATTCGTTAAAACATACAACTCAATTTCTTTTTAGAAAACATTCACATTCAAGGTTGATGCAGATTTCACCTGTACTTAGCTATTGCTTCATCTTTCTTAGAATCTCTCTTAGTTCAGTCTTCTTTTTTAACAAGGAAAAAACAGTATCTTGCTCAAAAAAAAAACCACCTATGGCTTGTCTATGAATCCATGAAAACTGAACAGATTTTAAAATATGAACCAGGAAGACTACTTCAACTGGAAAGAAATCCTAAAAATGTAAAAGTAAGCCACTTTCCTAGAGAGCTGACTTAATAACCAAATCCTTAAATCACATTTTACTAGTTTAACAGATCATTTTTCATAATCGACAGATATGTTTTATGTTTATAACATGAACTACATAAGCAATTCAGAAAAAATCACAATCTTAGTATAAATTTTTCATCTGAGAACATAATGTGTTCACTGAGCATAAAAATGGTTCTACAATACAGGAGTACACAGACTACCACACAAATTTTGTTTTTAAAAATTAAAAAAATTAACTTTATTTTATAACTTTTATAAATAAATACATAAATACACAGAGATATAAATGAGAGGTACATTTAGTAAACCAGTGCACTAGAAGACAAAGAAAGCAATTAGTATGGGAGAGTTTAATGAACACAGCTTTAAAGCCCTTCTGGAAATTACAGGCTTGATAAAAGCACTAACGTTCTACCAGTTGCTGAAACAGGTGCTACTGCCAATCAACTGCATTTGCTGAAGCTGAAGCATAAAGACATTAATTAATCTCTATACTAAAACCAATGGCTGCCTGCCATTTTGATTACCATTTTTTAAAAAAGGGAAAAAGATACAGTGCTTATATAGCCAAATACAACTCTAGGTAAACTACAATTCTAGGTAAGCGCTGTATCTACTTACTTACTTATATTATTTTCTGGTGTTCTTTATTCTAAATCCAAAACTTCAGTAGGTTGGAGTCTTTGGTCTTACAGTCTCTCCACCTGTTATTTATGAGTTATTTCTAGTACCACAAAGAATATGAAAGTATTTGTGAGATACTTGGAGAAAAAGTCTTTCTTTGTTGTTGTTCATTTTGAACCTTTCTATCAAGAGATACATGACTCATGAAGGCATTCTTTAGATCAAATCTGCCTTTTCATTAGAACTTACCCACACTCCCCTATCTCAGCTCTCAAAACACACACACACACCACATACCATATACCACATGCACACACACACCCCTAAATATTTTTGTCCTACCACCATCATATCCTACCTACCTTTATCATGTGAACCCTGTTCAGAGCACTGCTCAGAATTTAACGAAGATAACAATACTTAATGCTTCCAAGTCTGGGCAATTTTTACAAAACTTCTGAAGTTCTTTTAAAATATGCTGGGACAAGATGCCAAAGAAATTGTTTCAATCCATTTGAAAACACGTAAATATAAAGTGAAAAATGTTTGTGGAGGTTATTTTTATGATTTTCCATCCCTTCAATGTTTCAAGTTAACATTGATCCTTGAATCTTAAGTAACACTATCTGTTTTACATGTTTTTAAAGTTGCTTTCATTCAACTGTACATGCCTGTGACCTCCACAATGACCTCTACAAAAGCAGTTGTGCACTTTACTGTGGTGCAAATCCTCACAGACAAGTTGAACCTGTTCTTTTTGGCGCTGAGCCCTTTCGCTGAACACACAGCTGAGATTTATTATAAAAGGGAACTAAGGGGCATTATTGCACAACATTTATCCTTCACATACAGCCAAGTATAATCTTTTACAACCTTTGAGAGCTCTTAAATAAACAGATCTTCTCTTAATTGCATAAAGAGTTTCTTATTTGTCACCAATCATATGGCATATTGAGATTTATTTTACATTAGGAAAAAGCTAGCACAAAAAACACACATTCTAAAAAGTTGTTAGTCTCTTAGTATTTATTCAAAAATAATAATACTCTGAACACTCAGACCTAAGGATCCTTTGAATACTCAAACCTTGCTGTTTTTAGCAAGTTCAACACAGGTAATAAACATCTGTCTTCAAGGAGCTAAACTTTAATAGGTTTAAGAAATCTTTCTCTAGCACTTCTATGGGTCTTTTGAAAATATTTCAAAGAAAATATTAACCTTTACTTTTATACTGTTTTGTGTTTTCCTTTTAATTTCAAAGTTCAATTTTAGTTAGCTTTGCCATAGCATTTTAAAAACAGTTACCATTTCTAAAGAATTCTGAGCTCTGATACACATAACTGCTACCAGGCAGATCTCACTTCAACAGCAGATCTGATACTGTGGAGGAAGAGAAATTTCATGAATTCTAAGAGTATCTCTTATAACAGAAATTACCACACCATTTACATTATTTCTTCAGGATTTGCTAATTGATTCATCATCAAGACTTGCCTGTGGAAAACAAAGAAACTACTATAACCTCAAGTATCTATCCTGAAAGTCAGGTTCAAACTAGCTTATCAGCTAACTGCTCAACATAAAGGAAACTAAAATATGTTGATTCAGGTGAATATTTCCTTGCTCTAAGTTCTTCTGATCTTTTTCATTACTATTAAGTGTACAAACAATCAGGGAAATGTCTATAGACTTATGGGAGGGGGTCAGGGTGCATTGTTTAATGGATATAGGACTTCAATTTTACAAGATGAAAAAAATTACAGAGACTGATAGTAGTGGTGGTTGCACAACAATATGAATGTATTTAATAGTACTGAACTGTATACTTAAAAATGGTTAAAATGGTAAATTATATGTATTTTACCAGAATAAATTCAGTTTAATTTAAAAGATAAAATTATTATTTTTTAAAGGTTGATAAAAAATTGGTTTTTAATGGTGAAAAAATCTAATGTTATATTTTTAGGAATCAGGGGTTCATAGTGAGCAAAACAGACATATTCACAGATGATACCAAATATAAAGACAAAATAAGTGAAGAATTAAATAAATTTCTTTCAGTAAAATTAAACATTTTAAGCAACATATTTATATTGCTCCAGACCTAAGAAAAGATGTTTTAAACAATCTGTCTCTCTAATATTCTCTCCTTCTGTCTAGGGAATACAAGTAGAATTTCATGAGTTTGGACATTTATAAACTTCGTCACTAAAACAGGAAAAAAAGTTTTATGTAAATATGTAGTCTTTCAGAAAAAACTTATATTAAATTTTAATTGTTTTTGCTAGCATTACATCTTTAAATAGATATAATTAGTATGCTCGAACATCACTAACCAGTTTCATTCATAATGTTTATACTACTTGAGGAAACATAAAAATTGATGACAATAACTATAAAACATGAAACAAATACATAAAAAATGTCTCAAGACTTGATCTTACACAATGTTCTAACACTATGTCAACACTGGTGGTATTTTTTAAATACCTAAGCCCTCTAATTCATTTTGAAATGCATGTGCTTTAAGATTTCCATAATATCTAAAACCACCTTGATGAAGTAATAACTATAATTAAAAATAACATCCAAAGAACCCATAGTTGTAATGTTAAGCAGGTTAACCCAGGTTAACCTCCAAATAACTTAAAGCAGCTGTAAGAACAATTCCAGTCTCCATTTATTTTGGTTTTTCACACCACAACTTTCTCATCTTTCTCATCTCTCTTCTTTCTAGCAAGAATGCAAACAAAATCACTATCTGCCTATAATTCCTTACTCTTTTAAACTCCTCATACTAGGTATCCTCATGGAATAAGGCAATGTTTAAAATACAGGCTTTGGAATCCTAAAAGTCAAATCCCAGCTCTACCGTGAGTATCATTTCTTAAACATGCCTCATTTTTACCTGTAAAATTATTTTCATGACTCAAATAAAATATATTTAAAGGACAGAGCATAGTCTAGTATGTACAAAATGCTACTCTATTATCACCTTCATCAGGAAGAGAAAGAAGAGGAATATTTTACACCATTGCCATAGCCCATCTATTAGTCACTACCACCAGATAAAATCACCACAGGCAAGTATTAACATATGAATGGTAAACTTTCAAAAGCCTGTCTGTAAGAACTCAAGACATTTTCCTACAGAAACAAAAGTTTTGAATGAGGGTACAATCCTGAAAGTAGGTTAACAATATATAAAACATTAATTATCTTAAATTTAGTAAAGCCCTGGAAGCAATACATGAGAGAAAACAAAGAAAAGTTTGCTTTCTTTTTCCTGGGTACAACCTTGGCCTTAGGCAAAACTTCAAATTTCTGAAATTTTAGCTTCTCTGATTTTCCCTTTTGTATTCCTATCCAGATCTACTATCTTTCTCAGGCATTTTATGTCACCACAACACTGTAACACTTAGTTCCTAATTAGAAACATTCCACTCAAACCTACTGATTGTCAATGTGCTCCATGATCTTAAGTCACCAACCTACATCTCATCACAAAACTTCCTGATATCACTAAGGTGTTAGAAGTAAAGAAACTGCATTGCATGATTTTACATGGACATCTGTTTTTATTACATTATTACTGCTTTTAAAAAGAACATTTGTAAAACATTTTTTCTGGAACAAAATACAAAGCAGTAGTTACCTTTTAAATATATGGGCTAAGAAATATTCATTGATCATTTTATACCTTGCATAATGTTTTTGTGTTTTTAGCAAGTGTCCACAAATTATCTGGGCCAAATTTTTCATCTTCATGTTTTCCTATATAAAAATCAGATTCTCAAAAAGCATTAACATTTTTCACAATGAATCAACTATGGTAACATCAGGAACTCCACAATGAAAACTTGGAAGAGTACAGAAGCCCTGGTTAAAATCTGAGTGTCCATAAATAATGAAACTCAGAGAATCCTATAAGTATACAAAATATTAAACATCATCTCCAGTCTTACTCGCCACTTGATTTTGAATCTCTTTTTCAATATCCCTATGTATGACTAAACACCCTACAACTTATCAACCACAGTACCAGAATAGTTTATAGAGATATGTCTCAGTACCTAAATAAATGCATAAAAGTATACACTTAACTGAATAAAGAGAGATGAAACCTATATGACACAACAAAATGTACATCTATGTGCACAAATCACAATATTTGTCTTACAAAGTTTAACTACAACTTTTTTTGTCTTCATTTTCTTTATCTCATAAGACTTTCTAGGAATTATGATTTTTTTTCCTTTTTTGGCCACACCATGTGGCATCTTAGTTCCCCAACCAGGGATGGAACCCATGCCCCCTGAAGTGGAAGCATGGAGTCTTAAGCACTGGACTGCCAGGGAAGTCCTGGAAGCATGACTCTTACTGAAGAGAGATAATGCTCTTGCTAAGAACAATGCACTGGCATCAATCACCATGGTAATACAAACACAAATCCATAAATACTTAGAATACATCTTTAACTAAAGTATTTTAGTCAATAAAGCCCTAGATCATTTCTTAAGTATGAGTTCACCTAAGGCTTTAACCTAGTCTGCATTCTTGGTTTCTGTTTTCAATAATCCCAAGTGATGGCCAGACAATTTTGTTTTTCTATACATCTATCACACAGTATCTGCTCAATAGAAATTCCCATAAAATGTGAACCCAATAAAGAATGGAGTTACATTTAGAGCTTTTACTATCTGCAAAATTAAGTTATGCTTTAAATCATTCTTTAATGACTTTAAAAGTTTTTCATACTTTTTAATGGATTGTATTGTTATTTCCTATTAACCTATTATAACTTTGAACAAATTCTTCTTCCTGTGTGTTTAGACTGCTTAACATTTTTGGAAAGTCTACATCCAGTTCTAAGACTTATGTTTAGAGTTATTCACTTAACTCTCTTCCTTTTACTCATTTTCAACTTCTTTACTTTTTAAACATTATCTACTATCTTACCTAGGAAGGAACTAATAGGTTAAATCTGGAAAACAGTTTGTAATTTACAGTATCTAAGAAAATCATTCAAAGAATCTGTTCTAAGCTTACTTTCACTTAATTTCATTTTATTCTCACAAATACCATATACAAAATATATTCCAGTCAATAAGGTGTATATTATTCCAAATGAAGAACATTATTTACCCATGTCCCACAAGCATTAACTCATAGAGCCAGAATTTGAACCTCCTCAGTCTGATACTAAAGCCTTTATCTATCCCTAATCACACTGCAATCCTGCCTATCTTCTGTAAAAAAGCAAATAACTGTCTCTTGGTTGTGCCATTAAATAGAATATCAGGAGGATACAATTACCTTCCAATACCTTTCATTCTCAACCCAAATGCCCCTATTGAAAAAGTACAAGTTGCTACTATATAGAACACAAGGAAAATAACTTAATAATCTTTGATAAAACACAGTGGGACTTTACTAGAACTAGTGACAGCTATAAAAAACTATGCAAAATTACTTACCATTTCAAGGATAAGAGGTCTTGCACCAGAAATAGGTGATTATATCTATGGATCTAATTTCTAAAACTAAATCATCACTATAGAAATTAAAAGACTATTTTACAGAGCCATGTCATTATCAATAATCATCTTAGTATACACAAGGCAGTTTAAGAGTTCCTACTCATGATCCTATGGGTTGGTTCAAGGTCTAACGTTATTTCCTGTATCAAATACGTTTTCCTTCTTTCATTTCCATCTTTACCTGTCTCTTTCCTACTTCACATGTTTAACCCAAGAAACACTCTGGTATAATGTTAAGAATCTGAAGGCTTATATTCTGATTCTGACTTCCATTGTCCTCCTAGACATAGAAGATATATTAGTAAAAAAGGACAAAGAGGTAGGATCAATAATACTGATGCTGCTTATTTATATGCAAGTACATTCAATGGCATAAAATACTCTCCAATTAAAAGAACTCATTAACATGACTACACATATAGAAATTTAGCACCACAGGCATTTCAAACAACTCAATATACTAATTTTAGAAGTATTCTAAAAAATTCATATACATTAAATAACATTCATTTTTACAGCATAATATAATCAACAAAACTAAAAATACTCAGGAAGTTTTGAATGAATGTTTGTTACTTATTTGAATTAGCACTGTTTAATTTAAATGTATGATCCCTCAACTGTAATGTCAAAATATGATCTGAAAGAAGGCACTGTTATTTATCTTATGAAAAAGCAAGCCCTAAATAAAATTCTAGCAAAATTATCTATAATTGTGTTTATATTATATGAATGATTTGCTGTTTCTCAAAAATAGCATGTGGAAACTCAGTAATTCTCAAACTTGCAAAGTATTTCCATGTGCTTAACAAGAAAACTATCCAAAACAAACAATGCTTAAGAAATATTTTACTACCCTACCATCTGTTTTAGTCCTCTTTTCCCTCTTTGGTCCCAGTCACCTTCTTTCTTTCTGTTGCCTGCCTAATGCTCATAGTAGCACTTCTAAAGAATAAGGCAGGAAAATTAGATAGTGCGTTGGGGACTTCAGTCCCAGATATTACTTGACAGTGACATAGTCTAGAGTTAAATATCTATGGACATAAACTCCTAAATAAGTTAATACACACCTCAATGAAAACACTAATATACTATGTTATTTTCACCTAGTCTTCAAGATTATCACTCAATATTCACCAAAGGGAAAATATATTAAAATCGTGTGTTTCT
Organism: Aepyceros melampus; assembly: GCA_006408695.1. Classification (NCBI taxonomy): domain Eukaryota; kingdom Metazoa; phylum Chordata; class Mammalia; order Artiodactyla; family Bovidae; genus Aepyceros; species Aepyceros melampus. The sequence goes on from SJXQ01012336.1 coordinate 119,184, forward strand.
TAAAAAAAGTTAATACCTTTTATTACTATAAGTTTTTATCTAACAAATATGTAGAAAATAGATATATATGGTTATATGTACATAAAATCTGATGAGGCAGCAGAAAAATTTAAAAGCACAACATGAAGTAAAACAAAAAACTAAACACTATTGCCATTTCTCACTAGCAAAGATGCTTAAGTAGCCCCTCCTCAAACAGGTATTGTTGAATTCCATGGCTATGAAAATGTGAGGAAAAAGGCAAATATATAAAGAAATAAGCTATGATTATAAATATTTTTAAAACAGTAAAAACATTTATAATCTTCCTTTAAAACTTACCTCTTTATACTAAAGCCCAAAAGAGGTGACAATATCAGGGAAGTTGAAGCCCTATTAGGCTCTAAAAGTGCAGAAAGACAAAGAAAACATCTTGAAAGCAGTAAATGAAAAAGTGACTATTGACATATAAGGGGACCCCAATAAGATCAACAACTGACTTCTAATAAGAAATCACAGAAGTCTGAATGTGGTAGAATGATATTATTAAAAATCCTGACAGAAAAATACTGTCAAGAATTCTTTGTCCAACAAAACAGAGGCCAAACAAAGACATTTCAAGATAAACAAACACTGAGTAATTTGTTGTGAGCACACATGCACCACACACAAAAAATAACAGTACCAAAGTCTTTCAGGCTAAAATGAAATAAAAGCAGGTAGTAACTAAACTGTCACAAAGAAATAAAGAACATCAAAGGGGTAATTATATGGGTAAGAATAAAAGACATTAAAAAAAAACCTTTCTCCCCTTTTTCTTCTCTTATTTTTAAAATAACTGAACAAATGGTAAAACTGTGTAATTTGGCTTTTCGCATATAAAAGATATATGACAATAATAGCAGACAAGAGTAAAAATAAATGGAGTTAATCTGGATCAAAGATTCTATATTACTGGTATTGAATTAGTATTACATGAAGTAGTATGCAATAAGTTAAGATGCATACTGTAACCTTAAAAAGTAACTCAACAAAATACAGCAAAAAAATTTAAATGTTGAAACACAAAACAAAGCAATAAAAAAAGAAACAAAATGGACATGTGACATATAGAAAACAAATATTAAAATGGCTAATGTAAACTAAATCATATCTGTAATTACATTAACTGTAAGTGGGTAAATATACCAATCAAAGGGCAAAGACTGTCAGATTGGAAAAACAAAATCCAACTATACAATGTCTATAAAAGACACATCAGGATCAAATACACAGAATAGACTGAAAACAAAAATGTGGAACAAGATAAACTGTGTAAATAAAAACCATCAGAGAGCCACAACATAGTCTTAAAGAAAAAAACTGTTAAATAACTGAAGACAAAACTAGACAATTCAACAATAAAAATTTTACTATTCCAATCTCAATAACTGACAATCTTGACAGAAAACCGGTGAGGATACAAAATATTTAAACAACACCATCAATCAACATGATGCAACAGCCAGCACTCTATCCAAGCAACAGTAAAATACATATCAGTTTGAAGTGCACATAAAAGATTTTTCACAATAGAAAACATATTAGGCCATAAAATAAGTATCAATAAGTTTAACAGGATTAGACTCATACAACATAGTTCTCTGACCACAAAAGACAAACTAGAAATCAACAAGTAAAAAGAACTTAGGAAATTTACAAATATTTGGAAATTAAACAACACACTGTTAAATAACTGATGGTCAAAGAAGAAACAACAAGAAAAATAAGAAAATATTTTCAACTATATAAAAATTTAAAATTCTAATTATTAGGGCAGCTAAAGCAGTGCAGACAGGGACTGTAAAGGGATTTACAGCCTTACATTCCATTCTACAAAAGAAGAAAGATCTAAAAGCAATAACTTAAGTCTCCCTCTTAAGAAATGGGGAAAAGAACAGCAAAGTAAGGAAAACGGATATAATAAATATTAGACTAATAATCAATAAAACAGAATCAGAAAGAACAAGGGAAAAAATCAATAACGCCAAGGATGATTCTTAGAAAGGATCAACCAAACTGCCACAGTGATAGCTTGACTGACCAAGAGTGAAAAAGAGAAGACACAAACTATCCAAGTAGGAAATGAAAGCAGTGACATCCCACCTGACCCTACAGAATTTCAACTTAGATGAAGTCAATCAATTCCAAGGAAGACTCCAACTACTAACAGGGAGAGAGTGACAGAGGAAATGAGAAAGAAGAGGGGAACAAAAAACAGAAGAAAACGTAAAGCTCTAAACAGACCATACGAAGTAAGGAAACTTAAAAGTATTTGGAAACCTTCCCATTTAAGAAAAGCCAAAGCCAGATAGTCTCACTGGTGAAATCTATCCAATTTTAAAGAAGGAATACTACCAATTCATTACAAATTCTTCAAGAAAACAAAAAAATAGGAAATATTTTCCAACTCATTCCATGAAGTCAATATTCCCTGACACCAAAACCAGACAGTCATGCTGTAACATGAACGCAGCATTAAAAGTATTGTTAAGGATGCTAGATTAAAAGACTACATATTGTACAATTCCATGTATAGAAAAATGTGCCAAAAAATCAAAGGCAACTCTATAGAGACAGAAAGAAGAGAAATGGTCTTAGAGTGGGAAGAAGAACTAACTGCAAACTGTCACAGGAATATTTCTGGGGTGATGAAATACAGTAAAGTCCCCTACATGTGAATGAGTTCTATTCGGAGAACAAAGTTAGCTTAGGTACCCAACTTACACAATCAGCCATATAGTACTATACTGTAATGGGTTTATCATAACGTTCACACACATAATACAAAAAAAGCAAAAACGAAAAATAAAACATTTTTAATCTTACAATACACTACTTCGAAAAGTACACTAGTACAGTACAACAGCTGGCATACAAGGGCTAGCATCCAGTGAACAGGCAAGCAGAGTCACTGATTAGAGAGATGGGGGTAGAAGATGTGAGAGCTGCAGGATCATTAGCAACAGGAGACAGGCAAGCTGCAATCTCACTCTCACCTGACACTAATGGAATGCATGTTCACATTTGAAAGTTCTCAACTTGAAGGTTCCTATGTAGGGAATTAACTGTATTCTAAAACTGTATTATGGTTGTGTATCTCTTTAATATCACTGCTGCTACTGCTGCTGCTGCTAAGTCGCTTTAGTCGGGTCCAACTCTGTGCAACCCCATAGACAGCAGCCCACCAGGCTCCCCCATCCCTGGGATTCTCCAGGTAAGAACACTGGAATGGGTTGCCATTTCCTTCTCGAATGCATGAAAGTAAAAAGTGAAAGTGAAGTCACTCAGTTATGTCCAACTCTTCGCGACCCCATGGACTGCAGCCTACCAGGCTCCTCCATCCATGGGATTTTCCAGGCAAGAGTACTGGAGTGGGTTGCCATTGCCTTCTCCGTTTAATATCACTAAAAATAATTAAATTATAAACTTAATACAGGTGGATTTTATTGTATGAAATTATACTTCAATAATCCTGTTCCAGACAAAAAACTGATTCATTGAATAAATCAACAATTTCTTGCTAGATCTAATAAAATAAAAGAGAATACTGGAAATTTTAAAAGAAATATTACTCTAACACTTACATGCATTAAAAGAATTTTGAGGAAATATTACAAACATCATTATGCCAACAAATATGATAATTTGGATGAAATGCTCAAATTTCTTGAAAATGACAATTTAGAAAAAAGAACATCTAATAGCATACATCTATTTATATAAATTTAGTTGACCAAAAACCTACATGCAAACAAAATTAGAGCACCAGATTGGTTTTGATAGTGAACTCTATAAACATTTTTGGAAGAAACAGCACCACCTTCTTACAAACTCTTTCAAATATAGGGGAGGAGATCCCACGTTCAAATAAGACCAACTGAGCTGACAAAACTGATCCAGGCATTATTGGTAAAACTGTTACCAGTATTACCCTGATACCACAGACAAAGACATCTCAAAACAAAGAAAACTGTGGACCAATACTCCCCATAAATGCGACATAGGCTGGTACACTGGGATAACCCAGAGGGATGGTATGGGGAGGGACTGGGAGGGGGGTTCAGGAGTGGGAACTTATGTACACCTGTGGCAGATTCATGCTGATGTATGGCAAAACCAATACAGTAAAGTAAAAAAATAAAAATAAATTTAAAAAATTCTTAATAAAAGTATTAGCAAATTAAATATACATGTATCACAACTATGTAGAATGATGTAGAATATATCACAGTAACATAAAGCTAATTTAACATTTGAAAATTTAACTAACAACATTAACAATATAATGTACTGTAATGAAGAAAAATCATATTCAACACAGTGAAAAGCATCTGAAAAACTTCAACATCCCTTCATAAATTTTCTAAAATTACTGTACACAAAAAATAAGATGAACTTTCTTCACTCTTATTGAAGGCATCCATGAAAATTCTACAACGGATATGCTATATGATGTTCAAACAGTAATGATTTTCCCTTTTGGTAGAGAATAAGGCATTGCAACATGGCAAGACAAAGGAAAAAAAGGCAGAATGGAAGTAGTAAAACTGTCTCCACATGTACATGGCATGAATACCCCCCAAAAAAAACAATAAAAGCAACTACTAAAAATAATAGGTAGAATGAGCCAAAGCACAAGACATAAAAAGTTCACACTTGGAGTAAGTACAAGAAAAATGAAATTTCAAGTAACTATTTCCTTGAAATATTTCAAGCCAAAGAAATAGAGGATAATTTATTTCAATGAAAAGAAATAAATTTATCTTATTTATCACTTTATTTATTTATAAAACTATCAAATAAATTTATATCAATGCAAAGAAATAAATCTATTTATTTGTAAATTTACCAATTTATCAAATAAATTTATTTATTTATCAGTAAATTGGAATAAATTTATTTCAATTTAAAGAAATAGAGGAAAACAATACAATGGGAAATACTAGAGATCTCTTCAAGACAATTAGAGATACCAAGGGAATATTTCATGCAAAGATGGGCACAATAAAGGACAGAAATGTATGGACCTAACAGTAACAGACGATATTAAGAAGAGGTGGCAATAATACACAGAAGAACTGTACAAAAAAGATCTTCATCACCCAGATAACCACAACGGTGTTATCATTCACCTAGAGCCAGACATCCTGGACTGTGAAGTCGAGTGGGCCTTAGAAAGCATCACTATCAAGAAAGCTAGTGTAATTTCAGGTGAGCTATTTCAAATCCTAAAAGATGATGCTGTGAAAGTGTTGCATTCAATATGCCAGCAAATTTGGAAAACTCATGAGCGGCCACAGGACTGGAAAAAGTCAGTTTATACCCCAATCCCAAAGAAAGGCAATGCCAAAGAATGTTCAAACTACCATAAATGCACTCATCTCACCTGCTAGTAAAGTAATGCTCAAAATTATCCAAGCCAGTCTTCAACGATACGTGAACCGTGAACTTCCAGACGTTCAAGCTGGTTTTACAAAAGGCAGAGGAACCAGAGATCAAATTGCCAACATCCGCTGGATCACAGAAAAAGCAAGAGAGTTCCAGAAAAACATCTACTTCTGCTTTATTGACTACACCAAAGCCTTTGACTGTGTGAACCACAACAAGCTGTGGAAAATTCTTCAGGAGATGGGAATACGAGACCATCTTACCTGCCTTCTGCGAAACCTGTATGCAGGTCAAAAAGCAACAGCTAGAACTGGACGTGGAACAATGGACTGGTTCCAAATTGGAAAAGGAGTACAAGGCTGTTTATTGTCACCTTGCTTATTTAATTTCTACGCAGAGTACATCATGCAAAATGCTGGGCTGGATGAAGCTCAAGCTAGAATCAAGATTACCAGGGCAAATATCAATAACCTCAGATATGCAGATGACACCACCATCATGACAGAAAGCAAAAAGGAACCAAAGAGCCTCTTGATGGAAGTGAAAGAGGAGAGTGAAAAAGTTGGCTTAAAACTCAACATTCAAAAAAAGAAGATCATAGCATCTGGTCTCATCACTTCATGGCAAACAGATGGAGAAACAATGAAAACAGTACAGACTTTATTTTCTTGGGCTCTAAACTCACTGCAGACAATGACTACAGCCATGAAATTAAAAGACGCTTGTTCCTTGGAAGAAAAGCTATGACCAACTAGACAGCATATTAGAAAATAGAGACATTACTTTGCCCACAAAGGTCCATCTAGTCAAAGCTATGGTTTATCCAGTAATCACGCACACATGTGAGAGCTGGACCATAAAGAAGGCTGAGCATCAAAGAATTGGTGTTTTTGAACTGTGGTATTGGAGAAGACTCTTGAGAGTCCCTTGGACTGCAAGGAGATCCAACCAGTCAATCCCAATGGAAAGTCATCGGAAGGACTGAATAGTCATTGGAATATTCATTGTAAGAACTGATGCTGAAGTTCCAATACTTTGACTGCCTGATGCGAAGAGTCAACTCACTGGAAAAGACCCTGTTGCTGGGAAAGACTAAAGGCAGGAGAAGAGGGGATGACAGAGGACAAAATGGTTGGATAGCATCACAGACTCAATGAACATGAGTTTAACCAAGTTCTGAGAGATGGTGAAGGACAAGGAAACCTGGCGTGCTTCAGTCCACAAGGGTGCAAAATGTCGGACACAACCGAGCAACTGAATAACAATCAAGACTTTGATTTGTTACTGAGTTACTGGAACTGAAAAGAGAACAGAAGTAACATACAATCAAGTAGGTTTAAATAAAGGCACCAAAAGTACACAAGCAACCCAAAGGAGAAAAGAAAGTATTTTCAACAAATAGTACTGGAAAAACTGGATGGTCATATGCAAAAATTCGACCTCATATGTACTTTACATCATACATAAAAATTAATCCAAGATGGATTAAGAATCTACCTATAAAATAAAAAAACATAAAGCTTACAAATACAAAAACATTTTTTGACTTTAGGAAATTGAAAGGTTGATTACAGCTTCCCTGGTAGCTCAGACGGTAAAGTGTCTGCCTACAATTCCAGAGACCCAGGTTTGATCCCTGGATCAGGACGATCCCCTTGAGAAGGAAAGGGCAACCACTCCAGTACTCTTGCCTGGAAATCCCATGGACCGAGGAGCCTGGTAGGCTACAGTCATGGGGTCAAAAAGAGTCAACACAACTGAGCAACTTCACTTCACTTCTATACTTACAGAAAATAGAAGGGGAATAACCTTAAAAGAAAAAAAGCCTTAATCAAATACATGAGCCTTAATCAAAATCGAAACACTGGATCATCAAAACATACCATTAAGAAAACAAAAACATAGAGAATTCTCTAGCAGTCCAGAGAATTTGGACCTTGCCAGTGGCCCAGGTTCAATTCCTGGTCAAGGAACTAAGATCCCGCAAAACACATGGCCCATAATAAAAAAATTTTTTTAAAGAAAATGAAAAAGTAAGCTACAGACTGGGAGACATTATTTGTAAAACAGATTATCTGACAAAAAACTTGTATGCAACATTTTAATTCTCAAGGATTTACAAATTAAGATCACAATGAAACATCATTAAACACCCACCAAAAAAGCTAAAATTCAAAATGTTGACAGCATTAAGTAATGACAAAATGTGGAGTAATCAAAACTCTCATACTACTGGTGTGATTATAAAGCTGTGCAGCTGCCACAGAAAAAAAATGATTGGTATTTTCTTCTAAAATTTAAATACATATACTATAAACAAAAAATTTCACTCATATTCTGAACTAAGACTTCAAAACATGTGTTTACATCATCAGTAGAAAAGATGGAAAGCCCAGATATAAATCCACACACCTATGGTCAATTAATCTACAACAAAAGAAGCAAGAATATACAATGAAGAAAACAGTCTCTTCAATAAGTGGTGCTAGGAAAATTGAACAACTACAAGTAAAAGAATGTAGACCATTCTCTAACACCACACACAAAAACAAACTCAAAATGTATTAAAGATCTAAATATAAGACAAGATACTATAAAACTTAGAGGAGAACACAGAACACTCTTTGACACAAATCGCAGCACCTACCTCCTAGAGTAATGAAAATAAAAATAAAAATAAACAAATGGGACCTCATTCATTAAATTTAAAACTTTTGCACAGCAAGTGAAAGTGGCCCAGTTGTGTCTGACTTTTTGCAACCCCATGGACTATACAGTCCATGGAATTCTCTGGGCCAGAATTCTCTAGGCCAAAATACTGTAGTGGGAAATACCCTTTCCCTTCTCCAGGAGATCTTCCCAATGCAGGGATCAAACCCAGGTCTCCCACATTGCAGGTGGATTCTTTACCAGATGAGCCACAAAGGAAGTCCTTTGCACAGCAAATGAAACCATAAACAAAATGAGAAGACAACCCATAGAACGAGAGATAGTGTTCATTAATGAAGTGACCAAACAAGGAATTAAATCTCCAAAATAAACAAACAGCCCATGCAGCTCAATATCAATAAAACAACCCAATCAAAAAATAGGAATAAGATCTAACTAGACATTTCTCCAAAGAAAACATACAGATGGGCAAGAGGCACATGAATGGCCAGTCAGAATGGCCATCATCAAAAAGTCTAAGAGATGGCAAGAATACACAGAAGAACTGTACAAAAAGGATCTTCACGACCCAAATAATCACGATGGTGTGATCACTAACCTAGAGCCAGACATCCTGGAATGTGAAGTCAAATGGGCCTTAGAAAGCATCACTACAAACAAAACTAGTGGAGGTGAGGGAATTCCAGTTGAGCTGTTTCAAATCCTGAAAGACGATGCTGTGAAAGGGCTGCACTCAATATGCCAGCAAATTTGGAGAACTCAGCAGTGGCCACAGGACTGGAAAAGGTCAGTTTTCATTCCAATCCCAAAGAAAGGCAATGCCAAAGAATGCTCAAACTACCACACAACTGCACTCATCTCACATGCTAGTAAAGTAATGCTCAAAATTCTCCAAGCCAGGCTTCAGCAATACATGAACCGTGAACTGCCAGGTGTTCAAGCTGGTTTTAGAAAAGGCAGAGGAACCAGAGATCAAATTGCCAACATTCGCTGGATCATGGAAAAAGCAAGAGAGTTCCAGAAAAACATCTATTTCTGCTTTATTGACTATGCCAAAGCCTTTGACTGTGTGGATCACAATAAACTGTAGAAAATTCTGAAAGAGATGGGAATACCAGACCACCTAACCTGCCTCTTGAGAAACCTATATGCAGGTCAGGAAGCAACAGTTAGAACTGGACATGGAACAACAGACTGGTTCCAAATAGGAAAAGGAGTACGTCAAGGCTGTATATTGTCACCCTGCTTATTTAACTTATATGCAGGGTACATCATGAGAAATGCTGGACTGGAAGAAGCACAAGCTGGAATCAACACTGCCGGGAAAAATATCAATAACCTCAGATATGCAGATGATACCACCCTTATGGCAGAAAGTGAAGAAGAACTAAAAAGCTTATTTATGAAAGTAAATGAAGAGAGTGGAAAAGTTGGCTTAAAGCTCAACATTCAGAAAATGAAGATCATGGCATCCAGTCCCATCACTTCATGGAAAATAGATGGGGAAACAGTGGAAACAGTGTCAGACTCTATTTTTGGGGGGCTCCAAAATCACTGCAGATGGTGACTGCAGCCATGAAATTAAAAGACGCTTACTCCTTGGAAGGGAAGTTATGACCAACCTAGATAGCATATCGAAAAGCAGAGACATTACTTTGCCAACTAAGGTCCGTCTAGTCAAGGCTATGGTTTTTCCAGTAGTGATGTATGGATGTGAGAGTTGGACTGTGAAGAAGGCTGAGCACTGAAGAATTGATGCTTTTGAACTGTGGTGTTGGAGAAGACTCTTGAGAGTCCCTTGGACTGCAAGGAGATCCAACCAGTCCATTCTAAAGGAGATCAGCCCTGGGATTTCTTTGGAAGGAATGATGCTAAAACTGAAAACTCCAGTACTTTGGCCACCTTATGCGAAGGGCTGACTCATTGGAAAGACCCTGATGCTGGGAGGGATTGGGGGCAGGAGGAGAAGGGGATGACCGAGGATGAGATGGCTGGATGGCATCACTGACTCTATGGACGCGAGTCTGAGTGAACTCCAGGAGTTGGTGATGGACAGGGAGGCTTGGCATGCTGCGATTCATGGGGTCGCAAAGAGTTGGACACGACTGAGCGACTGAACTGAACTGACTGTGGAGAATAATATGAAAGTTCCTTAATAAACTAAAACTAGAACTTTCAGAAAATCCAGCAATGCTGTTTCTGGGAGTATATCCAGAAAATACTATATTTTGAAGATATACCTGCACTGGAGCACTATTTACAATAGGTACGTTATGGAAGCAACCTTAATGCCCATCAACAGAGGAATGGATAAAGATGTGATATATTTACACAATGGAATATTAACCATACAAATGAGTGAAATAATGCCATTTGCGGCGTGTGTGCATGCATGCTCTCTCAGTCGTTCAGTTGCCTTAGACTCTTTGTGACCCTATGGACTATAGCCACTAGGATTCTCCCATGGACAGAGTATATAGTCTCCCCTGGAATACTAGAGTGGGTTGCCATTCACTACTTCAGGGGATATTCCCAAGTCAGGGATTGAACCCACATCTCCTGCACTGACAGGTAGATTCTTTACCACTAAGCCACCTAAGAAGCCAAAGTAAGCCAGACAGAGAAAGACAAATACCATATGATTTCATTCATACATGGACTCTAAAAAAAAATGATACAAGCAAACATTTACAAAACAGAAAAAGATTCACAGATTTTGAAAACAAACTTATGTTTACCCAAGGGGAAGGGAGGGGGATAAATTAGGAGTTTGTGATTAACACATACACATTACTATTTCATATATGGATATATATATATATATATAGATAATCAACAAGGACCTACTATATAGTACAGGGAACTGCATTCAGTATTCTGTAATAACTTATATGGGATAAGAAACTGAGAAAGATATATGTATATCTTTGGATATACATATACTTGAATACTCAGCCATATACCTGAAACTAACACAGCACTGTAAATGAATTATACTCTAAAACTGTCAAATTTTTAAAAGTGAAAAAATTAATAAAATATGTTTTTACAAAAATAACATATAAGAAAGTTCATAGAAGCTTTAATAACAGTCAAAAACTGCCAAAAGCTCAGGTAGTTGTCAACAACAGAACCACAAAACTGGTATATTCAAATGAACAGAATGCTATATAGCAATAAAAACTAATTCCTGATATACAAAATAACATGAATCTCAAAATATTATGCTGCTACTTCAGCATATGACCATTTTACTATAAAAGGACTAGACAGACCATTCCCCACATTAATTAAGCAACTAAAAAACTAAAACAATTATAAGAATCAATGGTTTTCAGAAATTAGAAATTGAATATCAGTCAGTACAGGATTCTGATCCCCAAGGAAAAGAAAATGAAGAGATATCTATATTTCTCTGGTATACTACATAGAGGCAATTTCCAGGCCATGATGTGTGGAAGGGGAACTCAAACAAAGCTTGGGAGTCAAGGAAACTGAGAGCACACTTTAGGGCTGTCGAGGCAGCTGTAATTTAAAGGTTAGATTACCAGAAAAGAAAATGCTGCACACAGAGAGAAAACTCTAAAGCAGGGGTTGCAAATATTTTCTGTAAAGAGTAGATAAATTTCCTAGGTTTTGCAGGCTACATGCAGGCTACTTGATTCTGCCATTAAAACATGAAAGCAGACAAAGACAATACAGAAATGAATGAGTATGGCTATGTTCCAATGAAACTGTAGTTACAATAACAGGTGGTAGGTGGAACTTGGCCTGTGAGCTGTACATCTCCCCACCTCTGCTCTAGAGATCTACAGAAGGATGTCCTTAACTTTTGCCTGGGTGATGTGCACATGAGTGTGAATTACTCAAGCTGAAACTACAATACTTTGGCCACCTGATGCGAAGAGTCAACTCACTGGAAAAGACTCCGATGCTAGGAAAGGTTGAGGGTAGGAGGAGACAGGGACAACAAGGATCAGATGGTTGGATGGCATCACTGACTCAATGGACATGATTTGGAGCAAACTCCAGGAGATAGTGAGGGACAGGGAAGCCTGGTGTGCTGCAGTCCATGAGGTCACAAAGAATTGGATACAACTTAGCAACTGAACTACAACAAATAAAATAACTGGAAAGAAATAGCTCAAAAAATTCCCCAAACTCATAAGACCAGAACAGTTTGAATAAACTGTTTCAATAAACAAGGGAAAAAAGCCTCTCAATACATGGGACATCACATACAGAGCCTTCAAAACAGTATAACTTCAAAGTAGAGCTAAATTAGCCTAATATTTAAATCTCTTCTTAGACCCTGGTGGGCTTCCCTGGTGGCTCAGATGGTAAAGCGTCTGCCTGCAATGCGGGAGGCCCGGGTTCGATTCCTGGGTTGGGAAGATCCCCTGGAGAAGGAAATGGCAATCCACTCCAGCACTCTTGCCTGGAAAATCCCATGGACAGAGGAGCCTGATAGGCTACAGTCCATGGGGTTGCAAAGAGTCAGACATGGCTGAGTGACTTCACGTTCACTTTTACTTTACAGACCCTGCTGCTAAATCGCTTCAGTCATGCCTGACTCTGTGTGACCCCACAGACAGCAGCCCACTAGGCTCCCCCGTCCCTGGGATTCTCCAGGCAAGAATACACAATACTTAAAAGAAATCCATGCAAGGATCTAACAGATTGCAGGTAACTTAACTACAACCCCAAAGTCTGAAAATATTTAATGAAATGTCATAAATTACCAGGTATTCAAAAACAAGGCAGAAATATATAACCCACACCAGGAGGGGAAAAACTGTCGATAGAAGCAGATAGAGAAATGACAGGATGGAATTTTCAGACAAGGACATTAAAACTAAGTTCTTAAGAAATGAATAAATTAATGCTTACAGAGGTTAAGAGATCTGCCCAAGGTCATACAGTTAATATGTATGTAGTAGAGAAGTCATAATTCAAGTTCCTTATAATAATATCAAAACAAACCTTTTAAAATATTCTAAAATATTCAATAAAATTAATTCAATAAAAATATTTTAATAAACTTCAAATTTATAATTTTAATTATAGTGGCTATTCATTTTATTAAAATATTTAATTAGGTCACTTTTTAAATTAATTTTTATTTTTTAGTTTGTTTTGCTTTACAATACTGTATTCATTTTGCTATACATTGACATGAATCAGCCACGAGTGTACATGAACTCCCAATCCCGACCCCGCCTCCCCCCTCCCACCCCACACCATCTCTCTGGATTATCCCCGTGCATCAGTCCCAAGCATCCTGCATCCTGCATCGAACTTAGACCGGCGATTCGTTTCACTTATGATATCATACATGTTACACTGCCACTATACAAAACCACAATGAGGTACCATTTCACACCAGTCAGAATGGCTAATTAGGTCACTTTAAGGTACTCACTACAGTATTATCTTAAGTTATAAGAATCTACATTTCCTTTAAAATGATAATATTAACCAAACTTTTATTTTACATATAACTCTTCACAGATTTCTATAATTAAAATTAGAACATACTACAATTTTATTGAAATAACACAAAATACCTGAAGACATTTAAATGTTAAGAGAAAGTAATCACCTCATATCTAATTATAAGACATAATCATTTATCTATGAGTTTCATAAATGTGTAAGAATTGCTAAGACTATTTTTAATGTTAATTTGGCTTATATTTCAAAACACATTTGTAGACAAAATCATTAACTCTAATATTACTTGCATTTTCACATGACTTCTTTGGTTTCTACACTCTGATTTGCCAAAAAAAGTGGAAATTATATGTTAAGAATAGATTTAGTTCTATTTGGTCATTTTATTTTTTGTTTTTCAAGCAAACTGGTAATATGCTTAAGCTATCCAGCACAATTACAGCTAGAACATAACTGACTACTCAGTAAAATTTTATTTCGGATACAACTGGATATCAATTTTCTGTAAACAAATGTTAACAATGAGTTCAATCTTTAAATGAGTTTGAATAATAAGCAATCCTGATGAAAACAACTAAATTCTATTTGTTGAGATCAGAAAAGCGAATTTATATCACAAATGAGCTCCCTTCTGGCTTATCCACAAGTAATGTAAAATAAAAATTTTTAAACATCAAGGTTAAAACATTCAAACTGCTTTTACCTCTGACAGCAAATTACATGCTCCTCTATATTGACCCCTACTAATTAACAACAAAGGAACAAAAGCTATACTTAAAAACAATTCTTAGGTTGTCCTTGTGACTCAGTTTATTTCCCGTTTGCACACAAAAGTATAGCAAAGTACAGAACACCATCACGTCTAAAGAAGTGCCAGATTCCCAGCCTTAGATTCTGGTTTCTAATTTTACAACATGATTGAGGTGTCTTTCTTTGCTTTCAAAAGACTAAGATTTAGTACTTAAATCTGTAGATATGCTGTATGGATATTTAATGATACAAGCTGATAATAAATGGGAAAGAAAAACTATTACTTTGAGATCTCTTCACTGCCTCAAACAGGAATGATGTAATAATGGTAACCACATCTACTCTTTAGGGGAAAATATAGTTAGAATTATTTGTAAAATAAAAAAGAAACAGAGGTACTAAAATTATATTGTTGGAATTTGAACCAATTAGCTTAAAATAACTTGCCTGGAGAATCCCAGGGACGGGGGAGCCTGGTGGGCTGCCGGCTATGGGGTCGCACAGAGTCGGACACAACTGAAGCGACTTAGCAGCAGCAGCAGCAGCAGCAGCAGCAACTAGCAAATGACTGAGAAACAAAGTTACAATTCCTACTTTAAGAGTGCAAAAAACTATCTCCACAGAGAAGACAAAATAAATACAAGTTAAAGTTTCTCCTATTCAGATATAAAACAGTGACTAAGTGGAACTCTCTTAGATATTCAAGTTACAAATTATATATAAATAATTCTTCTAATACCCTACCCCAACATTTTCCACTCACTGAGAGTTTTAATTCTAGAAAATAAAATTCAAAAAATTCAACCACTCTGTGAACACTCCTAACCAAAACATTTCAATCTCAACTCTACATATTTCAATACATAATAATTAAATCCTCATTTCATACTAATTATTTTATGCTAATTTTTAACCCTTCATATTTCTCTAGGTTTACTAAATAAATAAATCCTGTCTTCTCAGTCACACAGCAAAGGCTTTATTTCCAAAAACTTTAATTACATTTATATGTCTTCCTTGGACCCTCTCCAAGTTCAGCAAATCTGACTTCATTTGTTGTATTGTGTTTGACTTTTCTTTAAGTACAGCAGCTCAGGAAAAGAAAAGGTCATTGCTCTGGCTCCTGTCCCTTAGGTTACCCTCCATACAATCAGTCCGCTACTAGAAGCAATAGTTTAAATCCTAGCTATCGTCAAATGAGGACGAATTTATGTTTTGTATTTTGAGCATTTTCATTAATTAAATAAGGTATAACAGAAAGAGAATGAGTTTCAGTGCCATCTTTTACAGGTGATCTACAGTTTGCAGATCTGCAAAAATAGAAATATCATCTATCTCATGGAGATATAAAAACAAAAACATGCTACCTTTTATTAAAAGAAAACTATCACAGGTGATAAAGTCTTAAGCAATGTTGGGATCCTTGCCAACGTCTGTTCAATGAAATCAACTCCTGGGATATAGGCGCTCAATAAATATTACTTTCACCCTGCATTTTAGGAATGATTCTACCAAAAAGTGCAAACTCTTAACTTCATAAACATTTAGATTTTCATCTATATTATGTATCAATCTCCACGTTCAGTAATATAATCAATCCACATAAAAACTTCATTTAAAATTTTCACCATGCCCTTGAACCAAATGCCAAATTTTGCTAAATAATAAACAGTAATAATAAGTATTCCATCACATACTTAAGTTATTTTAATCTCAAAAAGCATTAAAGTAACCTCTCTCCCACCATACAAAGAAAAAAACAACCAATTTCAGATGGATAATACAAAATTAAACAATAGAGTTTAAAACAAACCCTGAAGAGTGGAAAAACAATACAAAGTGACAGAAGTTATTTAAATACATGACACAACATAAAAAGAACTTAGATATATGAGTAAGAGACATGTATAAGTATTTCACAAAATAGGAGAGTCAATGCTCAATCTCATTAGTGATCAGTGAAATAAAGTATAGATTAAAATCACAAAGCATAAATACTCACCAGAATAGTTACAGTGGAAAAAACAGAAAGGCACAAGTGTTGGTAGAAGTACGATTGGTAAAAGCCACTTTGGAAAATGTTTTGGCAGTATCTCCTAAAATTAACATACATAATCACCATGACCAAGTAATTCTACTCTTAGGTGAACAGCACCAAGAAATGTCTGTACATGTGCACTGGGAAATATATATAAAAATGTTAGCATAATGTAGAATACTGAAACTCAAAACAACCTAAACATCCATCAACAGTAGAATGGATATAGTATAGTCCTCCTATGGAACATTACCCAGCAATGACAAGTGAAAAGAAAAAAAAAAAAAACTACATCTATGAACAAAAATAAGGATGAATCCCACAAATATAAGATGGACAAGCAAAACATTAATCAGGTTAAGGCATACATGTTTAGATGTTAAAGTTATTTAAAAGAGCTAGATAGGGACTGCCATAGAAGGCAAGAGTGCCTATTTTGGGGAAAAGGAGTGAGGTGCAGGCTAGATGTAAGAAGTCATGAGGAGGACTCTGAGAGCATTGAGAATACTTTTTTCTTTTAGCCATGTGATGGTTACACAGATATTCACTTTGTGATGATTCACTAAGCTATATGGTTTGGTTCTGTGCACTTCTGTATATTTGCATTACATTTCACCAAACAAAAGGTTGTAAAAAAGAGAGGAAGGGAAGAAGAAAGAAAATCAATAACAAGGTCACAACACTATCTGGAAAGATATCTAATATATTAAGCTAAATACTAAGGTCAAATGAAATGTAAGCACACAAAAAGGTGCTCAACAACATTAGTCATCAGGAAATGCAAATTAAAAACCATGAGATACCACTATACCCCTGTTTAGAATGCCTAAAATACTACAATCTAATGCCGAGGATGCAGAGCAACTGGAATGCTCAATGCTGACAGGAATGCAAACTGGTACAGACACCTTAAAAAACAGTTTGGAAATTTTTTACAAAGCTAAATAGATCTTTTTCATATATAAATCATCAATCTCCTTCTTAGTAGTATTTACCCACAACAAATTAAAACTTACCTACACAACTGTAAGCAAATACTTACAGCAGCCTGGTTGATAATCATAACTAAGGAAACAAGCCACATGAAAGAATTTTGAGGAGTGATGGAACTGCTCTACATTATGATTTTATGATCGTTACACTGTTCTGCATCTGGCAAGATCCTATACATCACAAAGAATGACCTTTGTTGTATGTAAATTTAAAAAATAAATTGCAAAAAAAACTGTAGAACAAAATACTATGGTCAAAGCAATGCCACAGATTTCCAAATATCAATAGGCCAAATTTATTATAAAATTCCCCAAAATTCAAGAATCCTAAAAAATATATATTACTTAATTATACAATGTAAAGAGATTATAATTCACTTAGACATTTAAACTATAATAACAACAAAAAGCATTACTTGTAAAATGACTGTTGCACTTGGTTTAGTATTTTATATACATATTTTAATCATCCAAATAATCATAGTGAAGTCGCTCAGTCGTGTCCAACTCTGCGACCCCATGGACTGTAGCCTACCAACCTCCTCAGTCCATGGAATTTTCCAGGCAAGAGTACTGGAGTGGGTTGCCATTTCCTTCTCCAGGGGATCTTCCCAACCCAGGGATCGAACCCAAGTCTCCTACATTGCAGGCAGACACTGTATCCTCTGAGCCACCAGGGAAGCCCTCCTACATTATATAAAGATATGCTCAAACTTCCGACATTTGTAAGCTTAAAATAGATCATGAATATTTTCTATTTTTCAGGTGCCCACAATTATATAAAACAAAGTTAAAATATACAACTTCTGTCCTCAAGGTGTTTATAAATCTAATTAGCTTGCAAACATATGACAAAGTAGGCAATTTTAAACTCAAAAACAATAGCTGAGTAGTAGAAACATGGTTAGTGTGAGTACCTTATACTAACAAAATAATTCTAATTGCTTCCTCCCATCCCTTGCATCATCACTGTCATTCATTTTACTTATATATAAAGACATGTGTGTGAATAAGTATACATGTGTATATACACATATACACACATAAGCAAACAGTCACTGTTTGACTAACAGTGTTACTATTATTTTAAACTGTTATCTGTTAGAGCAATTAAGCACAAGAAAAATAAAAGTTTTATTTTATCTTCATTCATTTATTCTGCAATGCTTTTTCTTCTGGATTTCTCATCTATAGCATCTTACTAGCCTCTAAAGAACCTTTTTTAACATTTCTTGCAAAAATGATCCACTGGCAAAAAATTCTCTATTTTTCTCTGATGATCTTTATTTCTCCTTTACTTTTAAAGTATAATTTTACACAGTACATTATTCTAGGCTGGTGGCTTTTTTCTCTCAATATTTTAAATATTTCATTCCACTTTCTTGTTTGCATGATTTCTGAGGAAAAGCCAGATATATCTTTGCTCCTCTATAGGAGGAGCTTCCTCAGGAGGTTTTTTTTTTTCTTTATCTTCAATTTTCTATAATTTGAAAATCATATCCCTAGGTATAAGGACTTTATTTTTTTTGCCATCTATCCTACTTGATGTTCTCTGAGCTCTCTGGGTCTTTGGTTTGGTATCTGATGTTGATTTAGGAAAATTCTCAGTTGTTATAGTTTCAAATATGTCTTCGGTTCCTTTCTCTCTTCTCTGGTATTGCCAGAATGCTTGTGTTGTACCCTTTGTCATCATCCCACAGTCCTTGCAATATTCTGTTCTGGGCTTTTATTCCCCCCGAGCTTTTTCTCCTTGGTTTCCAGTTTTCAAGAATTCTACTGATACATCCTCTTGCTCAAAGACTCTTTCCTCATGCATGTCCAATCTACTAAGAAGCCATCAAAAGCACTCTTCACTTCTGTTAGAGTTGCTTTTTTTCTCTAGCAATTCTTTTAGTTCTTTCTTAGAATTTCCATCTGTTTATATTGCCCACCTGTTTTTGCATGTTATCTACTTTATCCATTAGCACTCTTAGCATATTAATCACAGTTGTTTCAAATTCCCAGTCTGATAATTCCAACTCCCCTGTCATACCTAATTCTCATGCTTGCTCTGTCTCTTCCAACTGTGTCTTCTGCCTTTTAGTGTATCTTGCAATTTTTTTTTCCTTGACAGCCAGACATGACACATTGGGTAAAACAAAGTGTTGTAAACAGGTCTTTAGAAATGTAAGGTATCAGTGAAAAAGTTGGCTTAAAGTTCAACATTCAGAAAACTAAGATCATGGCATCCGGTCCCATTACTTCATGGCAAATACATGGGGAACCAGTGGAAACAGTGACAGACTTTATTTTGGGGGGCTCCAAAATCACTACAGATGGTGACTGCAGCCATGAAATTAAAAGACGTTTGGTCCTTCAAAGAAAAGCTATGACAAACCGAGCCGGCATATTGAAAAGCAGAGACATTACTTTGCCAACAAAGGTCCATCTAGTCAAGGCTATAGTTTTTCCAGTAGTCATGTATGGATGTAAAAGTAGGACCACAAAGAAAGCTAAGCACTGAAGAATTGATGCTTTTGAACTGTGGTGTTGGAGAAGACTCTTGAGAGTCCCTTGGACTGCAAGGAGATCCAACCAGTCCATTGTAAAGGAGATCAGCCCTGGGTGTTCTCTGGAAGGAATGATGCTAAAGCTGAAACTCCAGTACTTTGGCCACCTCATGGAAAGAGTTGACTCATTGGAAAAGACTCTGATGCTGGGAGGGATTGGGGGCAGGAGGAAAAGGGGACAACTGAGGATGAGATGGCTGTGAGTCTGAGTGAACTCCAGGAGTTGTTGATGGACAGGGAGGCCTGGCATGCTGCAATTCATGGGGTCGCAACGAGTCGGACACGGCTGAGCAACTGAACTGAACTGAGCGTCTGAACTGAACTGGCGGTTATCAAGGATGATAGATCCTAGTCCTATAATAAGGCTCAGTCTTTTAGAAAGCCTATGTTTCTGGACTGTGAACTTCACACAGATTTCTCAATCTCCCTGCCTCATATGGGGCAGGATGGTTAGAGTGAACTGAAGTTGTCTATTTCCCTTCTTCAACATTTAAGACTGGAGCAGTTATAGTTGGGTATTTCCCTTCTCCCACATCAGTTCAGTTCAGTGGCTCAGTCATGTCCTACTCTGCGATCCCGTGAATCGCAGCATGGCAGGCCTCCTTGTCCATCACCATCTCCTGGAGTTCACTCAAACTCACGTCCATCCAGTCAGTGATGCCATCCTGCTAGGCTCTGAAAAAACTCAGTTAGATTCTTGTAAAATAGTTTATCCTAGAGGGCAAATCTTGTTAGGAAGAACAGAATGTTCTGGCACATCTTAAAATGGTTCCCCTTTTTTCCTTCATCTGTCAAAAGCATGAGGGGATTTTTCTGATATACACTGAGACAATCTGGTTGAGACACAACAGGTAAGACTCACAAAATGTGTGGAGCCTCTGATGATTCATTCCCCCTGGAGTTTTTAACTCTTAGAGTTGCCCATACTGAGTCTTCAGTAATTTGTGAACCAATTCAGGTCTCCCTACACCAGCACTGGTTCCTAGCAAGGCTGCTGTTCTGGTGAGCTGTGATTCACTGTAGTCTCTATTAGTCTCTCCAATCTTAAGGGCAGTGGCTTGCTTTGTGACCTCTCTGTACCAAAAAAAAATTGTTGATTTTTCAGTGGGTTTTATTTGTTGTCGGGTTGGAATGGCAATTTCCAAGCTTCTCACATGCCATACCAGAAACCAGAAGTCTGCATTTTAAGAAATGTTTTTCTATACCACAAGCTTAAAAACTTATACAGAATAATAAAACACATGCAAATTCAATATCATATAGAAAAAAAAAATGTGTTGCATACTCTGTAAATTATTATTTTTCACTTTCTTCTTATACTGCACGTATTTTTATTTCTAGTCATGTAGCCTAGATTAGACACATCTTAAATAGTTGAATCTTCCAGTTATCTGTAAAAATCAATATAAAATTATAAAGTATAATACTTGACATATATGTTCCTAATAAACAATAAAATACTGCTTACCATTTTGATGCCTGTGGAAAACGTCCCTGGTTTTACAGGTTTAGGTTTCTCAATTTGCATTTCCAATTGGGTAGATCTATCTTTATGCTGAGCCAAAAGCAGAGCAACGGGGAGATCAGAACTCTCCTGTAAGAGAAGTTAAAGTGCAGTGTAAAAGTTAAAAAGAAAAAACTAAAGAGCAACCAGTCTTTTATTTTAAATTATGCCTTTCCATAAGCACTTGATGTCAACCTAAATATTCACTTTATGGAGAACACTTTACAAAAAACTTTAACATTCCATAATAAGAAAAGGCTGTTTTAGACTCATAAATCAAAATAACCTACAAAAATGGATTTTTATAAAATCCACATTAAAGACAATATAATAGGGTCTTATTTCATCTAGTGAAACCAACCATATATTTATTAAAATAAAAAAAATTAGAAGCTAATCACAAAGAGAGTAGTACAAAGTACTATAACCTAGATCAGATGTTTATCTAAGACACATTCTTTTAACCAGTGAATTCAGACTGGCTTGAAATTGTTTCCCATTAGATTTCACCTGAGGCCGTTTGGAAATGATCCTTGTTCTGTTTTCTGTACAATGGAATGATTGTTAAGTACAACCAAAAGTACATTTATTTTCTCCTTTATTACTTACTTTTATAAATTAAGTCTAAATTTTTAAATTAGCAAAATAATAGTAAACATTTTTAATATCTTATATTGATACTAAAACAGGGCCACTATCTGTACAAATCTGTATATACACATATTAATAACATCAAATAACTAACTCTTGTATGTAAACTGTTATTTATCCTATTTAAAATGAAGTCTCCTTACATGTTTAAAGTGCTACACAGCTAAGATCTAAACTAAATGTATCCAAGGCATTTTCCCTTCTGAGATGTCAGTTAAATAAGAACACAGAAACACATGCAGAAGGAATCCAGGAGGAAGGAGATCATACACAAAGAGACACACTGCTCTCTCTATCAGTAAACAGAAAGAAAGGTACAAACACATTTCTATCTCCTATATACCAAGGTGACCTATGAAAATAAAGTCATCAAATGGTCTAACAGATTTTTAAAACAGTAACTACCCAGAATTTAATCCTGAAAAAACTATGTTGTTAAACATTTTGTAATATAAAAGTGAAGATACAGTAGAACCTATTTTCTTTCCAAATCCAATAACTTAATATTTTAGGGTACAAACATGGCTAACGAATATATTTAAGACTTATTTAAAGGTTATAGTACAGAAGAAATTAAAATAAGAAGCCAATTATTTCAACAGCATCATCCTAGAATAAATCTGTTTTTCAAAACTTTGCAACAGAAGTGGTTTGCAAAAGCAAATGTTTTAAAGGTGAAAACTTTCAAAAGTAAATGGAAAAACAAGTTTTATTTATAATGCAGAACTTTATTAAGCAGCAAAATTCTTGAGACTTGGTTTTAGCAATAATGAAGGAGAATGAATAAAATTCTAGAAGAATATACTTGCATACCTCTCCTATATTCTACAACAAAGCATTAGTAATACATTAATCATAGTATTAGGACTTTCCTGGTGGCTTGGGAATTATGGCATTACTGCGAATTTCAGCAGCTATTTGAGATTTCCATTAGGAATTTTGTAACAAAATATCAACTTAAAGGACATTTTAAATGGGCAGTGCCCCAAAGTATCTTTTAAAATCTCTTACTATCTTTTCACATGTAAAAACTAACAGAAGAAAAATAAATTTTCTGGACTAAAAAGCTAAATCAGTGCTTCCTAATTAATACTCTAAGTGAATTCAAATTCCATACCTAGTACTTACTCTAAAAAGTAAAAGTTCTTGCATAAAAGCAAAACAATATGTGCACTTCAAAAAAAGTTGCTAATCAATACTATGCCTGTTTTAATTCTGGTTTCACTTTCCTATAAAAGAACCAGAATATTAAAATGTATTGGTAAAACAGCTGAAATTAATAAAAATAAGTATTCTAGAAATCTAAAACTAATTTTGATACAAAGGTAATATAATTTACTTCAAATCTGCTATACTCTACTTTAGCAATCAAAACTTTGGAGTCTGAAAATCCTGTAAATGTTAAGAAAGAAATAAGTAGGAGTTTGCACATCAACAAAATCTATAGAGTAAAATAAATTATGGGAAACATACATGCTCTTAGGAATACAGAGAATGCAGATTCAGCCTTTCAAGTTATTGGGTTGGCCAAAAAGTTCGTTTGGGCTCTCCTGCAGTATCTTATGGAAAAACCCAAATAAACTTTTTGGCCAACCCAATATTTCATTTTTAGCTTTCCATTTTTGCCCTGAAAGGTTCCCTAAGCTACTTAATAGCCTGAAGGTACAATGCTCAATATTTAAAGAAATTCTAATTAAGACTACCTGTAATACTCATTAAAAGCTTTATAATGACCATTTTGAAAGATTATTTTAACTGATTTTGAGCAAGCCATCTGGCAAACAATATTCTAATAAAAATGAGCTACTGCATTTGACAATATTAGCCCTAGCAAAATTTAAGACATAATCTGAACAGAATTTTTCTAACAGGAATATAAAAATATTTAATAAGTCAGGACCTGTTTAAAAATCTTTTTTCAAATAGCTTTTAGAAAAAAAAAAACGCCTGAATTTACAGTTAGGATTAAATAAATGAACTTTTTAGGCAACATTTTAAGTCATAAAGATTAAGACCATAACATTAAAATTCTGTCACATAGAGTATAATGTAATGCCAATACTTTTTTAAAAGGTTAAAAAGTGACTTTTAGCAAATAGACCAAATACAGGAGAAAAAAAACTAATATGGAGTACTTATACTAGTTGTCTAAATTAGATCCAGAGAATCATTTTAAGATTTAAGCTACTAGATATATTTATAATGCAGTCTTTCTAAATAAAATTTAACATATGAATATACATAGAAAAAATTTAACATATGAACATACATAGAAAAAATACAATGCATTCTTTTATAACTTAATAAAATTCAGGAAATAAAAAGAAAGTTAATGAATTCTTTCAATTAGTCAACAAGGATGAAATGGATGTTAACATTTTAACAAAAAAAATTTAATAAATATTCAAAAATTAAAGTAACAATCTTTAAAAATAAATTTGAAAATGAAAACCAGAAATTCAAATTGAATTGGTATTCAAACCAATCTGTTGTAATTAATTGTTCTAATGAATACAGTAAATTGTTAAAGATTATTTAACCACTATGTTACATGATCTAAATAGTGAAGAAAGTATGCACAGTAATGACTTGCAGGTGAGGAAAACAGGAAGGGGAGGGCAGTTCTTAATAAAAACCAATATTAACTCCAGATTATACACAATGTACAACACTGGCAGTTGCAGCTCAAAAGCCAAAAGCAGCTCAATGAGGCACCAAAATTTCATGCTAAAAGACTAAAGATAAAAAGAATATACAAAAATAATTGCTGTGCAAAACTAGCTAATCTCAAAATAAAAACTAAAAATTCTTAATAATAAATGGAACATTTTTAGAAAGTTAGAATGTGTATTTGTCTTAAATCTAAGTTCAGTATTTGGAATTAATGTATAGAGGAAAGCATTAATAATGTACAAAGGAAAGAAAATCATGTTCCTCTTTATACAAAATGATGAGAGAAAGAAGCTTCCAAAAAAAAATAGCCTGTAACATGAAGCTTTATGAATTTGAATTCATTCTTTAAAGTTTTTAATGTCTCACAGGTGACATGTCCACAAAAAATGTAAAACACAGTATGTATCATTTCAACTGTTAAAGCCACAACTCCCACTTAATAGTTTCAAAAAAATTAATAGAAGTTACTAACAACAACAACAACAACAAATCTTCCATGCTATACACTGCTATTTTCATTTTTTTGCTTTGAACTACACTGTGTGGTTTGTGGGATCTCAGTTCCTGATCAGGGACTGAACTGGGGCCCTGACACTCAAAGTGCTGAATCCTAACCATTTAGACCACCAGGGAATTCCTTGTCCTCATTTTAGAACCAAATTTATGCTCCACTCATACAAAGCAGATAGATTTATGGTAAGCATT
This sequence comes from Aepyceros melampus, assembly GCA_006408695.1. Lineage (NCBI taxonomy): Eukaryota > Metazoa > Chordata > Mammalia > Artiodactyla > Bovidae > Aepyceros > Aepyceros melampus. The sequence goes on from SJXQ01012336.1 coordinate 144,579, forward strand.
TACTGTCTAAGCTTCACTAAGGTCCTTACTTTCTCACCTACTTCTAATTTATTAGGTTGGTGCAAAAGGAATAGCAGTTTTACATTGTTGAATTTGTTATCTAATACTGGAATACATCTTTAAATAAATTTAGTTATGTTATACATCATTTTAATGTGCATTTCTCACTTTATATTTTTTGTTAATCACACTACTTGCTGTTTGTTTTATATTTATTTTAGTCTACAGAAATGACATTAGACAAAAAGAAAATTTGAGCAACTTTTTTTATTTTAGTTCAAAATGGGTTGTAAAGCAGCAGAGACAACTTGCAACATTAACAACGCATCTGACCCAGGAACTGCTAACAAATGTACAGTGCAGTGGTGGTTCAAGAAGTTTTGCAAAGGAGAGGAGCGACTTGCAGATGAGGAGTACAGTGGCCAGCTATCAGAAGTTAACAATAACCGAGAGCATCATCAAAGCTGATCCTCTTATAACTATATGAGACGTTGCCAAAGAACTCAGTGTTGACCATGCTATGCTTGTTCAGCATTTGAAGCAATTTGGAAAGGTAAAAAAGCTTGATAAGTGTCTCATAAACTGACAAAAAATCAAAAAAATTGTCATTTTGAGGTGTCATCTTCTCTTATTCTACACAACAGCAACGAACCATTTCTCCATTGGATTGTGATGTGAGAGGAAAAGTGGATTTTATCCAACAACCAGTGATAACCAGCTCAGCAGCTGGACCAAGCAGCAGCTTCAAAACACTTCCCAAAGCCAAAACTTGCACCAAAAAAAGGTCATGGTCACTGGAGGTCTGCTGCCAGTATGACCCACTCACTACAGCTTTCTGAATCCTGGTGAAACCATTACATCAGAGAAGTATGTTGAGCAAATCGATGATATGCACTAAAAACTGCAATGCCTGCAGCCAGCATTGGTCAAGAGAATGAGTCCAATTCTCCACCACAACGCTCCACGCATGTCATACAACCAAAGGTTCGAAAGTTCAACGAATCGGGCTACAAAGTTTTGCCTCGTCCACCACATTCACCTCACCTCTCACCAACTGACTACAATTTCTTCAAGCATCTTGACAATTTTTTGCAGGGAAAAACACTTCCCCAACCAGCAGGAGGCAGAAAATGATTTCCAAGAGTTCATCAAATCCTGAAGCAGGGATTTTTATGCTACAGGAATAAACAAACTTATTTCTCATTGGCAAAAATGTGTTGATTGTAATGGCTCCTATTTTGATTAATAAAGATTTGTTTGAGCCTAGTTAAAATGATTTAAAATTCATGGTCTGAAACCATAAATACTTTTGTACCAAACTAATAAATAATCTTGCTTTCTCTTTTTATTCCTGGTTATATGGCTTAAACGCTTTTAGGGCAAAAGCACAGTAGAAAAATATACACATACACATTCACCTGGTCACAGAATAAAAAACAGCATAGCAACTAGTAGACTGAAGAGTTAAGTATGTTAACAACATGTGGAAATTAATTACGTAGCTAGAAAGGGGAAAGAAGAATGTAAAAAGCCTTTACTGGAAAGGACAATTTCCATGTTGCAATTTCATCAGTATTACATTGGTTTATAAGCATCAAATAATATATTCTCAAATCCATGAAACATTTCATAAACCTTGGTTGTAATCTCTGCTATTATCTAATAATGTTGACTACTTGGGGAACTAACAACTAGAAAACACCAATAACTTGCAAGACATTACCATTTCTTTCAAATGTATTTTCCCCATGCAAAAATATAAAATACAGTTCTCACAGAGTAACCAGTCACTAAAACTTACAGCATGAAGCCAAAATACTTGAAAATGACCTAGTTATTAGAAAATCAGTATCAATCAGGAGAAAAGTGCTCTGAAAACATGTTTTAGTCAGTAAGCTTAGAAACACATCAACACTCTATTAATAGTAAATGGTTTATGTTAATTATAGTATTGCTCTGTTATCTGAAAATAAAATGGATATTAACAACATTTAAAAAAATAAATAGGGGCTTCCTTGAAGGTTCAGTGATTAAGAATCTGCCTCCCATGCAAGGGACATGGGTTCAATCTCTGGACATGCTGCAGAACAAGAAAGCCCATGTGCCACAATTACTGAAGCCTGCAAGCCTAGAGCCAGTGCTATGTGACAAGAGAAGCCACTGCGACGAGAAGCCCATGGACCACAATGAAGACCAGCCCCTACTTGTCAGAACTAGAGAAAGCCCACATGCAGCAACCAACATGCAGCACAGCCAACACATAAATCAATATTTAAAATAAATAAATAAAATAAAAAGATAGAAGGTGAAAGCATGAGCACAAACTATAGAAATGCCATTTAAATACCATCACCCAGCATAAGAGGAAAGATAAACCCTGAAGACAAATGTTTTTATCACAATCAACATTAATACATACCAGTTCATCTAAAAAAGCCTGCTTATTCTTCCTTTTGAGAATCTGCTGCATTTGTTCTTCTTTTTGTATAAATAGTCTTCTTTGTTCATTTTCCTGTCGTTCTACTTCTAAAGCTTCTTCCAGTTCCTCTTGTTCCCGAGTCTGAAACAGTAACATTCATATATGACATGAAATAAATTTAGTAGCCAAAACTAAGTCTATACTATACTCCATACTACCTTTTTTCGAAGCATAAATTGCACTAGTCATTGTTTAATAATGCAGCAGCAGCTCCACTTTAAAAGAACTAATTTTCTTTCATGTAGATATGTTACCATTAAAGAGAATGACATCTAGCACTAAATGAAATCTAAACAAAGTACACTTATCCCAGCTACAGAAATGTGGAAACTGCTTAAGAAGACTTTATTTAGGAAATTTAACAAAGAAAGCAAAACAAAAACCCAACAACAAAGAATCACCTCCATATAGAACTGTTAATTAAAACATTCCATATAAAACATTGGTTCTTTTAATAGAAACAATTTTCAAAATACATAAGATAATGAAAAGTTATCATAGTACTTAACTTCTTTATTCCAAGTTAAAGAAGTCTTTCTGATGCCTGAGTTCCAAATAGCATTCATTTAAGGTGAGTTATGAAAAACTGAACTTATTTTCTAACACAAGGATATAAATTTCAAGGGTCTTCCCTGTGGATTAAAAAATTCAAAATCCAAAGCTAATATGTAGAGAGAATAAACTACAGTCCTACATTACTTCCCTTTTATGAAGTTCCTTAGAAATATCAAATACTTCCAGACTCTGAAATTTATTCCACCTCTAGTCATATTTAAAAGCATTATTATACCATTCTTTAAGTCTTATGAATGAGAAATATAGTAATATCTGAATGGCTTTATTTTAAATCCTGACTGTTGCTCTTAAAAATGCAATGCTGCTGCTAAGTCACTTCAGTCGTGTCTGACTCTGTGCGACCCCACAGACGGGATTCCCCCGTCCCTGGGATTCTCCAGGCAAGAACACTGGAGTGGGTTGCCATTTCCTTCTCCAATGCATGAAAGTGAAAAGTGAAAGTGAAGTCGCTCAGTCGTATTTGACTCTTAGCAACTCCATGGACCGCAGCCTATTGGGCTCCTCCGACCATGAGATTTTCCAGGCAAGAGTACTGGAGTGGGGTGCCATTGCCATACCTTTTTTAAATTCAACACAATACTGAGAATTTATGGCACCTTGAGGCAAATACAGAACAGAGGGAGAGAGTATGTTTTAGAATCACTAACATGAATTAACTCATGGCCACAGGACTGGAAAAGGTCAGTTTTCATCCCAATTCCAAAGAAAGGCAATGCCAAAGAATGCTCAAACTACCGCACAATTGCACTCATCTCACATGCTAGCAAAGTAATGCTCAAAATTCTCGAAGCCAGACTTCAGCAATACGTGAACCGTGAACTCCCTGATGTTCAAGCTGGTTTTAGAAAAGGCAAAGGAACCAGAGATCAAATTGCCAACATCCACTGGATCATGGAAAAAGCAAGAGAGTTCCAGAAAAACATCTATTTCTGCTTTACTGACTATGCCAAAGCCTTTGACTGTGTGGATCACAGTATGGGCTCCAAAATCACTGCAGATGGTGACTGCAGCCATGAAATTAAAAGATGCTTATTCCTTGGGAGAAAAGTTATGACCAACCTAGATACATATTCAAAAGCAGAGACATTACTTTGTCGACTAAGGTCCGTCTAGTCAAGGCTATGGCTTTTCCTGTGGTCATGTATGGATGTGAGAGTTGGACTGTGAAGAAGGCTGAGCACAGAAGAATGGATGCTTTTGAACTGTGGTATTGGAGAAGACTCTTGAGAGTCCCTTGGACTGCAAGGAGATCCAACCAGTCCATTCTGAGGGAGATCAACCCTGGGATTTCTTTGGAAGGAATGATGCTAAAACTGAAGCTCCAGTACTTTGGCCACTTTATGCGAAGGGCTGACTCATTGGAAAAGACCCTGATGCTGGGAGGGATTGGGGGCAGGAGGAGAAAGGGACGACCGAGGATGAGATGGCTGGATGGCATCATGGACTCAATGGACGTGAGTCTGAGTGAACTCCGGGAGTTGGTGATGGACAGGGAGGCCTGGCGTACTGCGATTCATGGGGTCGCAAAGAGTCAGACACGACTGCACGACTGAACTGAACTGAACTGAACATGAATTAACAGAGACCTCACAGAAAAGTATATTTTTATGTAAAATAATATTTACATATTATTAATCTCTGTTAAGATTATATCAATTCACAAATTAGAGAAACTCCCAGAAATAAACAACTTTCCCAAATCAAAACATATTTCCCTTATAATTCAAACTCAGTATATCCAAAATTAAGTTCAGCATTTGGTTTCCCAAAGCTGATCACCCTCTTGTATTCCTGATTTCTGCTAATTGCACACCCACCTTTCAGTCAACTCAAGTTGAAACCTCAAAGTCATCTTTATTACTTCTTCTCCCTCAACCCCATCCCCCTTAAATTAAGTCAGTTGCTAAGTTCTAGTAGCATTTCTCCCCTATAATTTTAAAAACTTCTACTACTGAGATTGCTATTCTAACTAAGGCACCCAGTGGAAAAGAAAATTCAAACTTGATCAAGAAAAACTAATAGGAATAAATGCACAAAGTTACAGGGTAAGATATGAAGGCTGGAAAAGTGAATTACTAGACTGTAGGTCATAAGCAGAAAAAGATGTCTCACAAAAAAACAGTGTCATATCAGCAATAAGTAGAACAAGTGATAGGTTTACACAGAGTACGGTGGGAGACAAAATTAATAGAGTGGTTAATTCCCCATGCTATGATGGAAGACAGGTAGAGTTAGAAAAGATTTCACAGAGTGTTACAGGTTGAATGTGTGCCCCTAAATATATGTTGAAGTTCTTAACCCATGGTAACCATAAATGTGACCTTATTTGGAAATAGGGTCTTTGCATATGTAATCAAGTTAAGATAGGTCATGCTGGAAACTTGGATACAGACACACAGGGAAGAAGGCCATGGGAAGTTAGAGGCAGAGATCAGAGTGGTGCCAAAGATGCTGAAAGAAACAAAGATTTCTCCCGAGAGCTTCCAGAGACACCATGACCCTGATGACATCTTGACTTCAGAATTCCAGCTTACAGAAGCCTGTTCCTATAGGAGACAAATTTCATTGTTATAAATCACCCAGTTTGGGATAATTTGTTTTAACAGCCGTAGGTAAGCTCAGCTCATGAAGTTTGAGCAGGTTTCAAACAGTAGGTATTTAACCCCACTGCAGAGTAGAAGAGCCATTTAGGCAGAGAAAACAAAGGTAAAAAGACACAAATCAAGCTGGAATGCTTGGTATGACCAAGTCATTAACTATGAAGTAGAGGAAAGCTCTTGATAAAGCTGGAGAGGCCAGCAGAAGGCAGATAATGGAGAATTGACCATACCATACTAAGGGGTGGATTTATGCCATACTAAGGCAACTGGTAAGGCAAAGAATTTATTTTTTTTTTTTTAATACTTTTTATTTCTTTTTTTATTTTTATTTTTTTTTTTATTAAATTTTATTTTTTAGTTTGTTTTGCTTTACAATACTGTATTCGTTTTGCTATACATTGACATGAATCAGCCACGAGTGTACATGAACTCCCAATATTTAAAAAGATGACTAGAAGCAGTGAAAAATACAGATTACTGGGATTCAAGACTGAAGACAGGAAGACTCAGAGGAATATTTCAACATCTCAAGTAAGAAATAATGAACACTATGTAAAGTAACGATAATATAATTAGAGGAGGAACTAGGTTTGANAGTGTACATGAACTCCCAATATTTAAAAAGATGACTAGAAGCAGTGAAAAATACAGATTACTGGGATTCAAGACTGAAGACAGGAAGACTCAGAGGAATATTTCAACATCTAAGTAAGAAATAATGAACACTATGTAAAGTAACGATAATATAATTAGAGGAGGAACTAGGTTTGAAAGACCTAAGTAAAGACTGCTGCTACTGCTAAGTCACTTCAGTCATCTCCAACTCTGTGTGATCCCACAGATAGCAGCCCACCAGGCTCCGCCGTCCCTGGGATTCTCCAGGCAAGAACACTGGAGTGGATTGCCAGGAAAAATGACCAATAATATATGATTCCCCAAAGACATAGAGATGGCCAATAAACACGTGAAAAGATGCTCAACATCATTCATTATGAGAAATACAAATCAGAACTACAATGAGGTATCATCTCATACCAATCAGAATGAAAGTAAAAGTGTTAAGTCATTCAGTCTGGACTCTTTGTGACCCCATGAACTATAGCCCACCAGGCTCCTCTGTCCATAGCATTCTCCAGGCAAGAATACTGGAGTGCGTAGCCATTTCCTTCTCCAGGAGATCTTCCCAATCCAGAGATTGAACCCAAGTCTCCCACATTGCAGGCAGATTCTTTACTAACAGAGCTACCAGGGAAGCCACACCAATCAGAATAGCCATCATCAAAAAACTACAAACCATAAATGCTGATGATGTGGAAAAAAGAGAACCCTACTGCACTATTAGTGGAAATGTAAATTGATACAGCCACTATGGAGAACAGTATGGAGATTCCTTAACAAACTAAGAATAAAATTACCACATGACCCAGCAATTCCACTACTGAGCATATAACCTGAGAAAACCACAATTCAAAAAGACACATATACGCACAATGTTCATGGCAGCAATATTTATAATAGTCAGGACTTGGAAGCAAGCCACATGTGCATCAACAGAAGAAAGGATAAAGAAAAAGTGGTACATATATACAATAGAATATTACTCAGCCATAAAAAAGCAACAAATTTGAATCAGTTCTAATGAGGTGGATGAAGCTAGAGCCTACAATACAGAGTGAAGTAAGTCAGAAAGAGAAAAACAATTATCATATATTTAGTAGAATTGAGAAATAGCATTGACATATACACTCTATCCAATTTTGACTCATTATTATACAGCAGAAACCAGCACACTGTAAAACAGTTTTATGCTTCAATTTCTAATAAAGTTTTTTATAAAACAGTATATGAAGACTAACTAGATACAGCTTGAACACTTAGATAAAGAACATAATAGGAGAAATAGGTAGGAGAATGAAGATGAAAAAGGATAGTTATAATGAACATAGATGCAAAATTCTTCAACAAAATATTAGCAGAACCAAATTCAGTTCAGTTCAATTCAGTTCAGTCGCTCAGTCGTGTCTGACTCTTTGCGACCCCATGAATTGCAGCACGCCAGGCCTCCCTGTCCATCACCAACTCCCAGAGTTCAAACTCGCATCCATCGAGTCGGTGATGCCATCCAGCCATCTGATGAGATGTCGTCCCCTTCTCTTCCTGCCCCCAACCCAACCAGCATCAGAGTCTTTTCCAATGAGTCAACTCTTTGCATGAGGTGGTCAAAGTATTTGAGTTTCAGCTTTAGCATCATTCCTCCAAAGAACACCCAGGACTGATCTCCTTTAGAATGGACTGGCTGGATCTCCTTGCAGTCCAAGGGACTCTCAAGAGTCTTTTCCAACACCACAGCATCAATTGTTCAGTGCTCCACTTTCTTTACACTCCAACTCTCACATCCATACATGACTACTGGAAAAAACCATAGAATTGACTAGACGGACCTTTGTTGGCAAAGAAATGTCTCTGCTTTTCAATATGCTATCTAGGATGGTCATAACTTTCCTTCCAAGGAATAAGCATCTTTTAATTTCATGGCTGCAATCACCATCTGCAGTGATTTTGGAGGCCCCCCCAAAAAAGTCTGACACTGATTCCACTGTTTCCCTTTCTATTTCCCATGAAGTGATGGGACGAGATGCCATGATCTTTGTTTTCTGAATGTTGAGCTTTAAGCCAACTTTTTCACTCTCCTCTTTTACTTTCATCAAGAGGTGCTTTAGTTCCTCTTCACTTTCTGCCATGGGGGGGGGTGTCATCTGCATATCTGAGGTTATTGATATTTCTCCCAGCAATCTTGATTCCAGCTTGTGTTTCTTCCAGTCCAGCGTTTCTCATGATGTACTCTGCATAGAAGTTAAATAAGCAGGGTGACAATATACAACCTTGACCTACTACTTTTCCTATTTGGAACCAGTCTATTGTTCCATGTCCAGCTCTAACTGTTGCTTCCCGACTTGCATACAGGTTTCTCAAGAGGCAGGTCAGGTGGTCTGGTATTCCCATCTCTTTCAGAATTTTCCACAGTTCACTGTGACCCACACAGTCAAAGGCTTTGGCATAGTCAATAAAGCAGAAATAGACATTTTCCTGGAACTCTCTTGCTTTTTCCATGATCCAAGGGATGTTGGCAATTTGATCTCTGGTTCCTCTGCCTTTTCTAAAACCAGCTTGAACATATGGAAGTTCCCGGTTCACGTATTGCTGAAGCCTGGCTTGGAGAATTTTGAACTTACTTTACTAGCGTGTGAGATGAGTGTGATTATGTGGTAGTTTGAGCCTTCTTTGGCATTGCCTTTCTTTGGGACTGGAATGAAGACTGAGCTTTTCCAGTCCTGTTGCCACTGCTGAGTTTTCCAAATCTGCTGGTATATTGAGCGCAGCACTTTCACAGCATCGTCTTTCAGGATTTGAAACAGCTCAACTGGAATTCCATCACCTTCACTAGCTTTGTTCGTAGTGATGCTTCCTAAGGCCCACTTGACTTCACATTCCAGAATGTCTGGCTCTAGGTGAGTGATCACACCATCATGATTATCTTGGTCATGAAGATCCTTTTTGTACAGTTCTTCTGTGTATTCTTGCCACCTCTTAATATCTTCTGCTTCTGTTGCTGCTGCTGCTACTAAGTTGCTTCAGTCGTGTCCAACTATGTGCGAACTCGTGGACTGCAGCCTACCAGGCTCCTCCATCCATGGGATTTTCCAGGCAAGAGTACCATTTCTGTCCTTTATCGAGCCCATCTTTGCATGAAATGTTCCCTTGGTATCTCTAATTTTCTTGAAGAGATCTCTAGTCTTTCCCATTCTGTTCTTTTCCTCTATTTCTTTGCACTGATCACTGAAGAAGGCTTTCTTATCTCTTCTTGCTATTCTTTGGAACTCTGCATTCAGATGCTTATATCTTTCCGTTTCTGCTTCGCTTTTCACTTCTCTTCTTTTCACAGCTATTTTTAAGGCTTCCCCAGACAGCCATTTTTCTTTTTCGCATTTCTTTTCCATGGGGATGGTCTTGATCCCTGTCTCCTGCACAATGTCATGAACCTCCATCCATAGTTCATCAGGCACTCTATCTATCAGATCTGCTAAGCTGCTAAGTCGCTTCAGTCGTGTCCGACTCTGTGTGACCCCACAGACGGCAGCCCACCAGGCTACTCTGTCCCTGGGATTTTCCAGGCAAGAATACTGGAGTGGGTTGCCATTTCCTTCTCCAATGCATGAAAGTGAAACGTGAAAGTGAAGTCGCTTAGTCGTGCCGACTCTTAGCAACCCCATGGACTGCAACCTACCAGGCTCCTCCGTCCACTGGTTTTTCCAGGCAGGAGTACTGGAGTGGGGTGCCACTGCCTTCTCCTCTATCAGATCTAGGCCCTTAAATCTATTTCTCACTTCCACTGTATAATCATAAGGGATTTGATTTAGGTCATACCTGAATGGTCTAGTGGATTACTCTACTTTCTTCAATTTGTCTCAATTGGGCAATAAGGAGCTCATGATCTGAGCCACAGTCAGCTCCCAGTCTTGTTTTTGCTGACTGTATACAGCTTCTCCATCTTTGGCTGCAAAGAATATAATCATTCTGGTTTCAGTGTTGACCATCTAGTGATGTCCATGTGTAGAGTCTTCTCTTGTGTTGTTGGAAAGAGGGTGTTTGTTATGATCAGTGTGTTCTCTTGGCAAAACTCTATTAGCCTTTGCCCTGCTTCATTTGGTATTCCAAGGCCAAATTTGCCTGTTACTCCAGGTGTTTCTTGACTTCCTAGTTTTGCATTCCAGTCCCCCATGAAAAGGACATCTTTTTTGGGTGTTAGTTCTAAAAGGTCTTGTAGGTCTTCACAGAACCATTCAACTTCAGCTTGAAGAAGCGTTACTGGTTGGGGCATAGACTTGGATTACTGTGATATTGAATGGTTTGCCTTGGAAAGGAACAGAGATCATTCTGTCATTTTTGAGACTGCATCCAAGTACTGCATTTCAGACTCTTTTTGTTGACCATGATGGCTACTCCATTTCTTCTAAGGGATTCCTGCCCACAGTAGTAGATATAATGGTCATCTGAGTTAAATTCACCCATTCCAGTCCATTTTAGTTAGCTGATTCCTAGAATGTTGGTGTTTACCCTTGCCATCTCCTGTCTGACCACTTCCAATTTGCTTTGATTCATGGACCTAACATTCCAGGTTCCTATGCAATATTGCTCTTTACAGCTTCGAACCTTACTTGTATCACCAATCACATCCACAGCTGGGTATTGTTTTTGCTCTGGCTCCATCCCTTATTCTTTCTGGAGTTACTTCCCCACTAATCTCCAGTAGCATACTGGGCACCTACTAACCTGGGGAGTTCTTCTTTCAGTATCCTATCATTTTGCCTTTTCATACTGTTCATGGGGTTCTCAAGGCAAGATCTGAAGTGGTTTGCCATTCCCTTCTCCAGTGGACCACATTCTGTCAGACCTCTCCACCATGACCAAATTCAACAATACATTAAAAGGGTCATATACCATAATTATGTGGGATTTATACCCAAGAATGCAAGGATGGTTCAATACCCACAAATCAATCAATGTGACATACCACATTTATAAATTGAAAAATAAAAAGCATATGATCATCTCAGTAGATGTAAAAAGGGATTTTGATAAAATTCAACATTCGTTTATGATAAAACTCTAAACAAAGTAGGCACAGAATGAACATAAAACAAAAGGCCAAATATGACAAGCCCATATCTAATATTATACTCAACAGTGAAAAGCTGAAAGCATTTCCTCTAAGATCAGGAATAAGACAAGGATGCTCACTTTTGCCACTTTTATTAAAAAATAAAGTATTGTATTGGAAGTCCTAGCCACAGCAGTCAAACAAAAAAAGAAAAAGAATTCCAATTGGAAAGGAAGAACAGAAACTGTCAATGTTTGAAGATAGCATGATACTATATATACGAAATTCTAAACATGCCACCAAAAAACCTTAGAACTCACCGATGAACTCAGTAAACTTGCAGTATACAAAATTAATCTATAAAAATCTGCTGCATTTCTATACACTAACAACAAACTATCAGAAAGAGAAAAGAATCTCATTTACACATGTATCAAAAAGAATAAAATACCTAGGAAGTAATCTAAGGAAGTAAAAGACCTATAAGGAGAAAACTGTAAGACACTGACAAAAGAAACTGAAGATAACACAAACAAATGGAAAGATCTACAGTGCTCATGAAGAATTAATCGTTATAAAATGGCCATATTACCCCAACACAATCTACAAATTCAGTGCAATCCCTATCAAAATATCACCACATTTTTTCACAGAACTAGAACAAATAATTTTTTCTGTGTATGGCAACATTAAAGACCTCAAATAGTCAAAACAATCTTGAAAAAGCACAACAAAGTTCAAAGTATCATACTTCCTGATTTCAAACTACAATACAAAGACACGGTCTTCAAGAAAACAAAGTAGTAGTACAAAAACAGACACACAGATCAATGTGGAATAGAACAGAGAGCCCAGAAGTAAACCCACTTATATGGGCAATTAATCCATGACAAAGGAAGCAAGAATATACAACAAGAAAAAAGACAGCCTCTTCAATAAATGGTGTTGGAAAAACTAGACAGCTACACGTGAAAGAAATAAACAGGACTACTTTCTCACGCCATCAACAAAAATAAACTCTAAAGGGATTATTTAAGACTTAAGTGTAAGACCTGAAACCATCAAACTCTTACAAGACAACATGAGTAGTATGCTCTTTGACATCTACCCATGTCAAATGGGTAGCATGGGTAGCATAGAATAAATCTGGTAAGAGGTTAATGTCCAAAATATACAAAGAATTCATAGAACTCAACATCAAAAAAAAAAACAAATAACCTGATTAAAAAATGGGCAAAGAACCTGAATAGACATTTTTCCAGAGGACATACAGATGGCCTAAAGGCATAGGAAAAAATGCTTAACATCACTAACCATCAGGGAAATGCAAATGAATACCACAATGAGATATCACCTCACATCTGTCAAAATGGTCATTATCAAAAAGAAAACAAATAACAAATGTTGGAAAGGATATGGAGAAAAGGGAATGTAAACTGGTGCAGGTACTATGGAAAATAAGAAGGTTCCTCAAAAAACTAGAAATAGAACTACAAGACAATCAAGCAATTCTGGGTTCTTATCAAAAGGAAAGCAAAATACTAATTTGAAAAGATATATACACCTCAACATTCATTTCTGCATTATTTAAATAAGCCAAGATAATAGAAGCACCTTAAGTACCCATCAACAGAAGAATGGATTAAAAAGATGTAATAATAAAATCAAATATTACTCAGCCATTAAAAAAAAAAGAATGAAATCTTGTCATTTGGATTGACCTAGATGGTACTATGCTAAAATTTAAAAAGTCAAAGAAAGACAAATACTGTATGATTTCACTTACATTTGGAATCAAAAAAACAAAACAAGTAACCAAAAATAACAAAACAGTCATAGATACAGAGAACAGGAGGTTTCTGGGGGGAAGGAGGATGGGGAATGAAAGAAATAGGTGAGAAAAGATTAAGTATGAACTTCCACTTAAAAAATAAATAATTCACAGGTACGAAAGGCACAGTATGGGGGAATATAGTCAACAAGAATACAGTATCTTTGTATCAGGATGGTAACCATACAGTCATAATGGTAACTTGACTTATAACGGTGATCATTTTGAAATGTATGTTGTTGTAGCTGCTGCTGCTGCTGTTGTTGTTCAGTCGCTAAGTCATGTCTGACTCTTTGCGACTCCATGGTCTGCAGCATGCCAGGCTTCCCTGTCCTTCACAATCTCCCAGAGTTTGCTCAAACTCATGTCCGCTGAGTAGATGATGACATGCAACCACCTCATCCTTTGTCACCCCCTACTCCTTCTGCCCTCAGTCTTTTCCAGCATCAAGGTCTTTTCCAATGAGTCGGCTCTTTATAGCAGTTGGCCAAAGTGTTGCAGCTTCAGCTTCCACAGTAAACTCAGTAATAGTTTCTCTGTCAGAAATGAGTCATCTTATGTGCCTAATTATACAAGAGATTGAGTTTTTCCCTTTTTTTCTGATACAATTCTGATTTGGAACAGTGAGACTTCAACATTTACAAAGATATTAAAGGCAAGTTGCTACCTCAGGATAGTAAATACATCATTCATATTGTCCACATTCCTTGGGCCACTTCAGAACTGGGCTCTACCCAAAGACACTGTAGTTACTGATACACATGAACTTGCACCATCTTAAAAAACGGTCCTACGTCTGTATTTATGCCAACACCAAATAGCTATGTATCACTAATAAAATGCTCATCAAGAATGATCAATAAATGATAATGAATTACTGACCAAAACACTGAGTTATAACAGATCCAGGTGCTAACCGGTAACATGAAGAATAAATGTAGTCACAGTAACATGCATTAAACAAAGTACAAGTTGATCATTATATAACATGAGGTATTACAGATGCCGGTCCTTGGCACAGTTGAAAATTCATGTATAGTTTAGTCTGCACTCCTTATCAGTGGTTCCCTCTGTGTCTGAGGTTCTGCAACCAAGGATTCAATCTCTCAACATGTGGTATAGTAGTATTCTCTATTGAAAATAATCCAGGTGTTAAGTGGACCTGCACAGTTCAAACCTGTGTTGTTCAAGGGTCAATTGTATTCAATAAAGTTTTTGTTAATTATGAATTCCTACTTTAATATAACCAGCCTAAAATTAGATCATTCGTTCATTTAAAGTCTCAATATTGTTTGCTAGCTTAAAACTATAAACAAAAAAAGCACTCACTTGAAAGAACCACCTTATTAAGTTAAACAGAGTTAATGCAACAAGTTACCCGGGCATACCTATTGTGCATGTATCTTCTGATGTACCCAGAGAAGGCTACTGGGTAAAGTGAGTAATTTTTATGGCATACTGATGCTCTCGGAAATGAGACACCTTTCTAAGGAAGCCAGGCTGGATATGAACAGAATAGAATGTCAATTCCTCAAGAGTTTTATTGTAGGAAAGAAGTGCCTTAATGAAACACTTGAAGACTACAACAAGTAAATCTAAGTACAAGACGAAAATCCAAGCTATGTAACCCAAACATTCAAGCTATGTAATCGAAACATATCTATATCATTTTTACCAATGATTACAAATTCCTGGCACAGCACCTTAAAAACAATTTTACCTTTGCTTTCCCCAAAACTAGAAACCCAAGCTATACTGAAGAAATGATAGCTAAACTGTGTAAGTTAGATAATTAAATCTCTGCGTGCATACAATTATTTTCCTTTATAGAATATATTTTAATAATGCCATCAAAACTTTTTGTTATCATATGTGTGCCTCATACCTATATGCATATATAAATATACTAGTATTTATGGCCTTAATTTCAGCTACATTCTTTTTAAATATGACTAGGTTTAGAAAAACCTTTTTAAAGGATCATGTGGAAGCATTAGTTTCTAATACAAAAGAAAAAGAAAACACTTGGCACCAACCAGCTTTAACTTATTTTTCTGAATGACATCTTTGTTTTCCTTTTGGTATATCTCCATTTTCTTTTTGGTATTGTCCAAATCCACATTGTTGGTCAAGTTGAAAACTGCATGAGAAAACAAATAGTGACATGAAATACTGTTCAACACACATCTTGCAAAGATAATAAAAACCAAATATTCATCACAATGATTTCTTAATTCATCAGGTTGTCATTCCTTACGGCTCCATTTGTGTCTTTTTACTGACCACCTACTTTATAGAAACTAGTTCTAGTTCAGCAACTATGATTTTCTGAACCAAATATAACGAAAGACTGTCAGACTATCACACAGACTATCTACAGATCTGAATAACCTCAAAAACTCTAATATGCGTGCTTGCCATAGTCACATTGGGTTTGAATTTTATACTGCCCATTTTAACTTTAAAAGTATAAAAAAAGATTGCTTAAATTTTTTATTAAAAAAAAAAAGTAAGTCTGAAATCTACTGCACTCGTCAGAATAAATACTGAAAGAATCTAAGCTCCAGAAACAGAAAAATTATACAAAGGAATAAAAAATATTATCCAACAAAAACAGGTTTTATTCTAATCTTCAACATAGCTGGACATAAGAATGAATCATTTCTCATATAGTCTAGATCTGGAAAACTATGAAATATATGAGTCAAAACCTAACAGGGAAGGTAAAGGATAATCTGGCTCCAAAACTGAAGACTGAAATAGTTGAGTAAGAGAAGTCACTGAAACATGTTCAGAAAGGAGATAAACTTTCAGTAAGTTAGAACTATCTTTTTATAATTTTATTTCAAAGTGATTTTAATTATAAATACCTAACTCCCTTCTGGATCATCAAAAAAGCAAGAGAGTTCCAGAAAAACATCTATTTCTGCTTTATTGACTATGCTAACGCCTTTGACTGTGTGGATCACAATAAAATGTGGAAAATTCTGAGAGATGGGAATACCAGACCACCTGACCTGCCTCTTGAGAAACCTATATGCAGGTCAGGAAGCAACAGTTAGAACTGAACATGGAATAACAGACTGGTTCCAAATAGGAAAAGGAGTACGTCAAGGCTGTATATTGTCACCCTGCTTATTTAACTTCTATGCAGAGTACATCATGAAAGACACTGGACTGGAAGAAGCACAAGCTGGAATCAAGATTGCTGGGAGAAATATCAATAACCTCAGATATGCAGATGACACCCCCCCCCCCCATGGCAGAAAGTGAAGAGGAACTAAAGCACCTCTTGATGAAAGAGGAGAGTGAAAAAGTTGGCTTAAAGCTCAACATTCAGAAAACGAAGATCATGGCATCTAGTCCCATCAATTCACGGGAAATAGATGGGAAAACAGTGGAAACAGTGTCAGACTTTATTTTTGGGGGGCTCCAAAATCATTGCAGATGGTGATTGCAGCCATGAAATTAAAAGATGCTTACTCCTTGGAAGAAAACTTATGACCAACCTAGACAGCATATTGAAAAGCAGAGATATTACTTTGCCAACAAAGGTCCGTCTAGTCCAGGCTCTGGTTTTTCCAGTAGTCATGTATGGATGTGAGAGTTGGACTGTGAAGAAGGCTGAGCGCTGAAGAATCGATGCTTTTGAACTGTGGTGTTGGAGAAGACTCTTAAGAGTCCCTTGGACTGCAAGGAGATCCTACCAGTCCATTCTAAAGGAGACCAGTCCTGGGTGTTCTCTAGAAGGAATGATGCTAAAGCTGAAATGCCAGTACTTTGGCCACCTTATGCGAAGGGCTGACTCATTGGAAAAGACTCTGATGCTGGGAGGGACTGGGGGCAAGAGGAGAAGGGGAAGACAGAGGATGAGATGGCTGGATGGCATCACCGACTCAATGAACATGAGTTTGAGTGAACTCCAGGAGTTAGTGATGGACAGGGAGGGAGGCCTGGTTGCTGCAATTCATGGGGTCACAAAGAGCTGGACACGACTGAGCGACTGAACTGAACTCCCTTCTAAGTTTACATACGTAAATTTAAAGGTTATTATAACTCTCTGAACAAAAAATGTTTTTAATTTATATGAATATAAACTCATATTTTAAAGTACCGCCCACTGCCATACCCCTTTCAGTGTTAATATAAGCTCATCTAAAGAAGGGTCCTCATCACTGTCTCTCCTATTCCATAATTCAATTCAGATCTCCCTTGGATTTCTCTAATCTTTATACTTCTATTATTAGCCCTTCGATTCCTTCTCCAATTACTTACAACTGCTTCCTCTAGCTTGACCTATAAGCAGGTTTGATCGACCCTAAATAATCTGCTTTAATCCATGCTCCTACATGATGACATCAAATGCTGGCAAGGATGTGGAGCAACAGGAACAGGCATACACTGCAGTGGGAATGCAAAATGGCATACACTTTGGAAAGCAATTTGAGAGTTTCTTACAAAATGAAACATACTTTTATCATACAATCCTGCAACTGCACTCCTTGATATTTATCCAAAGGAGTTAAAAACCATGTCCACACAAAATCCTGCATATGAATGCTTATAGCAGCTTTATTCATCATTGCTGAAACAACCAAGATGTCCTTCAGTAGTCTGAGTAGATAAATAAACTAGAGTATATCCAGACAATGAGGTATTATTAAGCATCAAATAATAATGAGCTATCAAAGGGTTAGCCCAGGTGGTGCAGTGGTAAAGAATCTGCCTGCCGATGCAGGAGATGCCAGAGACGCAGGTTCAATCTCTGGGTCAGGAAGATCCCCCGGAGGAAGAATGGCAATCCACTCCAGTATTTTTGCCTGGAAAATCCCATGGACAGAGGAACCTGGCGGGTTACAGTCCACGGGGTCACAAAGAGTCAGACACAACTGAACACAGCACATCAAACCATGAAAAGACATAGAGAAAACTTAAATGTGTATTACTAAGGCAACAGATAAGGCTACACACTGTATGATTTCAACTGACACCCTAAAAAAAGCAAAACTACGGAGACAGTAAAAAGATCAGTGGTTGCCAAGGACTGAGGGGAAGGGACAAATAAGCAGAACACAGAGGAGTTTCAGGGTACTAAAGCTATTCTGTACAATACTATAATGGAGGATACACGCCATTATATATATCCAAACCCAGAAAACATACAATGTCAAGAGTAAACCCTAATGTAAACTACGGACCTTGGGAGATGACAATATGTTAATGTAGGTTCATTGATTATAACAAATGTCATTCATGTAGGTATGCAAATAGTGGGGGAGTCTGTGTGTATGTGAGGTACAAGGGGTATAAGGGAACTCTGTGCACATTTCATTTTTCTGTGAATCTAAAACTGCTCTAAAAAATAAAGTCTATTAAAAAAAGAAACATCTGAGAGCTCAAGAAATGCTTGCTGAATTATTACAAGAGGAATAAAAAAAAACCAATACGGTATGGGAGGGATAGACAAAACAGGTAAAGTGGATAAAGAAGTACAAACTTCAGTTTAAAATAAGTTATACATCACAAGGATGTAATGTACATAGGGAACACAGTCAGTGAAGTGAAGTAGCTCAGTCGTATCTGACTCTTTGCGACCCCATGGACTATAGCCTACCATGCTCCTCCATCCATGGGGTTTTCCAGGCAACAGTAATGGAGTGGGTATAGTCAATAATACTGTAATTACTTTCTATAGTAATGGATGGTAACTGGTCTTATTGTAATGATAACTTCATAATACATAAAAATATGGGATCACTAAGCTGTACACCTGAAACTAATATAATATTGCATATCAATCATATCTCCAAAACACTAAAATAACAAAGAAATCAATGCTAATATTTATAATTATCTTTATAAACACAGATTGAATTTAAATGACCTTTATAATTATAAAATTGAATTATTTAAAAAGGCAAAGTAAGCAAATGAGAAACTACAGGGAAAAAATAATCTTTGTTTCTTATGGCATGAATCTACTGAAAGGTAAAGTTAATGAAATTGATATACTACGTTGAATTTTATTAGAATGTCTAGAGCAATTTAAAAAATTACAATTTATCACCAAGCTAGACAATGTGCTGAATAAAACTTCTCATTAAATAAAAATTAGAAACAGTAAAGTTAAATTTCTATTTTATGCTTATTAAAATTTTTATGAATTTTAATGAAATGCAAATAACCAATTTTTTTAATTTAGAAAGCAAAGGTAATAACAATATAATAGATGCAAACCATAATCATAAGTAATACAAATCTAAAAAACAAAAAGAGAGAAAAAAAGACTAAAAGTGGATTACAAGTTTGAAAACATCAGATGAGGCGAGTCTCATTCATGATACAATGAAGCAGATTGGTATAAGAGCTTAGAAGAAAGAAAAGAATTTTCTATAACAATTATTTGGTCTTTTATCTATCCTGGTTACTGGCTTAGCTCAGATGTTGACCTGTCTTCAGTCAAGTATTAAAGCCAACAAAAAACCTACTGTATTTTCTGAAAGATTTAATGTTATTTAAGAGCAATTCTGCAGTCTTTTTGACATCCAGAATTCATAATTAAAGCCCTTAGGACATTCTCACCCTTTTAAAACAAAAATACCCTAAACCAAAAGAATAATATGTTTATTATGAAATTAAGGACAAATCTTTGAGATAATCCCTGAGGCCAAAAGGAACAAGAATTTTTATGTTTAGATTGTCATAACCACAGAAAAGGGCCCATTGTCAAAGCTATAAGAAAGTCCATCCTCATATGTGCCCCCTTCTATTGTAATTTTTTATGCCACTACTCAAAATTATAGTGTTCTAAACTTTTTATATTCATCATATTCAAAGGGTTCATAATGAATTTCTATAACAGTGACTGATCCCTAATTTATAAATCCTCAAACACTGACTCCTTAGCCATCCTACCAACTTTATTCTTTTCACTCTAACCTCAATAGCACCTTCCTATCTCCCTTCCTACCAAACTTCTTTAAGATCCTTCAAAATTATAGCTCCAATATATAGATTTTGTCTTCTCCAACTCTTCTACTAATCAGCACTCCATATTCTAGACTCAGGCTATTAACTAGTCTCTGAGACTATCAAGTACTTTGATGAGCTCTATGAGTTAGGAAAACCTATGTTCAAAGTCTAGCTACATTATATATTAGTAATGTGACCTCCAGAACAACAGTTAAACTCTCTGTACCTCTTCTCCATATGCAAAATAGATTAAAATATCTATACCAAGAGTTGTGAAAACTATCCTTTTGATTAACACAGAGATAGCCAATACAGATATCACAAACATCTAACTAATCATCTTTAAAAGAATGAATAAGACACAAAATAAGCAGCTACTGAAACAAGATTTTAGAAGGAAGTCTAAAAAAAGATAACTTTTATTTATACCATAACAATCAGAACAATGACACTTAAGTAAGTGGTGGGAGTCACACCCTAACAAAACTTAAAAGGGGAGAAACTGGTCTTTCCCTCATTTCATACTCTCCACCCAACAAAACAGTAAAAAATAATGTCACTTCTCCCACTTTTATTTTCTAGATTAATACCATACAACTGCTCAAGGTAAGACTACTGCAATTCATCCTAGCCTACACTTTCTTAACTCACTTCTTACATGAAATTATTCACTCAAATACTCTAGCTCTAAAACATCCCTTTTAACTATTTCTCTCAGTTACTACCTATTCTAGTTTGTTCTTCCCTGGTGGCTCAGATGGTAAGGTGAGTTCAGTTCAGTCGCTCAGTCACGTCCAACTCTTTGTGACCCCATGGACTGCAGCACGCCAGGCCTCCCTGTCCATCACCAACTCCCAGACTTTACTCAAACTCATGTCCACTTGTCGGTGAAGCCATCCAATCATCTCATCCTCTGTTGTCCCCTTCTCCTCCCACCTTCAATCTTTCCCAGCATCAAGGTCTTTTCCAATGAGTGTATTCTTCACATCAGGTGGCCAAAGTACTGGAGATTCAGCTTCAGCATCAGACCTTCCTTTGAATACTCTGGAACGATCTCCTTTATGATGGACTTGTTGGAACTCCTTGCAGTCCAAGGGACCGTCAAGTTCTTCTCCAACACCACAGTCCAAAGCCATCAGTTCTTTGGTGGTCAGCTTTCTTTATAGTTCAACTCTGACATCCATTGGTGACTACTGCAAAAACCATAGCTTTGACTAGATGCACCTTTGTTAGCAAAGTAATGTCTCTGCTTTTTAATATGCTTCTAGGTTCGTCATACATTTACTGCCAAGGAGCAAGTGTCTTTTAATTTCATGGCTGCAGTCACCATCTTCAGTGATTTTGGAGGCCAAGAAAATAAAGTCTGTCACTGTTTCCACTGTTTCCCCATCTATTTCCCATGAGATGATGGGACCAGATGTCATGATTTTAGTTTTCTGAATGTTGAGCTTTAAGCCAACATTTTCACTCTCCTCTTTCACTTTCAACAAGAGGCTCTTTAGTTCTTCTAGGCTTTCTGCCATAGAGTGCTATCATCTGCATACTGAGGTTATTGATATTTCTCCCAGCAATCTTGATTCCAACCTCTGCTTCATGTACCCCAGCATTTCTCATGATGTATTCTGCATATAAGTTAAACAAGCAGCGTGACAATATATAGACTTGACGTACTCCTTTTCCTATTCGGAACTAGTCTGTTGTTCTATGTCCAGTTCTAACTGTTGCTTCCTGACCTGCATACAGATTTCTCAAGAGGCAGGTCAGGTGGTCCGGTATTCCCATTTCTTTCAGAATTTCCCACAGTTTGTTATGATCCACACAGTTAAAGGCTTTGTATTGTCAATAAAGCAAAAGTAGATGATTTTTTGGAACTCTTGCTTTTTTGATGATCCAACGGATGTTGGCAATTCGATCTCTGGTTCCTCTGCCTTTTCTAAAAGCAGCTTGAACATCTGGAATTTCATGGTTCATGTACTGTTGAAGCCTGACTTGAAGAATTTTGAGCACTACTTTACTAGCATGTGAGATGAATGCAGTTGTGCAGCAGTTTGAGCATTCCTTGGCCTTGTCTTTCTTTGGGATTGGAATGACAACTGACCTTTTCCAGTCTTGTGGCCACTGCTGAGTTTTCCAAATTTGCTGGCATATTGAATGCAGCACTTTCACAGCATCATCCTTGAGGATCTGAAACAGCTCAACTGGAATTCCATCACCTCCACTAGCTTTGTTCATAGTGATGCTTCCTAAGGTCCACTTGACTTCACATTCCAGGATGTCTGGCTCCAGGTGAGTGATCATACCATCGTAGTTATCTTGGTCACGAAGATCTTCTTTGTATAGTTCTTCTGTGTATTTTGCTACCTCCTATTAATATCTTCTGCTTCTCTTAGGTCCATACCATTTCTGTTCTTTATCGAGCCCATCTTTGCATGAAATGTTCCCTTGGTATCTCTAATTTTCTTGAAGAGCTCTCTAGTCTTTCCCATTCTATTAGAAGGCTTTCTTATCTCTCCTTGCTATTCTTTGGAACTCTGCATTTAAATGGGTATATCTTTCCTTTTCTTCCTGCCTTTCACTTCCCTTCTTTTTACAGCTATTTGTAAGGCTTCCCCAAACAACAGTTTTGCTTTTTTGCATTTCTTTTTCTTGGAGATGGTCTTGATTCCTGTCTCTTGTACAATGTCAGGAACCTCTGTCCACAGTTCATCAGGCACTCTATGAGATCTAGCCCCTTAAATCTATTTGTCATTTCCACTGTATAATTGTAAGGGATTTGATTTAGGTTATACCTGAATGGTTCAGTGGTTTTCCCTACTTTTCTTCAATTTAAGGTTGAATTTGTCAATAAAGAGTTCATGATCTGAGCCACAGTCAGCTCCCGGTCTTATTTTTGCTGACTGTATAGAGCTTCTCCATCCTTGGCTGCAAAGAATATAATCAATCTGATTTTGTTATTGAACATCTGGTGATATCCACATGTACAGTCTTCTCTTGTATTACTGATGTACATGGACATCACCAGATGGTCAATACCAAAACATACTCTAAGCACTCACCCAAATTGTTGCTACTGCCCCTAAAAATGGTTTCCGAGCCTCATGTTATCTCCTGTCAGTATTCCACATCAGTACCACAATATTCGGGTTTCCCTTGTGGCTCAGCTGGTAAAGAATCTACCTGCAGTGTGGAAGACCTGGGTTTGATCCCTGGGTTGGGAAGATTCCCTGGAGAAGGGAAAGGCCTCCCTCTCCAGTATTCTGGCCTAGAGAATTCCATGGGCTGTATATTCCAAGGGGTTGCGAAGAGTCAGACATGACCTAGTGACTTTCACTTTCAGTTTTCACTTTCACCACAATATTCTGCTGCCTCTCTACTAGCCACGAAATAAAATCTTAACCCTTACAATCTAGCTTACAAAGCCCTCATTAACCCAGGTCCAGTCTGTTAGTCACTCCCCTGGTTCTATCCACCTATAACAGATTAACACTTGCTACATTATCCAACATGCTCAACATGTATTTCTGTGACTTTGTCTTTGCTACAAACATTCTTCCATCCTTCTTCTACCTGGTAAACTATTCATCTTTAAGATTGTGTGTTCTGTGGTTCAAACTTTACCTCTACTTCCTTCCTAATGCTGAATTGTTTTACTATCTATATTCCTGAAATACTTTATAAATAAATGCCCATACTACCTTCACATTAAATTATAATTTCATAATTATCTCCCCCTTTAGAATATGGACTTATTGAACACAAAGATCATACATCCTCAGGAAGTAAATAATTCACAGAGAACAATATTTGCTGAACTGAGCTGAAGTTCAGAAAATAAACTATGAATCCATGAGGCTAGGTCCCAAACTTCACCAATATTTTCAAATGCAAAAGAACTGTTCTTTGTCCAACATGATCAGGATCACTAGTGGATTACTTTAAAAAGTCTGCCAAAGAGGTGAAACATACATACACACTCCTTGAACACTTTATTTTAACTTAAAGCATATGCACTAAGTGTACAGTCACTCTCTAATGTAATAACACACAGTTACAGTACAGTTTTTAATGGGAATTCTGCTTCCTTCTCATATAAACCATAAATGTTATCTATACTGTTCAGTTCCCATTTTTTTCAAGTGGACCAAGGACTTCAGAAATAGAATCCTTCTAAAGTTCTATAATTTTTCTAGTCTTACAAACTACTTAAATTAATTACAATTAAAAGGTATAACTGGCATAAGAAGGTTTGATTACCTATGCAATCAATTTTATATATAACTGAACTGGTGAGAGAAGTACAGAAGTATACTTAAAGGCATCTTCTAATGGACAGGATACATTATGCACTGATTATGCTTCAATCATCAGTCAGTTCATGTTATAGAAGGACTGGGAAATATCAGTTACTCCAATAAGTCAACTAAGCAGAATTTGGTAAAGAGAGTGTCAACATACTGCAACTAAAGTTAGCCCTTCATGAATATACATATTAGCAGAATCACTTTCAAATTAAATGTTCTAGGCTAGTTTCCTTATCCAGTAAAGAAAAAAATGACAGTATTGTAAGCCCTAATATTCAGATTTGCTCTTACCTGTCACTCCTACCTCCACTTCTGGACATGATTTTACCTACAGGCCCTCAGGTGGTTCATATCTCCAAATTAATTAATGTCACAGCAAAAAAACCAAAACTGTAGTTTTCAAAATCATGGCTCAACCAAAATCTTGTTCCAGAATCAAGATCCCATCTTCCCCTTCTTCTTGGTCTATCAGTTTCTTTATCTTACCTGACTGCTTGGATTTGTGACCATGTATTCAACTTGCTCTGTGACACCTATAATCTCCTCTCCCTTCATTGCCTGACTAGACTTTTGACTAGTCACATTACCTTTAGAATAAATGTAAGCTGAGTGTCTTACTGCTTGTTGTCCAACTGCCTTCCTAAACCAAATATCTAAGTATAGCCAGATTTCTACATACCTGCACACTTGCCCATTTTTGCAGATTTGTTTTCAGTTCATCTTCTCAGTCTATATCCTAACTTTTCTACTTTACCTTGAGTGAGTGAAGTCGCTGAGTCGTGTCCGACTCTTTGTGACCTCATGGACTGTAGCCCACCGGGCTCCTCCATCCGTGGGATTTTCCAGGCAAGAGTACTGGAGTGGGTTGCCATTTCCTTCTCCAGAGGATCTTCCTGACCCAGGGCTTGAACCTGGGTGTCCCTCAGTGTAGGCAGACACTTTACAGTCTGAGCCACAAGGGAAGCGCCATATCTATCATCTTTTCAGCTAAAATCTATAGCCATTCAGGGTTGCTAAGATTACATACATAGTAAAATGAATACAATTAGAATAAAAAAGCAATGGTTCCAAGGCACTAAAAGATAGCAGAAAAAAGGCTAAATTATGTTCTGTACATGCTACTCGCTATGATATAATAAATAAACTTAGGTATTTTAGAAAAGTTTCAATAACCATCGAAATAAAAGGTTTTGAGTTTTTCTCAGTTAATACAGAAATGAAAAGAATTAGAATACTCTATTCCTCAGAAATTCGAATTGTCTAAAAACTTTACAATATATAAATATTTTATAGAATAATAAATTTTATTATAATTGTATTTTAAGAAATATGTGAGTATAGCTTGGCTCTCAGGTTTGAGAAAAGAATAAAAAGATAATTATTTAATTATTTTGGTCTTGTTCTAATTTTCATAGTCTGTAACTTCTGTATTATGTCCAAACCTAGATTAAATAATAATAATTATGGCAAGTTTAATTGATATTTAGCAATTTCAGACTTTGTAGCATCTCTAAAATCTTATTTAAGAAAACAGAAACAGGAGGGACATATGTATACTTATGGCTGATGCATGTTGATGTATGCCAGAAACCAACACAATACTGTAAAACAATTATCCTTCAATTAAAAATAAATAAAAATTTAAATCAAAAAAGAAACAGAAACAATGCTTTCTTTTGATGAAAGCTTCTTTTAGACTAATCACAAGAGAAAGAATAAGCACTAAGATTACTCTACCTTCTGATTCTACACTAACACTGAATAACAGAATGTCACTTCAACATTCAACTACTTCATAGTATTTTCAAATTACTGCACGCACAGATCATAAATGATGAATAAACAACTTATGGCTTTAATCACCATGGATACAGATAATGGAAATTCTATTTTTTAAAACTGAGTATTTTTCTCATTTATTCTAATACATCATCAACATACAGAAAATATATACATACATATACTTTTCTTTCCAGCTATAAAGTGGTAGTACCTCTATTCATCATATTTTCCCTAAGACAAAATGTTTATTACTTAAGTATGTCTTTTAGGTACAATGGAAAGTAATTAGGTAAACATCAACTACCACAACAAAATTTGTCAGAGACTTTTATATGAGATATTCTCTTAGGCATCTAAAAGATGAAAGCATACAGGCTAGCGTACCAAAGTACAAGCATTAAATACATACCAATTTCTTCCACTTCTTCCAGGAAATCATTATATTCTCTTAGACTAGGAAAGTCTTCTTCCCTTTTATTATATCTTTAAGAAGAAAAAAATGAACATATTACATATCACTTGCTTTTAATATCATCTAACTGGTTTGTTCTCACCTAATTCATACATGATAATAAAAAAGAACTGCTTATAGTGTAAAACAGTTTTCTTGACACCGGGTTTGTAACTAGACCAAGAATGTTGTTTTTAAATTCTTTTGACTACAGAGAAGGAGTAGAGTGAAGAGAATGGTACAATATGTAAAATCCTAAGACAAGGGAAAAATAAAGAAATTAGAACACTGAAGAAATGGGAAATGAGCTTAAACAGGTCTATCATTGGAATATTTGGTTCTTTATATTGTTTACTCCTAATAAATAGATTCACTAATTTCCAGAAAGAGGATATCTTCCTATTTTTCATGACCGTTATAATCTGAAGAATGCTAGATAAAGAAAATTTATACACAATGTGGAACTTTTCTGGTGGCCCAAGAGTTAAGACTCTGTGCACTCCAGTACTCTTGCCTGGAAAATCCCATGGACGGAGGAGGCTGGTGGGCTGCAGTCCATGGGGTCGCTGAAAGTCGGGCACGACTGAGCGACTTCACTTTCACTTTTCACTTTCATGCATTGGAGAAGGAAATGGCAACCCACTCCAGTGTTCCTGCCTGGAGAATCCCCGGGACAGAGAAGCCTAGTGGGCTGCCGTCTATGGGGTCGCACAGAGTCGGACACAACTGAAGTGACTTAGCAGCAGCAGCAGCAGCAGCTTGCAATACAGAAGGGACAGATCTGATCCCTGGTTTCTGAAAAAAAAAAAGAATCTAAAAGAGACTATCTCCAAGAAGTAATCCAAAAAATAAAAGAGCAACTTGGATTACTGATAAAGTACCCAGAAAGATGCTGCTAAAAAACCAGTGAACAAAGTTGAAATTTAGACCACCTAGATAGACTGATATCCATAACCTAAAAAGTAATAAGGTAGCTTACAACAAAAGGAGAGATAACATAAAATTTAAAACTATTAACAAAAAGTAAAAAATTAAATCATAAGAGAAAAGCAACACTAGAAATATTTATGTACCCATATACACACAAAGAGATGTATCCAAACAAATTGTAGCTACCCTAATTTTCTCTAATACCTTTCAAAACAGATGTTACCTCCTCGGGTCTTACCTAACATCACTAACTCACAGAAATATTTAGTCCCTAACTTCACAGCATTTTTCCCAATTTATAATCACATATATGCCAGCAAATTTGGAAAACTCAGCAGTGGCCACAGGACTGGAAAAGGTCAGTTTTCATTCCAATCCCAAAGAAAGGCAATGCCAAATGCTCAAACTACCGCACAATTGCACTCATCTCACACGCTAGTAAAGTAATGCTCAAAATTCTCCAAGTCACGCTTCAGCAATACGTGAACCGTGAACTTCCATATGTTCAAGCTGGTTTTAGAAAAGGCAGAGGAACCAGAGATCGAATTGCCAACATCCGCTGGATCATGGAAAAAGCAAGAGAGTTCCAGAAAAACATCTATTTCTGCTTTATTGACTACGCCAAAGCCTTTGACTGTGTGGATCACAATAGAGTGTGGAAAATTCTGAAAGAGATGGGAATACCAGACCACCTGACCTGCCTCTTGAGAAACCTATATGCAGGTCAAGAAGCAACAGTTAGAACTGGACATGGAACAACAGACTGGTTCCAAACAGGAAAAGGAGTACGTCAAGGCTGTATATTGTCACCCTGCTTATTTAACTTCTATGCAGAGTACATCATGAGAAACGCTGGACTGGAAGAAGCACAAGGTGGAATCAAGATTGCTGGGAGAAGTATCAATAACCTCAGATATGCAGATGACACCACCCTTATGGCAGAAAGTGAAGAGGAACTAAAAAGCCTCTTGATGAAAGTGAGAGAGGAGAGTGAAAAAGTTGGCTTAAAGCTCAACATTCAGAAAACGAAGATCATGGCATCTGGTCCCATCACTTCATGGGAAATAGATGGGGAAACAGTGGAAACAGTGTCAGACTTTATTTTTCTGGGCTCCAAAATCACTGCAGATAGTGACTGCAGCCATGAAATTAAAAGACGCTTACTCCTTGGAAGAAAAGTTATGACCAACCTAGATAGCATATTCAAAAGCAGAGACATTACTTTGCCAACAAGGTCCGTCTAGTCCAGGCTCTGGTTTTTCCTGTGGTCATGTATGGATGTGAGAGTTGGACTGTGAAGAAAGCTGAGCGCCGAAAAATTGATGCTTTTGAACTGTGGTGTTGGAGAAGACTCCTGAGAGTCCCTTGGACTGCAAGGAGATCCAACCAGTCCATTCTAAAGGAGATCAGCTCTGGGTGTTCTTTGGAAGGAATGATGCTGAAGCTGAAACTCCAGTACTTTGGCCACCTCATGCGAAGAGTTGACTCACTGGATAAGACTCTGATGCTGGGAGGGATTGGGGGGCAGGAGGAAAAGGGGATGACAGAGGATGAGATGGCTGAACGGCATCAATGACTCAATTGACGTGAGCTTGAGTGAACTCCAGAAGATGGTGATGGACAGGGAGGCCTGGCATGCTGTGACTCATGGGGTCGCGAAGAGTCGGACACAACTGAGCGACTGAACTAAACTGATAATTATATATTTGTTTTGTTTGCCTATTTTAATGCTATCCAAGCTACTATACTGCAAGCATCACAAGAGCAAGGTATGTAGCTATTACACTCATTTCATACGTGTGTGTGTTCACGCACGCAAGCTCAGTCACTCAATCATGTCTGACTCCTTGCAACTCCATGGACTGTAGCCTGCCAGGCTCCTCTGTCCCTTGGACTTTCCCTTGAGTTTCCTGGGGATCTTCTCAACCCAGGGATAAAATGCAAGTCTCTTATGTCTCCAGTTCTTGCAGGCAGATTCTTTACCACTACACCACCTGGGAAGCCTTTTCACACTTAAGGCCTAATACGCATAACACTGTTTGCACAGAGTAGGTTCTCAATATATATTTACTAATTAAAGAATAAATAAAGCAAATAAATTGTGAAGCCATGAATTCAGAAGGTTTACTTTTTGAGAGTTCTCTGGTGGCCTAGTAGTTAGGATTCTAGGCTTTCAGTGCTGTGGCCCAGGTTCATTCCCTGGTCAAGAACGGAGGTTCTGCAAGCCACACAGAGCAGCTAAAAATAAAAAACAATATTTTCCCATAAAAAAGATTTACTCTTCTCTAACAAAGGTTAGATAATATTATTGAGTTCTCAAAGAACTTAATAAATTTTTAACATTGAACAAATACATAGATCAATTTATACTTACTCGCCAAACTGTCCACATTTCTACAAGTAAATAATTACATCAATTATAGAAATATCAAAATCTTTGTGAACTGAATCATTCAAGCATTAACACTTACATCTTTAGCACTTTTTTCCGAATCTCAACTTCCTTGTCAACAGTAGGATCTTCAAAGAGCTGTACCCTGAAGTTGCTCTTTCGAAGTGGAGTGCCACACTCAGGACAGTTTCCAGCTCCTCTCACAAAGAGTAAATCCACACAACTTTCACACCTGTAAGAAGAAAAATACAAGATAACTTTTAAGCTAGTATTCAAATTGGCAGTAAGTCTGTATACAGTTTGCCTTTTTTCGGTTTTGGTGTTTATTTGAGGTTGGGAAAGGAGGCACAGGAAAATTAATCATTACTACCTAAAATTTTTATTGAAAACCTTTAGGAAAAACGCTCATTTTCATTTAGAGCCTACTTCAGAAATAGGTGATCCAGGTTCGCCAGTATAATCTTACAAATGAAAGAAATACACAAATTTTTGAAAATTGATTTAGGATCTAGGAGGATTCAGATAGCAGGACAGGGAGAAGTCAAAGAGGCATACAAAAGAGCAGACTAGGATCAAGTCCACTCTCAGAGCAGTATCACCCTCAGACCTGGCAGAGACCTGCACTTTAGAGAACCCTGCATACCATAATTACTAAAATAAAGACCTTTCCCCTACTTTCATCCTTGTAAGGAAGT
This sequence comes from Aepyceros melampus, assembly GCA_006408695.1. Lineage (NCBI taxonomy): Eukaryota > Metazoa > Chordata > Mammalia > Artiodactyla > Bovidae > Aepyceros > Aepyceros melampus. Next base: position 175,247 of record SJXQ01012336.1, read on the forward strand.
TCTTTAAAGTTCAGTAAGCAATTGAGTCAGTGGAAGTTACTCAAAAAGGAGAGAGGTGCTGGCTGAAGGAGGCCCCTCAGGCCAGAGGATAAAGAACTGAGACTGATTCCATATATGTGCACAAAGAAGAAAAATCACCACAGGTTCTGCCCTGAAAAATCTCAGAAAAAGTGGCTACTTATAAAATTTTAATCCGTTAAAACTGACTGCCCTAAATCCACCAAAGTGATTACCCAGGCAAGCCAAGTCTCCCAAATACGTGAGTCCCTTCTTTCCTCTCTTCTTGGCTAGTATAATTTGGGGAAGAGCTTAGAACTTCTTAGAAGTCTTCAGTTTGAAAAGAAAGGAGTTGGCAAGGTTAACTCTCTGTAGGAGATTCCTGGGGGAACTGACAGTGTTAGTTCATATATTGTTTTAGAGGGGTCTAGGCACCACCCAATCATCCCTGCCCAGCCAGAGCAGATCCAGTGTTGTACCTAAGAAGATGTCGCTTGATTTATAACTTTTAAACATTTAAACACACTGGTATGTAGTCCTCTAGCTGTAATACTGCCCAACACGGTATACAAGGGCCACACCAACCGTAATCATTCCTTTCTTAGCATTATTTGAAGTTATTTATTTATTTATTTATTTATGTGTAACCTGCATTAGAATGGAAGGCAGGAATCTGACCTATCTTATTCTACATCACCAAAAATATACGTATATAATACATATACAGAAGGAAAAAGACAAATTCAAATAAGTAAGGGAAAGGTTGACTTCTTCCAAATATGTAGTTCACTAATGGAAAGAATGATACTGAAAAATAAGAATATTTAAGGTTGCTGCTGCTACTGCTTCTAAGGCACTTCAGTCGTGTCCGACTCTGCGTGACCCCATAGACAGCAGCCCACCAGGCTCCCCCATCCTTGGGATTCTCCAGGCAAGAACACTGGAGTGGGTTGCCATTTCCTTCTCCCATGCATGAAAGTGAAAACTGAAGTAAAGTCGCTCTTCGTGACCCCATGGACTGCAGCCTAACAGGCTCCTCCATCCATGGGATTTTCCAGGCAAGAGTATTGGAGTGACATTGACCTTGGCATGTCTCTACATTAAAATAGGGGCAGGGAGAGAATCATCAAAAAATACAGGCAAAAACTCCCTAAAAGGGAGAACAGAGCTCACAGTCATCATTATTCAAGATCAACAAAACCCCAGAAAATTCACTGAGATTAGGGGAAATGTACCCTAATCTTTGTGGTTGGAGCAAATTAAATCCAACTAGAGAAGCTGAAACTGAGCAGACTTTAGAGTGCAGGCTCTACACATACCCTAATTTTGTCTTGAACCGTTGTTATGAAACTCTTCATCAAAACCTCTGGGGTTGGGACACATGGCTTTTTAAGGTTGGACTTCATGTGTCTCCCTTTGCCTGGCAAAGTAATAAAGCTACCCTTTTTCATTTCAAAAAAAAAAAAAAGAAAAGAAAATGAGCACACTATATAAATACACTGAGATGTTTATAGGCAAGGAGCTATTTTATCTGAAATACTCAAAATCATTGAGCTATTATACAGAAATCAATATTCCATATAGTATTTCAAGGTCTTGGAGAGTAGACCCATTCAATAATTCAGTTAACAAGATAAAAACACTTCAATATTTCTGATAGTCACATTGTAATCTCCAACGTCTTATTTATTACCACAGTTAGTTCTACATCTCCAATTCTAATCTACATAAGGATTCTAATCTAAATCATAAAGATTTCAATAGCATTAAAAATATTTTAAATAATCTACGACCCATACAACTTTTCCCTTTCTGATTTAAATTGTTGAAAGAACAACTAATTATTTTTAAGTTCAAATACAGAAGTACGTAGAGAAAAAACGCAAAGTGCTACTTCCTTCTCTTCTACATCTTACTTCCTACACGTTACATACAATTGTCAAGTTTGGCATTTACGTGGCCAGATATTTTTCTACATATTTACAAAATATGTATTTTCAAATTATATACATGAAAACTAATCTTAAGAAAAAAAAAAAAAAAACAGAAGAAAACATTGCTAATTGCTAGTTCACTTCATCTGGCAACACAGCAACCAAAAGACAGTTATGTGGGCAATCTTTTGCCTCCAAGAGTGCTAGGAACTTTTTCAAACACAATCTTGTATTCTGCAGAACATAGGAAAATTTGCTGAAAAAGCCTAAATCCTTGGTTATTACCCATTCCCAAAGACGTTTTATGGTTTTCTTTTGTTTTTTAAAAACCAGAATGGTGCCGGCCTTCTTTCCTCTCTGAAAAACTTATTTTTAGATTCTTTTTTCTATCAAGAATATTTAACCACTTATATTCCTCTGGCAAGATTTTCTATCAACTTGTTTCTTTACTTTTTCAAGAGCAAACAAGTCAATTAAAAATTTTGACAAAGACTAGATACAAAAAACCTATAGCTAACATCGTACTTAATGGTGAGAAACTAGAAATTGTTCAACTAAAATCAAATATAAAGCAAGACTATATCCTCACATTACTCCTTTTCAACATGACACTAGAAGTTGATGCTAATGTAGTAAGACAAGAAAAGGAAATAATGGACAGACAGATTGCAAAGAAAAACTCAGAGCTCTCTGCATACAGATGACATGATTGTCTGTACAGAAAATCCAAATGAATCAACAAAGAAAAACCTCTTAGAACTAATAATCCATTATAATTATAGCAAGGTTGGAGAATACAATATATAAAAGACTATTGCTATGCTATATACCCCAGCAATGAAAAACTACAATCTGAAATTAAAAACAGTATCATTTATGTTCCAGTTCCACTTCAGTCGCTAAATCATGTCTTACTCTTTGCGACTCCATGAATGGCAGCAGCCAGGCCTCCCTATCCATTACTAACTCCCTGAGTCTACCCAAACCCATGTCCACTGAGTTGGTGATGCCATCCAATCATCTCATCTTCTGTCATCCCCTTCTCCTCCTGCCATCAATCTTTCCCAGCATCAGGGTCTTTTCAAATGAGTCAGCTCTTTGCATCAGGTGGCCAAAGTATTGGAGTTTCAGCTTCAACATCAGTCCTTCTAATGAACACCCAAGACAGATCTCCTTTAGGATGGACTGGTTGGATCTCTCTTTCTTTATACTCCAACTCTCACATCCATAAATTACTGGAAAAACCGTAGCCTTGACTAGACAGACCTTTGTTGACCAAGTAATGTCTCTGCTTTTGAATATGCTGTCTAGGCTGGTCATAACTTCCTTCCAAGGAAGGAGTAAGCATCTTTTAATTTCATGGCTGCAGTCACCATCTGCAGTGATTCTACACCCCAGAAAAATAAAGTCAGCCACTGTTCCCAGTGTTTCCCCATCTATTTGCCAAGAGGTGATGGGACCAAATGCCATGATCTTACTTTTCTGAATGTTGAGCTTTAAGCCAACTTTTTCACTCTCCTCTCTCACTTTCAACAAGAGGTGCTTTAGTTCCTCTTCACTTTCTGCCATAAGAGTGGTATCATCTGCATATCTGAGGTTATTGATATTTCTCCCAGCAATCTTGATTCCAGCCTGTGCTTCTTCGAGCCCAGCATTTCTCATGATGTACTCTGCATAGAAGTTAAATAAGTAGGGTGACAATATATAGCCTTGACGTATTCCTTTTCCTATTTGGAACCAGTCTGTTGTTCCATGTCCAGTTCTAACTGTTGCTTCCTGACCTGCATACAGGTTGCTCAAGGGGCATATCAGATGGTCTGGTATTCCCATCTCTTTCAGAATTTTCCACAGTCTGTTGTGATCCACATAGTCAAAGGCTTTGGAATAGTCAAAGCAGAAATAGATGTTTTTCTGGAACTTTCTTGCTTTTTCCATGATCCAGCAGATGTTGGCAATTTGATCTCTGGTTCCTCCTCTGCCTTTTCTAAAACCAGCTTGAACATCTGGAAGTTCCCGGTTCACGTATTGCTGAAGCCTGGCTTGGAGAATTTTGAGCATTACTTTACTTGCATGTGAGATGAGTGCAATTGTGCAGTAGTTTGAGCATTCTTTGGCATTGCCTTTCTTTGGGATTGGAATGAAAACTGACCTTTTCCAGTCCTGTGGCCACTGTTGAGTTTTCCAAATTTGCTGGCATCTTGAGTGCAGCACTTTCACAGCATCATCTTTTAGGATTTGAAATAGCTCAACTGGAATTCCATCACCTCCACTAGCTTTGTTCGTAGCAATGCTTCCTAAGGCCCACTTGACTTCTCATTCCCGGATGTCTGGCTCTAGGTGAGTGTGATGATCACACCATCGTGATTATCTGGGTCATGAAGATCTTTTTTGTATAGTTCTTCTGTGTATTCTTGCCACCTCTTCTTAATATCTTCTGCTTCTGTTAGATCCATACCATTTCTGTCCTTTATTGAGCTCATCTTTGCATGAAATGTTTCCTCGGTATCTCTAATTTTCTTGAAGAGATCGCTAGTCTTTCCCATCTATTATTTTCCTATATTTCTTTGCACTGATCACTGAGGAAGGCTTTCATATCTCTTCTTGCTATTCTTTGGAACTCTGCATTCAAATGGGTATATCTTTCCTTTTCTCCTTTGCTTTTCGCTTCTCTTCTATTCACAGCTATTTGCAAGGCCTCAGACAGCCATTTTGCTTTTTTGCATTTCTTTTTCTTGGGGATGGTCTTGATTCCTGTCCCTTTTACAATGTCACAAACCTCCACCCGTAGTTCATCAGGCACTCCGTCTATCAGATCTAGTCCCTTAAATCTATTTCTCACTTCCACTGTATAGTCATAAGGGATTTGAATGCTCTAGTGGTTTTCCCCACTTTCTTCAATTTAAGTCTGAATTTGGCAATAAGGAGTTCATGATCTGAGTCACAGTCAACTCCTGATCATTTATGTTAGCTCCCCAAATTTTGAACTTTTAAGTATAAATCTAACAAAATATGTACAAAATCTATATGAAAAAAACTACAAAAGTCCCATGAATAAAATTAAAAAAGAAGCAAATCAATGGAGAGATACTCCATATTCGTGCACAGGTAGAGTTCATAGAAAGGAAGACTCAATATTTTGAGTTATCAGTTTTTAACATCTTAATCTATAGAGTCAATGCAATTCAAATCAAATTGACAGGAAGTTACTGTATGGATATCAATAAACTGATTCTAAAGTTTACATAAAAAAACAAAAGGTTGGAATAGATACAATAATACTGAAGGAGAACACAGTTAGAAAACGGATGCTACCTAACTTCAAGATTTACTCATAACTACAATAATCAAGACAGTGTGGTACTGGTTAAAAACAGAGGAATAGACCAATGGAACAAAATAGCCCAGAAGTAGACCCACATAAACAGAGTCAGCTGATCTTTGATAAAAGACCAAAGGCAATACAATTAAGCAAAACTAAGTCTCTTCAACAAACTGGACATCCACATGGAAAAAAAAATGAATCTGTACATGAACTTTCAGTTCAGTTGCTCAGTCGTGTCCGACTCTTTGCAACCCCATGAACCACAGCATGCCTAGCCTCCCTGTCCATCACCAACTCCCAGAGTCTACCCAAACCCATGTCCATTGAGCTTTACATCCTTAAAAAATTAACTCCAAACTTAACTTACAGGCCTAAATGAAAATGCAAAATTATAAAACTCCTAGAGTATAACACAGGATAAAAGCTATATGACTTTATTGATACAACACCAAAGGCATGATCCATGAAAGATATAACTGATTAGCTAGATTTTTTTTTTAATTTAAAACTTCTGCTCTGCTAAAGACGATGTCAAGAGAGAAACTAAAAATAAAAAACATCTGACAAAGGACTATTATCTACAATACATGGGGGAAAAAATTCTTAAAAAGTGGACTGAAAACCTTAACAGACAACTCACTAAAGAAGATACAGAAGATACAGGCATACCTCATTTTATAGAGCTCTGCTTTATTTCACTTTGCAGATACTGTGCTTTTTACAAATTGAAGCTTTGTGGCAGCTCTGCATTGTCAGATGATAGCTAACATTTTTTAGTAATAGAGTATTTTTAAATTAGGGTATGTACTATTTTAGACATATTGCTACTCTGCACTTAACAGACTACAATGCAGTGTAAACATAACTTTTATATGGATATTGGGAAACCAAAAAATTATCATGACTCATTTTATTACAATATTCACTTCATTGTAGTGGTCTGGAACTGAACCCACAATATATCCAAGGTATGCCTATATACAGATGGCAAATAATACATGAAAAGATATTCCACATGACATGGCATAAAAGAAATGCAAATTAAAACAACAATGAAATATACACTAATTCTATTATTATAAAATAGCCAAAATGCAACACTCTGACAACACCAAATGTTGATAAACATATGCTGGAACAGGCACTCTCATACACTACTGGTGGGAATGCAAAATGGTACAGTCACTTGGGAAGACAGTTCAATGGTTACTTATAAAATAAAGCATGCTCTAACCATACAGTTCAGCCATTATACTCTCTGGTTATTTAATCAAAAAAGGTGAAAATTGCACTCACACAAACACCTGCACAGATGTTTATAGAATCTTTGTTCATAATTGCCAAAACTGGAACAAAACCAAGGTGTCCTTTAATAGATCAATGGATATACAAACTATGATATATACAGACAACAGAATATTATTCAGCACTAAAAACAAATGAACTATGAAGCTATGAAAAGACATGAGAGAAACTTAAATGCATACTACTAAAGGAAAGAAATCAATTAGAAAAGCCCACATAGATTCCACCTATAAGACATCTTAGAAAAGCAAAATTATGGAGACAATACACTTGATCTTAGCCAAAAGGCCGAAATGCAATTACGGAGACAATCAAAACAACATGGGTTGCGGTGGAGGAGACACAGTAATTTTAGAGCAGTGAAAATACTTTATGCTATTATAATGATGAACATATGCCATTATACTTTTGTCCAAGCCCACAGAATGAACAACACCAAGAGTGAATCCTAAGTAAATTATGCACTTTGAGTGATAATGATGTGTTAATATAGGTTCATCTTGGTTTTTAAAAAAAAAAAAGGACAATTCTGATGAGTGATGTTGACAATGGGTATTTGAGAAATCTCTGTGCCTCCCTCTGGATTTTGTTGTAAATTTAAAATTGCTCCTAACAGTATAAAAAACAATAATGTCATTTTGGTTTTGTCTTTAAAAGAAAAGTATTATCAATGTTTGCTCAATGTCTATTAACATTTCATTTAGTCATTTTCAGTTTAGTCGCTTTGTCATGTCCAACTCTTTGTAATCCCATGGATGGCAGCACACCAGGCTTCCCTGGCCATCACAACTCCCAGAGCTTGCTCAAACTCATGTACATCAAGTCGATGATGTCATCCAACCATCTCATCCTCTATCGTCCCCTTCTCCTTCAACCTTCATTCTTTCCCAGCATCAGAGTCTTTTCCAAGGAGTCAGTTCTTCGCATCAGGTGGCCAAAGTATTGGAGTTTCAGCTTCAGCATCAGTCCTTCCAAATATTCAGGATTGATCTCCTTTAGTATTCACTGGTTTGATCTACTTGCAGTCCAAGGGACTCTCAAGAGTCTTCTCCAACACCACAGTTCAAAAGCATCAATTCTTCTGCACTCAGCTTTCTTTATAGTCCAACTCTCACATCCACATGTGACTACTGCACCATAGCCTTGACTAGATGGACCTTTGTTGACAAACTAATCTCTCTGCTTCTTAATATGCTGTCTAGGTTTGTCATAACTTTTTTTCCAAGAAGCAAGCATCTTTTAATTTCATGGCTGCAGTCACCATCTGAAGTGATTCTGGAGCCCAAGAAAATAAAGTCTGTCACTGTTTCCATTGTTTCCCCATCTATTTGCCATGAGATAATGGGACCAGATGCCATGATCTTCGTTTTTTTGAATGCTGAGTTTTAAGCCAACATTTTCACTCTCCTCTTTCACTTTCATCAAGAGGCTCTTTAGTTCCTCCTCACTTTATGCTATAAGGGTGGTGTCATCTGCATATCTGAGGTTATTGATACTTCTCCCAGCGATCTTGATTCCAGCTTGTGCTTCATCCAACCAGCATGTCTCATGATGTACTCTGCACATAGTTAAGTAAGCAGGGTAACAATATACAGCCTTGACGTACTCCTTTCGCAATTTGGAACCAGTCTGTTGTTCCATGTCCAGTTCTAACTGTTGCTTCTTGACCTGCATATAGGTTTCTCAAGAGGCAGGTCAGGTGGTCTGGTATTCCCATCTCTCTCAGAATTTTCCACAGTTTATTGTGATCCACACAGTCAAAGGCTCTGGCATAGTCAATAAAGCAGAAATAGATGTTTTTCTGGAACCTCTTGCTTTTTCGATGATCCAGCGGATGTTGGCAATTTGATCTCTGGTTCCTCTGCCTTTTCTAAAACCAGCTTGAACATCTGGCAGTTCACAGTTCATGTACTGTTGAAGCATGACTTGGAGAATTTTGAGCATTACTTTACTACCATGTGAGATGAGTGCAATTGTGTGGTTGTCTGAACATTCTTTGGCATTGCCTTTCTTTGGGATTGGAATAAAATCTGACCTTTTCCAGTCCTGTGGCCACTGCTGAGTTTTCCAAATTTGCTGGCATCTTGAGTCCAGCACTTCACAGCATCATCTTTGAGGATCTGAAATAGCTCACCTGAAATTCCATCATCTCCACTAGTTTTGTTCATAGTGATGTTACCTAACGCCCACTTGACTTGGCATTCCAGGATGACTGGCTTTAGGTGAGTGATCACACCATCATAGTTACCTGGGTCATGAAGATCCTTTTTGTATAGTTCTTCTGTGTACTCTTGCCACCTCTTCTTAATATCTTCTGCTTTTAGGTCTATACCGTTTCTGTCCTTTAATGTGCCCACCTTTGCATGAAATGTTCCCTTGGTATCTCTAATTTTCTTGAAGAGATCTCTAGTCTTTCTCATTCTATTGTTTTCTTCTATTACTTTGCATTGATCACTGTGGAAGGCTTTCTTATCTCTCCTCGATATTCTTTGGACCTCTGGATTCAAAATTTAGTCATTTTGAAGTGAAGTCGCTCAGTCGTGTCCGACTCTTTGCAAGCCCATGAACTGCAGACTACCAGGCTCCTCTGTCCATGGGATTTTCCAGTACTATTTTCCCAATAGTACTGGAGTAGCGTGCTATATCCTTCTCCAAGAGATCTTCTCAACCCAGGGACTGAACCCGGGTTTTCCCGCATTGTAGACAGACACTTTACCATCTGAGCCACTAGGTAAAATTTCCAATAAACATTTAAGTAAGCAAGTAAAGTCACTCAGTCGTGTCCGACTCTTTGTGACCCCATGGACTGCAGCCCACCAGGCTCCTCAGTCNTCTTGTTTTTGTTGACTGTATAGAGCTTCTCCATCTTTGGCTGCAAAGAATATAATCAATCTGATTTCGGTGTTGCCCATCTGGTGATGTCCATGTGTAGAGTCTTCTCTTGTGTTGTTGGAAAAGGGTGTTTGCTATGACCAGTGCATTTTTTTGGCAAAACTCTATTAGTCTTTGGTTCATTCCGCATTCCAAGGCCAAATTTGCCTGTAATACTAATCCATAAATTAACTTTCGTCTAGAAATGTTACTCAAAAATGTGAGGACATATGTGAATCCACTGTGAAAAAGTACTTATATCTCCTAAGATCATGCCATGGAAATTTTTTTATTCTAGAATGCATTTCCTTAAATGATAAATCTCGTATTTACCACATAAAGTTAGTTTTCTTACCAAAGAGAACTCTAGAATACACTTCTTCAAAAAGATAAAGTATCACTGACCACACAAAAATTATTTTAAGTGACATGCTAAAGACATGATGATATAATTAAACTCCACTTTGGCAATCATAAGACTTAGATTGCCATCCAAGCTCTGTCTTCTCACAATATGATGAACTGTGAGGAAGTCAAATTCTGTTTTATATCTAAGGTTTTTCCCAGTTTGACAATTCTAAATACCTTAGAGTGTTACACAAATTGTTAATTAGTTTCCAAAGAGAAATAAATGTGTTTTCTCTCAATATAACTGATGTTTATCAGTTTAAATTTTACATTATTGTTGTTGTTCAGTCACTTAAGTCGTGTCCAACTCCATAACCCATGAAGCCCGCCAGCTCCTCTGTCCATGGGATTTCCCAGGCAAGAATACTGGAGTAGTATTTCCTTCTCCATTAAATTTTCCATATCACCTATGATTACAAACTTTATCTATATTACAGAGTTTTCCTTAATACTTTAATTCCACCAAGAATATTGTAACCATGGGAATTCCCTGATGGTCCAGTGGTTAGGACTCCATGCTAACAGTGCCAAGGACCCAGGTTTGATTTCTAGTCAGGGAACTAAGATCCCACAAACCACACACATAACAAAGGGGGAAAAAAGAACATTATAACCTATAATATTATATTTAAGGATGTGATATAGAAGGTTCTGTGACAAATGGAATTAGCAATCAAAGCATAAGATGACACAGATTCCCCAGGATCTCTTCAAAAGTTTATATAATTATGTATAATTTAATATATACTATAAACTCTAAAAGTTTACAGCAATTTTGCCCAAAAAATATATATTTTCAGCATTTGAAAAAATTGTTTCAATGCTTTTAAAAGCACATATTTTTAAACATATATAAATATAAACACATAAATGTATGCACAAAAACATATACAGGTATACAGAGGAAGAGAGGGTCCTTTAGAGCAGTGCCAACCTTTTTGGCACCAGGGAACAGCTTCATGGAAGACAATTTTCCATGGACCAAGGGGAGAGAGGAATGGTTTTGAGATGATTCAAGAACATTACCTTTATTGTGTACTTTATTATTTATCTTTATATTATACTGTATACTTTATTTCTATTATTAATCTTTATTTCTATTACATTGTGATATATAATGAAATAATTATACACCATATTGTAGAATCGGATCATCAGGAGTTAGATTCTCATAAGGAATGTGCAACCTAGATTCCTTATGGGCACAGTTTACAGAAGGGTTCACACTCCTATTAATATAATAATCTAATGCTGCAAGTGATCTGACAGGAAGGGGAGCTCAGGTGGTAATGCGAGTGATGGGGAGCAGCTGTAAATATAGAGGAAACTTCACTCGCTCACCCATCATTCATCTCCTGCTGTGTGGCCCAGCTCCAAACAAGCCAAGGCTTAAAGTTTAACCGAGTTCTTACAGTGTTCCCTATGGGACATTTTCAGCTCCAGAAACAACGATCTCTAAGTCCACAAAACCCAAAGTTACATGGATGCAAAACACAAATTCCTTAAGTAATGACTGGGTATACCACTAAGTGAAGCCACTCCCACTTCCATCCCTTGGTTCTAGGATAGATGTATTTTACCTACTCTACTGTGTTTTAGTCACAAGTCCTGTCTGACTCTTTGTGACCCCATGGACTGCAGCCAGCCAGGTTCCTCTGTCCACGGAATATCCCAGGCAAGAATACTGGAGTGGGCTCCATTTCCTTCTCCAGGGATTTTCCCAGCCTAGGGATTGAACCCATGTCCCCTGCATTGGCAGGTGGACTCTTTACCACTGAGCCACCAGATAAGCCCATTTTACCTATTAGGGATTCTCAAAATAACAGTCATACCCATATAAATATTTATGGTACAGAAAGCATCCTGGAGGATTGGTGCCCACCCTTTTACAGTATCACCTCCAATCCAGCATCTTAGTTGCATGTTTGAGCCCATTATGAGCTTCCCTGATGGCACAGACAATAAAGCATCTGACTGCAATGCGGGAGACCTGGGTTCGATCCCTGGGTCGGGAAGATCCCCTGGAGAAGGAAATGGCAACCCATTCCAATATTCTTGCCTGGAGAATCCCCTGGACGGAGAAGTCTGGTAGTCTACAGTCCATGGGGTCGCAAAGAGTCGGACACGACTGAGCGACTTCACTCATTTACTCACCAATCTAGAGTACAAGTGGAGCAGTTGGTGTTAAGATCAATGATTTCATGAACTTTCGTGAAAATGTCACATATCTTTTCCAATAGACTGGGACTCTTGGTAAGAGAAAATGTTGCTCAAGATATCATACTGGTAAATTAAATGCTGTGTTAAGTGTTCAGATAGCAGTGCTGGCCACAGCCTTAGGAATATGAAAAGCACACCTCTATTCAGAATGTTCCCTCCCTTGTTGCTCAGCTGGTAAAGAATCCACCTGCAATGAGGGCTGGGTTCGATCCCTGGGTTGGGAAGACTCCCCTGGAAAAGAGAAAGGCTACCCACTCCAGTATTCTGGCCCGGTGAATTCTGAGAAGTGTATAGTCCATGGGGTCTCAAAGAGTTGGACATAACTGATTAACTTTCACTACTACATTTAGAATGTTTGTTAATCCCAAACTAAATGAAATGCTCTCCCTCCCAGGCCAAGGGAAGGTAGTTTTAGAGGCTGGTGTTTGATATTTCACCCTATGATAGCCTTTACCCGATAGCCTTTACCCCACTGGTCAAGGAATCAATTTAGATGTTGAGCAAATACCATGTATGTCTATTCCAATTATACATCTGAGAACTGAAGAAATGACTACTAGATGAGAACACAGACCCACTGTGAACTAAATCTGAGTCAGTGAAACTGAAAGTGAACGTCACTCAGTTGTGTCCAACTCTTTGTGACTCCATGGACTATACAGTCCACGGAATTCTCTAGGCCAAAATACGGGAGTGGGTAGCCTTTCCCTTCTCCAGGGGATCTTTCCAACCCAGGGATTGAACCCAGATCTCCCATATTGCAGGTTGATTCTTTACCAGCTGAGTCACCAGGGAAGCCGAAGAATACTGGAGTGGGTAGCCTACCCCTTCTCCAGCAGATCTTCCCGACCCAGGAATCAAACCAGGGTCTCCTGCATTGCAGGCGGATTCTTTACCAACTGAGCTATGAGTGAAGCCCTAAATCTGAGTCAAAATGCTATTTATTATAATATTAGGTGATAATAATAAATATGACTCCCATGCACCCCTATTCTAATAAAAGGATTACTTTTAGTCCCCACCTGTCAATTGTCAATTCACATCCTGTGGTCAGTAATCACAGGTTTGCAGCCAAAAACTGAATCACTGAAGGTGTTTGGGCAGAGCAAGCTTGGAGCAGTAATTGGCCTAAATAATAACTCAGGATCTTATAAAGAATCAAAACCTCAACATCACCACCTCAGGCCCAGCAAAGACCTGAGGCCTGTCCAGTATTCCTTGGACTGCTGTCAAAAGAATGAATTCTCAGATTTCTCTGGTCTTGTCTAGAACTCAGCCCATTAAGTTCAGCAGAGTAGATACAATCAGGAAATGACTTTCCTTTCATGACTTTTCATGAAATGACTTTCCTTTTTTCAGAGGATCTTCCTAACCCGGGGATCAAAACTAGGTCTCCTGCATTGCAGGCAAATTCTTTACCAGCTGGGCCACAAGGGAAGCCCATTGGGTACAGAAGTAACCATAATGTTTTCCCAACATTTATTACAGAATGAGAATGAGGGGGAAAAAACAAAAAAAAAGACTTCACCAGGGAAATCAAAAATCCTACATAAAAGTAAATAATAACAGTTATAAATAAAAGGCTTTAAAGTATGCATAAAATACATGACTTTAGGTAAAATACCTTTAGCTGGATCACTTGACCTCCATCAAAATTAAAAATACATTAAAAAAAATCTAAGCAACTGGCAAACCTATCTTTAAATACATAATCTTATATACAGAGTATCAAAAATGAGATTATATAAACTTTATAAATCTAGAGAGCTAATTTACTAAAGCTTTTTGTAGGCACATTCCTACTTCCTCAACTACCCAGATTAATTTCTTAGAACACTATACAACTTCTAAACCGTCTCAAATATAAGTACACCATTTTTCCCCATTACAAACACACACACTCCATTCTCATATTCTCCACGTCGCCCTCTGTGCCCATATATGATGAATGATATACAGTATTCCCAATATGTATGCATATTGTCCAAACACTTCAGCCAGTGTCATACTGATTATAAATTCCACCATCTTTAATCTCATTTATGGACTCCACCAACTGCAGCCACTCCTCTCTTTCTAAAACAGTTTTCTATATCCTGCATATGGTCGTCCTCTTTACCACTATTCCTATCATTATTTTTGCATCTTGAAAATTCTCATAAATGAGCCAGTCTTTATCCTAGGCACTTAATTTCATGACTTCCTTAACCCCAATGATCTCTTTCCCCATCACACTTCAGTCACCCACCCTCATACCTTCAAACTCAATCTTGTCATTATCAGTAGGTACATCTCTGGATTCTCTATTTCTAGCATCCAGTTATCTAAACATCTCTTCTCTTTTCAGATGTGCTAAGTTGCTTCAGTCTTGTCCAGTTCTTTGCAACCCTATGGACTGCAGCCCGCCAGGCTCCTGTGGCCATGGATTCTCCAGAATACCGGAGTGGGTTGTCATTTCCTCCTCCAGGGGATCTTCCTGACTTAAGAGATTGAACCTGTATCTCTTGTGTCTCCTGCAATGGCAGGTAGGTTCTTTACCACTGCACTACCTGAGAAGCCCTCTCCTTTCAAATGACCTGCACTAAGTACCATCACTCTGTCCTCTGACCCCACAAAGACCTTCCCACTGACACTACTACTCTTCCCTATTCATCACCCCCTCAAGGTCCTAAATTACACAAGCTTAGATTTCAGCATCTAGTATTACAAGCAATTCTTTGCAAATACACCTAACTCACTTGCCCCCTCTCCTCTATTATACTCCTTACCCATTTGTTATTAAACCCATCTATTCACCAGTCCATGCCTGTAACTGAGCTGGCTGAATTTTGCTGGAGAAACCATCATCCTTACAGACTGAATTCACTTTAAAGTTATTACCACAGATTTCTGATAAGCACTCAACACTTCCAAACATTCCTTCTACACTTTCTAAGTAAATTCATTTTCCCAAACTGAGAGAACTATTTCATACTTTCTCTTCTCGCCTCAGACTTCCAACACTTTCTATTCTTACCTCATTCATAGCCGGTGTCTTGGCCTCATACTATATTATTACGGGATGTGGTCAGACAAAAATCACCTCCTTTCTAAACACTAATTCTATCAACCACTTGGACATCTAGAGTTATCTCAAAAGTAACAGTGTAAAACAGAATTCTTGTTTCCTTCACCCTGCTCTACCTGCTTCTCCCACAACTATTACTACTTCAATAAATGTCACCACCACCTAACCAGCTGCTCAACCCACTAATTCTATCTATTGGGTTGATATTATCTATATTATCTTTATACACTACCTGCATGCCTTTAAAGTGAAAAAAAAGTATTCTTGCTCTTATCTAGGGCCAGCCTCTTCCCTCCTCTTGTGCCTCCAACTCATTCCCAATCTCTACTCAAGTACCTTCATTCTGCAATTTTTCCCTTATTCTCCTGCATTATGAACTTATATCTCTCCTGAATCACTTCTATTGGAATACAAACACATCTCAGTATCAACAACCATTTTAAAACACACACACACACATTTTACTTTACATTCCTTTCCAGTTACCACCCAATTTCCTGCTCCCATTCACAGCAAAGTTCCTGAAGCAAGAGTTGTCTAGAATTGTCTCCACTGCCTCACCTCCCAGTCTCTAACTCATTCCAATTCATCTTTTATTCCTGACTTTACACTGAAATATTTCTCAAGAATCTCACCAATGTCCTCATTCTTACCAGAGCCAATAATTAACAGAGACTTCTCTGCCTGTAACCTACACTACCTCTTAGCAACATTAACACAACTGACCACTTCCTCCACCTGGAACATTATATTCTCCAGGCTTCGGTGACCTCACACTTATCTGATTTTCCTCTTGCCTACCTGCTCTTTTTCCTTTGTTTTGCTGGCTCCTTGTCCTCTACAAGACATCTAAAAGTGACCAAAGTTATGTCCTGGGCACTCTTTCCTATAACTTATCACATATATACAAACCGGCTTTAACTATGACTCTCAGAACTAGACTACAGCCCTGATCTCATTCTTAAGCTCCAGACACCAGTTCTATTACTAATCAACAACCACTTGGACATCTAGAGTTATCTCAAAAGTAACAGTGTAAAACAGAATTCTTGTTTCCTTCACCCTGCTCTACCTGCTTCTCCCACAACTATTACTACTTCAATAAATGTCACCACCACCTAACCAGTTGCTCAATCCAAAAACCTAGAAGGCGTCCTTCAATTCTCTCTTCATAATTCCTCACATTTAACTGATTTCAAGATCAACTGACTCCACCCAAAAAATAGACGCTAAAATACATCCACTTTTCGTCATCCCCACTGCTACAAGCCACTGTCACTTACCGTCTGAAGTAATGCTACATATTCCCAATCGCTCTCCTTGATTCTACTATGCCCCCAACCCACATTCATCACCTTCCCCCAAATTCACCTCTATAGAATTAAATTAGAAACTAGAAATTAGCTGATTTCACTCACTTGTTCATGATGGAAGAGCATAAAATAAACGTGTTACCAGAGCCCTGAAGACCCTTCATAATCTGACCTCAACCTAAATCTCCAGTTTCATGTCCTACCAATTAAAACCCATCTTCTTTCTGTCCTTTCAACATGCGAAGTCATCCAAGTTTCAAGGCCAGAAACTCTCTTCCCCCCAATTTTCCTATGGATGTCTCTTCTCAGCATTCAAGTCTCAAAAAAAAAGAAGTCTCAACATCAAATGTCATGTGTTCACAACGATTCTTACTGAAAAACTGTCCCTACGCTTATCCAGGACTAGTCTTTTATATTAGCCATAATATAATCAAAATTCTTATTAGAAACTGACCTGTCCAATATTTTGAAAGATCTTATCCAATAATATCTCCTCTTTAGAGATGTCTTCTTAGGGTTTCCCTGGTGATCCAGTGGTTAAGAATCCACCTGTCAATGCAAGGGAGACAGGTTCCATCCCTGCTCCGGGAAGATGCCACATGCCATGGAGCAGCTAGGCCCCTGCCCTACAACTGCTGAGCCCACACTTGAGCCTGTGCTCGAGAGACCACAAGCTGCAAATACTGAAGCCCACAGATCTGCAACCTGAGCTCCGCAAGAAGAGAAGCCACTGCTTCCCGCAACTAGAGAAAGACCACATGTGGCAATGAAGACCCACCACAGCCAAAAAATTAAATATAAATTAATTAATTAATAGAGATGCCTTCTTTACCACATCTGTAAGACATCTAAAAGTTGAAATACCTGGAGTTATATCCTAAGCACTCTTCTTCCTCCATAAATGATAACATGTAGTACAAATGGCTTTAACTATGACTCTCAACTAGATTTCAGGTGTTCTCCTACGATCACCCACTTCGATGATACGGACAAATGGAATTAGCAGCAGTTTCTCTACAATTCCTACTTTTCCTGATTTCCTGAAATAAAGCATTTGCCCTTTCCTTGCTGCTTCAGTCCTTCTAGCTGGTTTGCAGGTCTACAATTGCTCATATTAATTTCTTAGTGGTTTAAAATATCTAGGGTGTTTTGTTTTCCTGACTAAACCCCAACTGATACACATCCTATTCTTTATAGCCCACTTATCAAAATCAATAATTTCATATTTTTAACTGTGTTTAATATCTGTCTCTCCTGCCAGGGTATTCAACAAGAACAGTATAACATTTGTTATACTCATTATTGAATCCCAAGCCCTGTGTTTCACAACAAATATTTAGGTTGAATGAATGTAACACCTTGGTACAATAAAGTTCCACTCACTACATCAAACATAACAGCTCCAACTCCCAAAGTTCCTCTACTGTCTACCACAATTTAAACTCATTAAAAATAACACCTCTTGAATTTTGCCTTCTCTTCAACTGCTTATTCAGCCACCTCAGGGGTTTGGAATCACTCATTTCAACCTAGCACCTGGTACTTCACATTCTGCACTAGAATACAATCAAGAACTCTCAAGCTGCCTTTTTACTTTCAGATTGTCTCATTTGTGATTAACATGAAATGAGATTATCTCTATGATGAAACCAATAGTGCAATCTGATTTTCTGATCTAAATATCTAGTTTTGATATTAAATTATCTAATTAGTATCCTGTTATAAAACTCATATAATTAAAACTAGTATTAGATCCCCTTCAGTTCAGTTCAGTTCAGTCCAGTCGCTCAGTCGTGTCCGACTCTTTGCGACCCCATGAATCGCAGCACGCCAGGCCTCCCTGTCCATCACCAACTCCCGGAGTTCACTCAGACTCATGTCCATTGAGTCCGTGATGCCATCCAGCCATCTCATCCTCGGTCGTCCCCTTCTCCTCCTGCCCCCAATCCCTCCCAGCATCCGGGTCTTTTCCAATGAGTCAACTCTTCGCATAAGGTGCCCAAAGTACTGGAGCTTCAGTTTTAGCATCATTCCTTCCAAAGAAATCCCAGGGTTGATCTCCTTCAGAATGGACTGGTTAGATCTCCTTGCAGTCCAAGGGACTCTCAAGAGTCTCCTCCAACACCACAGTTCAAAAGCATCAATTCTTCTGCGCTCAGCCCTCTTCACAGTCCAACTCTCACATCCATACATGACCACTGGAAAAACCATAGCCTTGACTAGACGGACCTTAGTCGGCAAAGTAATGTCCTGCTTTTGAATATACTATCTAGGTTGGTCACCTAAAATGTGTTAATTCATGTAGACAAGTGTTCAACAAGAGAAAATAAAACCAGTTAGCATAAATGAGAGCAAGTATAAAATTGCTCTCCATTTTTGTTCAGTTTTATAGAAAATTTCTATTCATTCAAAAAACAAAAATACTTGAGGAAAATCTATATGCCATAATGGCATTTATTTTGTCGCCAAATTCAAATTCATTTAATAAATATTCATTATGTGACAGGCACTGTTGATTAACATTGGGGATGCCTCAGTGAGCAAAATAGAGATGCCTGCCCTCATGGAGTTTATCAAAGGGCCTGGAAAAAGATCATGTAAGACAGAAAAGACTACATATAAGGACTCTGGATTCTACTTGCATGAAATGGGAAGATACTGCAGAGTTTAGTTGCAGAGAAGTAACATAATACTTTAAAGTATCATTCTGGCTGCTGTGTGGAAATAGACAAAAGGGGCATGAGCAAAACCAGATAAACTAAGTCATGGGCTAGTATCATAATCCAAACAAGAGATAAAGGTACTCAAACCAACATGATAGTAATAAAAATGGAGCAGAAAGTGGTCAGAGTCTCACCTTAAACACATATTAACAGAGGAGGAACCAGAAACTACCAAGAAGCATGAAAAGATGAACAGTCAAGGAATTACACTGCATAATCAAAGTAAAACACCATTTCACATCTAAAAGTTTTTATAAATTTCAAAGTCCAACAATATCAAATGTTGGCAAAGATATAAAAAACCAGATTTTCACACAGCCTATAGGCGAGTAGACTACATAGTCTCTTTGGAGAACAATTTGGCATTTCTTACTAAAATTTAGCATGTATATGCTTAATTATGTAATAATTCTATTCTAGGTATATAACCTGGAGAACACCTAAAGCATGTATACCAGGAGACATGTACAAGAATGTTACAGAAATATTTCCTATAGCAAAAACAAATTTGTAAACACATGTCCATTAACAGGAGAATGGATAAATAAATACAATAAAATCATGCAGTGGAATACTATAAAACAGTGGAAATAAATTACAACTATATGCATCAACATGGATGAATCTCAAAACTATAATTCAAAATGACAATGTTAAGTGAACAAAGTTGAAAAAGAACACATAGAAATTGGAATCCCTGTACACTGCTGGGATATAAAATAGTGCAGCTACGATGAAACTCCACTAGAGTTATTAAAGGATTAAATGAAATAATGAAAAAAGAACATTCAGTACATGCCTAGGACACTATATACATTTCTATAGGAATGACATTACTTTTTAAAACTTTCCTTGATTATTCTAACCCTCCTCTTGACCTACTTCCTCCTGGAAGATTTTGTCATTATCCTGAAAGAAAGATTAGAAAAATCCTTATCAGAAAGTAACTCTCAAAAATCCATTTGAATTTCTCCTTGTGTTTTGGTGTGCCTTATCACAAAGACCAAAAAAAAAAAAAAAAAAATAGTTAAAGGTCAACCAAGACTTAAGTCAACCAAGAAGAAAGTTATTAAACAAGAAACCCTTCAAAATTGCAAATATCATTAATAACAATCATTCTACTATTTTTAAGCAGAAATATTCGAGTGCTTTATAAACAAATAATATAATAATACTATATATTATAATAATACTATATATAATATAATAATAATATATAATTCAACCTCAAGCAGAAATACAGTTTAACTATAATTCAAAAACTGAATTGTTCTTGCCTCCATGATCATTAGAACACCCAGATGGGTCTGACAATAGTAATTATCACTTGGATTTTTGCTTCCCCTAACCATTCTGTTTTATATATCTTAAGTCCCTTAGACTAGGCCCCAAACTTGGCCTCAATTCTCCCAAAAGAAAAGGTATCCAACAAAGAACCCAGAGGAATGAACCTAGTAAAAAGAAATACTGGACCAACTAAGGCTGTAAGCTGGCAAGACAGAGCAAGGTGTACTAGATTCCAGGTTTATAAAGGAGTAATTTGCATGTTCTAGAAACTCACAAAACCATAATCACAAATCTATAAAGCACAAGGGATTCTTGTACACATTACCACTGAAATATTCCTCCATTCACCTTCCAAAATGTAGGTTTATATTGCATTTCCAATCCAAAAGTACATTGTTAACACCTTAAGGAGCATATGGAAACCATTTCCCTGCTCTGTTCCTATATTAAAAATGTTTACTATAAGAGAAACAGATCTCTAAACCTAAACTTTACAACTTATTAAAACAGAAACTCTCAAACTTGATTTATCTACAAACATTCAGTTTTATTATGGAACTATAAGTCTCCACTCTTTCTCCATACTACCTGAAAACATTTCCTATTTCTTAAAGAACATTTATTCTCTCAATTTTTTGTTTCAAATTTCAACTGTTATATATTTGGAGTTCTAACAAGTACATACTTAATACATTTTGTTTTTAATGATTAAATTATTAAACTGTATCAATAAACCTCTCCAGAATGAAATGTAAATAGTAGTCATATAATGAATGGTACTAACTACTCTGATTTATTATTTGTCCTATATCTTAAAGTTTCTCAAAAAGATTTTGAAAAACAAGACAGGTACTCAAAAAGTGGCAGACAGAGTACTCTGTATTATTTAACAGACACAATATTTTTATAGTAACTGAATTATCTTACGATTTCACCATAAACAAACATTGCGGGGGGCGGGAGGGGGCGATACTTTAAAAAATAATCAACTTTCTGGACTTCCCTGATGGTCCAGTGATTAAGAATCTGCCTGCCGGGACTTCCCTGGTGGTCCAGTGGCTAAGATTCCGTGCTCCCAGTGCAGGAGGCCAGGGTTCAACCCCTGGTCAGGGAACTAGGTCCCACATACCACAGCTAAGACTTGAGGCCATCAAATGAATAAACAAATAAATAAATATTGGGGGAAAAAAAAAAATCTGCCTGCCAATACAGGAAACATCAGTTCAATCTCTGGTCAGGGAAGATTCTACATGCCCTGGCAGAATCAAGCCCATGTGCCATTAACTACTGCGCCCACACTCTAGAGCAACAAGCGGCCACTACTGAGCCTGTACAGGGTGACTGCTGAAGCCCACGTGCCGAGAGCCTCGAGCCACAAGAGAAGTCAGTGCAGTGAGAAGTCAGAGCACCAAACGGAAGAGTAGCCCCCACTTGCCATAAGGAGAGTGGGCCGGCACGCAGCAACCAACACCCAGCAGAGTCAAAAATGTAATTAATTAAAAAATAATTTTTATTTTCAAGTTATAGTTCTACTTTTGCATGTCAAAATTTTTAATATTTTTTCTAAGATTATGAGTTTTAAATTGTAGAGAGGCATAAAAGGATTTTACACTTAAAAGTTAGATTGAACTTCTGCTAAAATCACAGTCATAGTACATATAAAGTTAAATTTTTTTTATCACAACACAGTATATCATAGGTTAACAGAGGATAGATTTTTATATTCAGTATAGATTTAACTAAACATACAAGCCATCGGTAATGAAGTACTATGGTTATGCTTCAGTTTTCTAACAATCACCTTAATGTAAAGAATGCTCTATTTTTTTAATCAATTTTTAAATATTTTCTGTTGTTTAGCTCTCCTGCTTTTTTAGCACTGGACACAATATCAGTCTGTTAAATTATATTCCAAACTCTGGCCACAACCTTCTGAATTACTAGCTCTCTATATCATTCCCTATTCTGTCCCCCTGGATCTCATCCAGACTGCCAACCCTCTGACATTTCCTTTTTCCTCTAATGACATCTTACCCCTCTATACTACCTTTCATAATCGGTCTAAACCCCAAGACCCACCATTTCAGCTATTATCATTTGGTAACCTATTTGTCTGCTTATTAACTGATATGTTCCCTGTCTTATCCAGAAGGAAGTTCACTGACTCTTCAAAATTCCATTTTTCACCTAACTATCAAAATTTCAAAAGTTAGGGCTTCACTGATTGCTCAGTTGGTAAAGAATCAGCCTGCAATGCAGGAGACCTGGGTTCTATCCCTGGGTTGGGATGATTCCCTGGAGAAGGGAAAGGCTACTCACTCCAGTATCTGGCCTGGAGAATTCCATGGACTGTATAGTCCACGGGGTCGCAAAGAGTTGGACATGACTGAGCATGGGACTTTTTCAAAATCCCAAAAGTCAGAATTATCTTAAACAACACCTTCTTAATCTCATAGGCAAAGGAATCACCAAATACTTTCAATTTATCTCCTAAATCTATCTCAAATCTTCCTTACTTTCAATTCAACTCTAATACCTTAGAGAATGTCTTCACACTCCTTAATTCAATATAAAAGAAGAGGCTAGATATTGTTTGTAATAAGCCTTATTTACTAGACTATTTGAGAGGCAGTAAGCAGTACAATCTGAAAGAGATCAACCCTGGGATTTCTTTGGAAGGAATGATGCTAAAACTGAAACTCCAGTACTTTGGCCACCTTATGCGAAGGGTTGACTCATTGGAAAAGACCCTGATGCTGGGAGGGATTGGGGGCAGGAGGAGAAGGGGACGACCGAGGATGAGATGGCTGGATGGCATCACGGACTCAATGGGCGTGAGTCTGAGGGAACTCCGGGAGTTGGTGATGGACAGGGAGGCCTGGTGTGCTGCGATTCATGGGGTCGCAAAGAGTCGGACACGTCTGAGCGACTGAACTGAAGCAGTACAAAGTCAGAAGACAATCAGCTTCCCTATCTGATAAACAAGACAAGAGAAGATGCCTTAGCAATCTCAGTCACTGTTGTTGTTGGTTAGTCGCTAAATCGTGTCCAACTCTATTGCAACCCCACGGATTGTACCCCTCCAGGCTCCTCTATCCATGGGATTTCCCAAGGAAGAATACTAGAATGGATAGCCATTTCCTTCTCCAGAGGATCTTCTCAACCTAGGGTTCAAACCTGCATCTCCTGCTTGGCAGGCAGATACTTTACCACTGAGCCATTACCACAGACTTAAATATACAATCATAAGGAAAAAGGAAGAATGTACTGAACAAAAAAGAGAGCTTCAACAGTATTGTACAATTTATGTGTATAAATGTATAAATTTTATGTTTATTTTCTTTCTGAACTTACTGCAACAAATACAATGTACACATAAACTTTTCATTTTACATATAAACAATATTTCACATACATAGAGCATGTAACAGATATATCATACCACTAACAATTCTTTCATAACATTATTAAGAGAGAATAATTAAGACAGGTTTAACAGCATTAACAACTGAACATTAAAAGACAGTACTGTGTATAGCTAGCAAAACCGATCATTTTCCATTCTGGGCAATGAGTCAAGAATCTCAAACTGTCACCAACACCTGCATTAAATGTAAACCCAGACAGTAAACAATTGTCATTGAAAGATAAATCCATGTGACTATATCTACAGAGCTTAAGCAAAACTATTTTACATGAAGTAAAACAGCTTATTAAATGACCCTATCCAAAGCAGTTCTTTGTTTTGACAATAAGCAATTTAATCATTTTTCCATCACTGAGGATCTAAAAGGTATGTTAAAATGTTATATTCTGCCAGGTGGATTAATATGGATATATTAAACTATTCTTATACTAACACTGCTTCCTGGTCACTGTAATTCTAAATTACAGATAATGATACGTTTAGGAAATTATTCTGCTCAATTACCACTCACCATAAATTCTGAGTTTTCTTTGCTTGATAACTAAGTACAAAAGCAGATGATACAACACATTCATAAACTGGAATTCTACCAAGTGAAAGCTGAAATCAGATAGCATTAAGGTCTACACCTTATTAAATCACAGTGGAGGCAAGCATACAAAATGCTTTATAGTCAAGGAAGATTAGACAAATCACTCAACCACTTTGTACCCTAGTTTACTCATCTATAAAATAAGAACACTGGCTAAACGCTCTTCAAGATCTCTTCCAACATAGAGTCTATGATTCTAAAAAATTAACGCATATGCACATGCTGGAAAATAAAAAGCCATTCCTCTTTAATTAGTCATTTAAAATGATACAGCCTATAGCTGTTGCATTTACTAAACTACTAACCAACAATGCAGCAATGGCTATTTCACCCATAACATAAATAACGGTTGTCCCATTTGAAACTCAAATTTTCATTAGCACCAATGAGAACTGCTTATATTAACTCATTAGATTTTAACTACAACTTACTTTTTTTTTTAAGTGTTTAACTGAGCAAAAATTGATTCGAACAGAGCAGCACCAAACCGGCAATAGCTAGGAGCACTCCACCAACAGGCGCTCAAGAGAAACTTATATAGTGAAAGTAAGTAAGCAAAGTAAGGAAATTATTGATTGGTTATAGTTTAAAGCCTAGTTGGTGTTTGTGATGGGCTGTCCTTAGGTTTCTATTTCTTCACACTGAAAGCTTAGGTTCTGGTTTGCTTAGTAGGTCACCAAAGCATTACAGCTACTTGAGTCTAATGGCTTGCTTGTTTACTGACTTTCTTTAACTGAGGAAAAGGACAATCTGAATTTGCAAAGTTTCATTACTCAATAGCTTTAAATGAAAAATCTAGGGGGGCTTCCCTGATGGTCCAGTGGCTAAGACTCTGTGCTTCAAATGCAAAGAGCCGCGGTTCAATTCTTGGTCAGAGAACTAGATCCCACATGCCTCAACTAACAGTTTAAGTTGCATGTTGCAGCTAAATATCCCACATGCTACAACTAAGACCTGTCACAGTCAAATAAATAAATAGTATTTTTTAAAAATCTATTTTCTCAGCCATTAAAATCAAGAAATTGTATGATTTTTTCCTCTTACTTTAAAAAGTCTGTACCTTGGACGGCAAGGAGATCCAACCAGTCCATTCTGAAGGAGATCAACCCTGGGATTTCTTTGGAAGGAATGATGCTAAAGCTGAAACGCCAGTACTTTGGCCACCTCATGCAAAGAGTTGACTCATTGGAAAAGACTCTGATGCTGGGAGGGATTGGGGGCAGGAGGAGAAGGGGATGACAGAGGATGAGATGGCTGGATGGCATCACTGCCTCAATGGGCGTGAGTCTGAGTGAACTCCAGGAGTTGGTGATGGACAGAGAGGCCTGGTGTGCTGCGATTCATGGGGTCGAAAAGAGTCGGATACGACTGAGTGCTGAACTGAACTGATATGAGAATACGCTATCTCTATATAGCAACTGATAAACTGAATTGCAAATTGGGCTAGAAGAAACATGTTTTGGATTCTTTTTTTTATTTTGCTTATGAACAATACCACAGTTCCATAAAAAAAATTCTAGCCAAGTGTCGTAGTCTCAATTTATTTTTTGGTGAAGCATATATAAAATTCAGAGAAAAACCAATTAAAGAACACCACAATGTAAAACTATTTACCACAAAATGTCTTAAAATCCTTCCCAACATTCACTCTCTTGATAATC
The DNA here is from genome assembly GCA_006408695.1 of Aepyceros melampus. Lineage (NCBI taxonomy): Eukaryota > Metazoa > Chordata > Mammalia > Artiodactyla > Bovidae > Aepyceros > Aepyceros melampus. The sequence goes on from SJXQ01012336.1 coordinate 201,374, forward strand.
TATTTAAAATCAACTATGCAATGGCACCCCACTCCAGTATTCTTGCCTGGAAAATCCCATGGGTGGAGGAGCCTGGTAGGCTGCAGTCCATGGGGTCGCTAGGAGTCGGACACGACTGAGCGACTTCACTTTCATTTTTCACTTTCATGCACTGGAGAAGGAAATGGCAACCCACTCCAGTGTTCTTGCCTGGAGAATCCCAGGGACAGGGGAGCCTGGTGGGCTGCTGTCTATGGGGTCACACAGAGTCGGACACAACTGAAGCGACTTAGCAGCATGATCCATTATAAGGTAATGGAATAAAGAATCATAAATTTTCTCATGAAGATGAGAATTGCCCAGAAAGTTCACTAATTACATCAAGAATTCCTTAAGGTATCCCCCCTAAGAATTAAGCTTGAGATTTCTAACAAACAGATTATGGTCTCCCAGTTGATACTGCTACAAATCTCAAATCACTGGCTCAAACTGAAACAGCAATTTGCTATGTCATAAAAGAGCAGATGATATTTATATAATAAGAAAAGGAGGGGGGAAATGAAGAAAAATAGTTAGAAATAGGGGGAAATGAGTATCTGATTTGAAAAAATAGAACAACAAAATGTTGTAACATATAAAGTACCAGAATTAGAATTTACCAGCTCACAGATCTAGACAGTCTGATTTCACAACTAGTCAGATATTAGTTTATATATACTAAAAATGTGAACGCACAAAAAAAGGTTAAATAACACATTAAACTAAATTATTATTTACAAAACAAGAAATGAAAATCTATCCATAAAACCTTTAATTAGAGATATATTCAATAACCAAAGAAATATAATAGCCAGGGCAAAAGATATTATCATTATGTAACTATGAATATGCTTGGCACATAGTAGTAATCAATATTTGCTGAATGAAAGCAGCATTAAAGATTTTAAAAGAACAATATAACCTGAAAAATAAATGTGCCCCTAAAAGGAAATATAATCTAAATAAAGTTCCATTGCCACTGTTTATTAAATGTTGTTGCTGTTGTTCAGTCACTAAGTCACATCCAACTCTTCGCAACCCTGTGGACTGCAGCACGCCAGGCTTCCGTGTCCTTCACTATCTCCCAGAGTTTGCTCAAACTTGCGTCCACTGAGTCAGGGATACCATCCAACCATCTCATCCTCTGTCGTTCCCTTCTCCTTCTCCTCCTGCCCTCAAACTTTCCCAGCATCAGGTCTTTACCAAGGAGATGGGTCTTCACATCAAGTGGCTAAAGTATTGGACCTTCAGCTTCAGTATCAGTCCTTCCAATGAATATTCAGGGTTGATTTCCTTTAGAATTGACTGGTTTGATCTCCTTGCTGTCCAAGGGACTTTCAAAAGAATCTTCTTTAGCACAATTTGAAAGCGTCAGTTCTTTGGTGCTCAGCCTTTTTTATGGTCCAACTCTCACATCTGTACCTGACTACTAAAAAACCACAGCTTTGACTATACAGACCTTTGCCAGCAAAGTAATGTCTCTACTTTTTAATACGCTTTCTAGGATTGTCTTTGTAAAGAAAAGAAAACAACTTTTCTTCCAAGGAGCAAGCAAAGCCAGCCCAGGATTGCAAAGTAGAAGGACATGCACTCATCTTCTCCTGTGAGAACACCAAATTCACAACTAGCTGTTGAACAACCATCAACAAGAGGATGCTGGAACCCAGCAAAAAAGATATCCCACATCTAAGGACAAAGGAGAAGAGAAGCCACAGTGAGATGGTAGGAAGGATGCAATCAGTTAAAATCAAATCACATACCTGCTGGAGGAGCAACCCACAAAGTGGAGAAAAATAATACCAAAGAAGTTCTTACACTGCTGCAAGATTCTAGGCCCCACATCAGACTTCCCAGCCTGGGGATGCAACAAAGGGACTAGGAATCCCCAGGGAATCTGACTTTGAAGGACAGTGGGATTTGATTACAGAACTTCCACAGAACTAGGGGAAACCGAGACTCTTGGAAGATACAAACAAAACCTTGTGCACTCCAGGACCCAGGGGAAAGGAGCAGTGAAATCACAGAGAATAAGCCAGACATGCCTATGAGTGTTAATTAAATACTATCATAAGCTCTTCAGAGTTATGATATTATGAGCTTCTATCTTAGTGCTAGGGTTTCCCTGGTGGTTCAGACAGTAAAGAATCCGCCTGCAATACAGGAGACCCAGGTTTGATCTATTGGTCAGAAAGATCTCCTGGAGAAGGGATGGTTACCCATTCCAGTATTCCTAGGTGGAGAATCCCATGAACAGAGGAGCCAGGCAGGCAAGAGTCGATGGGGTCGCAAAAAGTCGGACACAACTGAGCGACTAGGCACATCTTAGTGTTAAGAACGAGAAAGAAACAACTTGCAAATCTGGGGGAAAAAAAAAATTTTCCAAACTAAAGTAGTTTGGAAACTTTAGTTTCCAAACTAAAGTACTTACTTTTCCTTCAGTTATTAATGGCTCCCAGGTAGATTACAGTCTTCACTCAGAAATCTGTTCAGAGGTCTGTGTGTGCTGTGCTCAGTTGCCCAGTTGTGTCTGACTCTTTGTGACCCCATGGACTCTATCCTACCAGGCTCTCCTGTCCAGGGGGATTCTCCAGGCAAGAATACTGGAGTGAGTTGCCATGCATCCCTCCAGGGGATCTTCCCCACCCAGAGATCGAACCCAGATCTCTCGAATTGCAGGCAAATTCTTTACCATCTGAGCCACCAAGAAGCCCAAGAATGCTAGAATGGATAGTCTACCCCTTCTCCAGGGGATCTTCCCAACCAGGAATCAAACCAGGGTCTCCTGCATTGAAGGTGGATTCTTTACCAGCTGAGCTACTAGGGAAGCAGATTACTCTCAATGTTGCCTTAGTTAGGACCCAAAATATATTTCAGTATTGTAATTTAAGGGCTAAGTAACTGTCAAACAATTATTAACTCTAGATAATTATGTGAACTTGATTATTTCTAGAATCTGGGACATGGATAACCTTCTGCAACCTTCCCACCCTAACGTAACCCAGTTTATAGGCAAGAAAAAAAACTGTAAGTCAATACTTTGTTTTCACATTTTAAATTAAATAAATCATACAATCCATGCCAAAAAAAGGGAGAAACTACATACCTTTCATATATTTTTCAAAGATGTCACAGTTTATAAGCATCTAGGAAAGAAAAGTACAAGAGCCAAAAGATTTGAGGAAATTCATTTCCTTGAACTCAAAATGCAAAAATCTCTGGTTTTCTTTGTGCTCTTCTGGAGAACTTAACTAAAGCTGCTGTTGAATGAGAGTACCCAGACTGCCATCATGAAAATCAATAACACACCTGTTAAGAACACAAAAGAAATGGCTCACCTGTGAGGAATCTATTATCCTTTTAAAAAAACACAAGTCTGGTAACTAGAGGGCACAATATACTTTCTACTGGACAAGAGGAGAATGATTTTTCCTCATGCTGCTTTCCAGCTGTTCAAAGAGTAGATGTAATAATACTAATTGTAATATGACTCTTTTACGGAAATAAGATGTGGATAAAGTGGTTACAAACAATAGCTATTTCATACAACTGTATTTCTAAATGCTTTCAGACTTTTAGTACTCAGAAATTAAACATTTTTAAACTATAACTTCATCTCCTGTATTTGCTTAAAACATAAATGTTAATTAAAAAGTGCGTTATATCTGCATTCTTACAGTCATACTGAAGACTCGCTACCAAATACAAACATGAAATGCAATAGGTATAACTGTGATCACAATGGATTAAAACCAATATGGTCTTTACAAAACCTTCATTGTTGCAAGGTGAATGGGCAAACAGGCACTTTTATATACTAGTGTAGGTAATTAATTACTACACTTAATTTTAAAAAAATTTTTTAAGAGTCATGAAAATTTCATATTTTTAAATTTCCATCAAAAATTTTAGAGAAACATTCACACAAAATACATATTAAGTGCTAAAAAGATAAAGTAATTGAATTAGTTATTTGATACTGTGTAACAAAATACTCTCAAACTTAGCAGCTTAAAACAAAAACATTTATTAATCTCATACAGTTTGAGTGCCAGGAATCCAGTAGTAGCTTATTTGCCAAGGTGTTAGCTGGTCCAATACTTTGGCCACCTCATGCGAAGAGTTGACTCATTGGAAAAGACTCTGATGCTGGGAGGGATTGGGGGCAGGAGGAAAAGGGGACAACAGAGGATGAGATGGCTCGATGGCATCACCGACTCAAAGTCCGGGAGTTGGTGATGGACAGGGAGGCCTGGTGTGCTGCGATTCATGGGGTCGCAAAGAGTCGGACGCGACTGAGCGACTGAACTGAACTAAACTGAACTAGCTGGTCATCTGAAGACATGACTAGGAAGAATCCATATCCAAGATGGTTCACTCACATGGCAGTTGCCAGAAGGCCTCAGTCTCTCACTACATGGGCCTTTACATATGGCTGCTTACAACACAAACTATTATTCCCCAGAGCAAGTGGTCTGTGAGAAAGCCTCAGCTCTTTTATGAGCTAGCCTTAGAAGTGACAAATCATCACTTCTGCCATATTCTGTTGGTCACACAAGCAACTCTGGTACATGGGAAGAAATTCCACAAAGGAGTGAATACCAGGAGTCAAGGATCATTGGGAACACTCTTTAATGTCTTCTATAACAGTGATAAACATGCAGGTATATGGTTGATATGGTGTTATATATGTATAAAAATTCTTCGACATTTCTCATCAAAAAGGTGAAGCTCGAATTCCCCTCCTGCTGAATGTATGCTGCATTTAAGATTCCAACAAATAGGATATGGCAGAAATGGAAGTGCCAGCTTCCAGAGCTACTTTATAAGACATTGCGGCATCTGCCTCTCTCTCTTGAATTATTCACTCTAGGTGGAAAAAGTTACATATTATGATGACATTAAAGAAACTCAAGAAAAGGTCCATGTAGCAAATAATTCAGTCCTCTAACCAACAAACAGTGAAGAACTGACGACTCCTCACAATAGCCACAGGATTGTGCTTAGAAGTAGATGTTCCAGCCCCAGCGGAGCCTTCAGATAACTGTAGCTCATCCACGAAAGTCTGGAAGCTGATCTTCACCTGTAGTCTGGAGATGACTGCAGCCCTGTGAGATACCTTTAACCAGAGCCTCCCAGTTAAGCCACAAATGAATTCCTTTCTCACAGAAACCACGAGATAATGTTTGTGTTTTTTAGGTAATAAATTTTGAAATAATTGTTACAAAGAAATAGGTAGCTAACACAAAGCACAACTGGTTTTTTGAGGTCAGAGTAATTCTAATACTAAACCCAACACAGTCATTAAAAAAAAAAACAATTACAAGGTATCCAAAGATCCTTAAGAAAATATGAGCAAACTGAATCTAGCAGTATATGAAAATAATACATGATGTCATGTTAGGGTTAAGGCCAGCCAAGTGGAAAGTGTAAGTGTTAGTTGCTCAGTGAGGTCCCACTCTTTGCAACACCATGTAGCTCTCCAGGATCCTCTGCCCAGGGAAGTCAGAAACATATATTGATTTAACACTCCAAGCGAAATCAATGTAATTCACCATGTTACCAGAATACAGGAGAAAAACCATATAGTTATTTCAACAGATAGAGGAAAACTGTTGATAGTATTCAAATTAGCTTATGGTATTAAAATGAAAGAAAAAATCTCTCAGCAAACTAGGAATAGTAGGGTACTTTCTCAAACTGTCAGACAGCATCACATTTAATGATGAAAGACTAAATTGCATTCTCCCAAGATCAAAAACAAAGCAATACCCATTTTTCCCACTTCTATTCAGCATTATTGTAGTGCTTCCAGCACTACATTAAGGCTAATAAATGAATAAAATAAAGACTGGAATGAAAGAATTAAAACAGCCCTATGTAAAGATGATAAGATTGGGAATTCCCTAGAGGTCAGTCTTTAGGGGCCTGTCCTTTCACTGCCCAGAGCACAGCTTCAATTCCTGGTTGGGGAACTAAGATCCCGCAAGCGATGGGATACAGCCAAAAATAAACAAGTAAGTAAATTTTTTTTTTAAATACAGATAAGGGACTCCCCTGGTGGTCCGGTGATTAAAAATCCACCTTGCAGTGCAGGGAACACCAGTTTGATTCCTGGTCCAGGAAAATTCCACAGGCCGCAAGGCGACTAAGCCTGTGCGCCACAACTACTGAGCTCATGTGCCACAGCTATTTGAAGTCTGCACGCTCCAGGGTGTGCAAGCCACAACTACTGAGTCCACTTGCTGCAGCTACTGAAGCCCATTGGGGAACTAAGATCCCGCAAGCGATGGGATACAGCCAAAAATAAACAAGTAAGTAAATTTTTTTTTTAAATACAGATAAGGGACTCCCCTGGTGGTCCGGTGATTAAAAATCCACCTTGCAGTGCAGGGAACACCAGTTTGATTCCTGGTCCAGGAAAATTCCACAGGCCGCAAGGCGACTAAGCCTGTGCGCCACAACTACTGAGCTCATGTGCCACAGCTATTTGAAGTCTGCACGCTCCAGGGTGTGCAAGCCACAACTACTGAGTCCACTTGCTGCAGCTACTGAAGCCCAAGTGCCTACAGCCCAATGCTCCGCAGCAAGATAAGCCACAGCAATGAGAAGCCTGCACGTGCAAGAAAGAGCAGTCCCAACTTGCCACAACTAGAGAGAGAAAGCCCATCACAGCAACAAAGACTTAAGAGCAACCTAATTAACTTATTAATTGAAAACTTTTTAAATTTCAGTGATATATGATTGCTTACATAGAAAATCTCAGGGAATCTACAAACCTACTACTAGAATAAACGAATTTAGTAATAGTGAAGGATATAAATTTAGTTCAG